>CATOAS010000032.1:49573-77658 GCA_951394055.1 Villa cingulata | reverse complement strand
TCTGGGTATGGATTTCCTAAAACAGTACGGCTGCATTCTTGACTTAGAAAAAGATCTCCTACATTTACAGGAAGAGTCGATTCCTTTACATCACTCTTCCTCTTTCCTGGCAAGAACTTTACAGTCCCTCAAGTTTCAACCCTTCCAGGAGATAATTACACCTCTTCATACTTCTCTGGTGCCGAACAAGGATGTCCTCCTCTCAGCCTCTTCCTTGTTGCCAGAACAACTTAGTATGATGCCTTCTATCTCTCGTGTTTCAAATGGCCAAGTTTGGACTAGGATTTCTAACGTCTCCTCTCAAAACGTTATCCTACCTAGCCAACTACCTGTTGCCTATTTGGACACCGATTGCACTCTCCTGTGTAATGAAACTCGAGTGACTTCCCCTGTTCTGCCCCCTGCCCTACAAGATCTTTTTCTAAACAGCTGCGAAGGTTTAGAACCTACCCAGAAAGCAGCCCTACAAACACTACTAATAGATTTCCAAACCGTCTTTTCCTTGTCAAAAGATGACATTGGACGGACTAACATCCTGCAACACCAAATCAATACTGGTCCCTCTCAACCAATTAAGCAGCCACCACGTCGCATGCCCTATTCTCGACGACTGGAAGCAGAAGAAATGGTGAGAGAGATGAAGGAGCAAGGTGTCATCCAGTCCTCTACGAGTCCTTGGAGCTCGCCGGTAGTCCTGGTTAAGAAGAAAGACGGGTCACTTCGTTTCTGTATAGATTACAGACGCCTAAATGAAGTGACCAAGAAGGATTCTTACCCACTTCCGCGGATGGACCTCACTCTGGAGGCTCTAGGTAGATCTAGGTGGTTTGCCTCCTTGGATTTACTTTCAGGATACTTCCAAGTGGAAATGCATCCTGCCGACAAAGAGAAAACCGCCTTCAGTATTGGTTCGGGTCTTTACGAGTTCAACGTTATGCCTTTCGGTCTAACCAATGCTCCTGCCACTTTCCAACGTCTGATGGAAATAGTCCTCCACGACATACCCTATACCACTTCTTTGGGCTACCTGGATGACTTGCTGGTCCATTCCGAGACCTTCGAGGGACTCCTGTCCAATCTGCGAGTAGTGTTTCAGCGCCTCCAAGAAGCTAATCTAAAACTCTCGCCGAAGAAGTGCCATCTATGTCGTAGGGAGGTGAAATTTTTGGGGCACGTGATCTCGGAGGAAGGATTATCGACCGATCCAGAAAAGATTGAAGCTGTCAGAAGCTGGCCCACTCCCCGCAGCAAGAGAGACATTCAATCTTTTCTCGGATTGTGCGCATACTATAGGCGCTTCGTGAAGAATTTCTCCGCCATTGCTAAACCCTTGACGGGACTGACTGAAAAGTCTGCCAAATTCAGTTGGTCGGAGGAGTGTGACTTAGCATTTGCTACCCTCAAGGAGAAATTGACCGAAGCACCTATACTTGCCCAACCGAGACCTGAGATTAATTACTGTGTTACCCGAAAAGAGCTATTAGCTGTCGTCAAGGCAGTAGCTCATTTTCGGCCTTACCTTCTGGGACGTCGATTCCTACTGCGTTCCGACCATGCCTCCTTAAGGTGGTTGATGAATTTTCGCGAACCTGAAGGCCAAGTCGCCCGTTGGCTAGAACGGCTTCAGGAATTCGACTTCGAAATTCATCATCGCGCCGGAAGAAGTCATGGTAACGCAGATGCGATGTCCCGAAGGCCTTGCGCAGTAACTTCCTGTGCGTACTGTAGTCGACTCGAGGAGAAGCAGTCTCTACTAATAAGGACCTCTACGGTGCAAGCCATCGATGTGAGTCAGCTCCAGGAAGCCGATCCGGAACTACAGACTGTCCGACAGTGGCTAAGCGCCGGCGAAAGACCAGCCGCTGAAACCCTTAGCTCTGTTTCACCATCGTTGAAGGCTTATTGGGCAATGTTCTCCTCGTTGGTACTTGAAGACGGAGTGGCTTGCAGGAAGTCCACCAACCCGGACGGTCAGTTGCAGATACTGGTGCCGGAATGTCTACGACTCGAGGTGTTGCAGCAGTTACACGACAGCCCTGCTGGAGGTCACTACGGCATCGACAAGACCCTAGCGAAGGTCCGCCTCAGGTACTACTGGGTCGGCCTTTCGGCTAGTGTTCGCGAATATAACCTCCGATGCCCGACTTGCCAGCAGCGCAAAGGAGCCATCCCGAAAAGGAAAGCCCCTTTGCAAATTCGGAACTCTGGATCACCGTTCGAACGGGTTGCTGTAGACATTTTGGGGCCTTTACCTGTAACGAAGACTGGCAACAGGTATATACTTGTGCTGATGGACTATTTTACCAAATGGCCTCAGGCCATAGCTATTCCTGATCAGACCGCAGAAACAGTGGCAGAAGCATTGGTGAGTCAAGTCTTCTCGCGATTCGGGCTTTGTAGACAGCTTCACTCAGATCAAGGGCGAAACTTCGAGTCCGCGATCTTTACTGAGGTTTTGCGTTTCCGGATAGAAAAGACTCGGACCACTGCCTTGCACCCCCAGAGTGATGGCCTAGGGTAACGATTTAACAGGACCATCTTGGACTATCTCTCCAAGTTCGTTAGTGAACACCAAAGAGACTGGGACACCTATCTGCCTCTCCTTCTTCTCTCTTATCGGTCTGCTGTACAAAAGTCTACTCAACGTACCCCCGCTCTTCTAAACCTAGGGAGGGAGCTCCGATTACCCATCCAACTATTAACTGGAGACCCTCCTGGCAACCATCCTGTAGAGCTGCCAGAATACGTCAAAAACCTTCAGGAAAGCCTCACTAAAGTCCATGCCTTTAATCGAACTCAATTGGACTTAGCGAGCCGGAGAATGAAGGATAGATACGACCTGTCTGCTAAGGCTAACCCCTTCCAATTGGGCGACCTTGTCTGGCTGTTTAACCCGAAACGGAAAAAGGGACGTTGTCCAAAATTACAAAAAGATTGGGATGGTCCCTATAAAGTGATTGAGCTGGTCACCGACGTAGTCTATCGGATAAAACATCAGACATCCAACCGCACGAGTGTTGTCCATCGCGATCGCTTAGCTCCCGCCACAATCTAAGGTATCACACCCGAACTCTTCTTTTCCTCACTTCTCCTCGTTCCTATCCAGTGAGCCTTTTCTTTTATTACTTTTGTTTTTTTTATAGTGTCTAGAACTTTTCACTGCGGAAAGCCTGTTTTTCTTTTCTTTTCTTTCAGGTAATCCTGGCCTATCAGTGACATCTGGACACTCTAAAGGCTCAGTCGGAACTTTGAGCCTTCAAACGGGGGGTCGTGTTGGAAATTTGCACCACCTGCAAAAAAAAAAAAAAAAAAAAGAAAATTGCTATTAATTAATCAATAATTAATTTAAATTAAAATAATTTTAATTAAAATACTCATACTTACCTGTAACATTGTGATGACACCACTTTGTTTACATTTTTTTTTTATTTATGTGATCTTCTTCTTTCTACAACGTCAAATGTCAACGTTATAATCACTTTCTTTTATTTCGTTGACATTCGTTGTAGAAAGATGTTTCACTTTCCACTGGAAGTCTCTATCAATTCGTTGACGTTGTCATCTTTCGGCGAATTGATAGAAACTTCCAGAACATCGATTCTTTTTTTTGTCACGATACATCGAGTTTTTTTTTTTGAGTTAATCGACTTCTTGCTAATTAGGATTTGAATAGTTTTCTTTTGAGTAGAGTTTAGTGTGCAGTTCTTTTGAGTTGTTCGAGTGCTTTCTTTTGAGTAGAGTCAGTCAATGCAGTTCTTTTTTGTACAGTGAGTAAATGCAGTTCTTTCTTTTTAGTTGAGTTTGTAATCTTTTTTTCAATTTTTAGTTACATTTTTTTTATTTTATTTTTTCTTTTTTTTTTTTTGAATCAATTTTCATAGATAGAAATCCAATTTAATTAAATTTTTTTTTTTTTTTAATTTAAATTTTATAATTTTGTGAAGAAAATAAAAAAGAAAACGAAAAATTTGTAATAAATTTGGTTAAAAAAAAAAAAAGGAAAAAGTTGGTTTTTTTTTTTTTTCTCTTTTTATATAAAAAAGAAAAAGGTAAAGGATTCTAGAAAAGGGTAAGTAGTCTTATTTTAATTTATTAAAATTCCTTTTTTCAGGCTCCGCTCGGCCTCCTAATTTTCCTTTCCTTCCTTTTTTTAATAAAACTTTTAACCCTTTTTTTTCTACTTCTGTAGAGTTTTCTACAGTAAAGGGGTTAGAAGTAGGAAAAAAAAAATTTAAAATCACATTTTTCCAACAATATATAAAAAAAATCAAATAAAACAAAACTCTAAATGTCCTTTATTACAAATTGGTGGACCTGTACTTTTGTCGTTGACTGTGTGATACGTCCCAACAGGGCACTATATCACCACACAATACATCCAAATTGTATAAAAAACATATGAAATGCGACTTTGCTGTATACACAATGTAAATGCAGCAAAAAACTTCACGCGCGCGTCAACGTTACATTATAACCAAAACATAAGACGTGACAAAATACATGTTGAGTGCATATGCTAACTCACTGACCATAAGAAAATAAGGTTGCAAAAAAAAAATTCCAATTACGAAAGACTATAACGCGGCAGCAACGCTTTATAGTTGTGTATGCACCTCAACTGTATCTAAAATGAACATCAGAGATAAAAAAATTAAAGGCAAGGCTAGAATGACGACAATTCAGATGCTAAAATTTTATTCAATACGCAGAACTTAAGGCAAAATTTTTCATATAAAAATTTCAAGAAAACAAAATGTATAAGGCTAAATAATGTAAACTGCAGATTTGCTCAAGCTCGTACAATACGCGAACATATAAATTTCCATTTATAATACAATTTGACGAAGTTGCATAAAATAATTGACGACTTCAAAAAAAATTTCAAAAAAAAAAAAATAATTGAATAAAATAATCGAAGTTATGTAGTGCTTCAAAAATAATAAAAAAAAATCAAAATAATAATATAATTCATAAAGTTGGCTTTTGCTTCAACTCCCCCTTCAGAACCTCATACTATTAAAAAAAATGTTTATTTATAAAAAGAACGAGGCTATACAAAAAATTAAACTACGTTAAATGTAGAGCGGATAAAATATCTGTGGCTGAATTATAACACAAATGCGTCACTGTCTATAAATTTACGAGGGGATATCTGAAAGTATGAGGTTCAATTCTGGTACCCAACATCGTAGTTCGAAACCACGAAGTGGTAAGCCCATCAGCATTGACCCATAACTTCCATATCCAGACATGTGACCGTCGTGATGGTATGTGATTGACACGATTACTGGAACCCAATTGAATATACTTTTAAGTTATTCAAATGGTAGTCAACAGTAATCCTGTCAATCACACATCGCCACGCGAATGTGCTAACAAATCAACCAACAACTTGGAAACTTTTGGGTTGCATGACTTCAAAGAAGCTTTGATCAAACATCAACCTGGTACCCAACTTTGCAGCTCGAAGACTACAAAGTGGTAAGCCAATCAGGTAGATGAATGATCAAAACAACTTCGAAGTTGCTCAACCCAAAATTCCAAAACAGAATAAAAAGATAAAAGAATGACGGTGTATAGTCCGTAAAGGACATTAAGTGTTAGCCAATGCTAACAAAGTTGCAGAAAAAAAAATTTTTCCGTAAAGGAACAAAGTGTTGAAATAAAATCAACAAAAGAAAATTTTGTACATTCATATGAATGTACGAAAAACCACCAATGTTGTCCGTGAAGGACTAAATGTGAAAACCGATGTTTGGGCGCCATTTTGTAATGTATGTACATTATGTGTGTACTACTATAGTACTACGACCACTGGAAACCTGTAATAAAGAAAATCTACAAAAAATCAAGAAAAAAAAATGGTTGTTTTTATATATATGGATATATATATGCTGTGTGACGTCATGGCAGTATCTTCCATCCTAATGAGAGATGGAAGCTCACCCTGACCTCACACTGCATACAACATACCACACCAATTGTAATATATTGTGTATAAAGATTATTATACACAGGGCCGGATTGTACTTGTAAAAAATTAAGTATTACATACATGACGTCATACTTACGTCTTGAGATGATGGATGGTGGAAGCGGCGGCTACGCTAGTTGGCTAGCACGGTGCTAGCTCGCCGGATGGGGCGTGAGTATGCCACTGTCCATCTCTCTTTTGTTTATCCGTAGCCTGGAGCAGTAGAAAGTGGTGAAATCTTTCTACTTAGAAAGCTCCCGTATCACATCACTGTATAAGAAAACTACACCCACACCGTGGTACCTGCCAATTGAAATTTGGCTCCGCTCAAGCCTAGAAAACAGCAACTACCATCGTTGGTCCTGTAATAAAGTAAAGAAAAATTGCCTCGCCCAACGATGATAGGGACTAACCCACCTCAAATAAACATAGCTTGCTGTGGAGCTATGTTCCCATCCTTGATAGCAAAAAAAAATAAAGAGGTAATCAAATCAAAATTCGGTGAATATCCTTGCTGGTTCTATGATATTTTGGGGCTCTGATGGGGGTGGAGTTTAATACAAAAGCCAATTTTTGTACCTTTATGAATTTATTTCCATTACTTCTAAAACATATATATAATTAAACTAATCCGGTGTTTATAGTTTTGTGCGTTCATCTATATAAAAAGTATATTCATTTATGAAAATAAAATTACAAACATTTACATCATACTATGCAATGACCTATGCGATCAATAGAATGATATTTCATAAAAAAAAATCTTTATCAATTCATATATGAATCCCTATATATGTACAACTATTTTTTTTTTTTCATAATCAATAATTAGACTTAATTTGAGTACCTTAATAATATATATAGTCGTTAACATAATAATTATATTCCTATGCTTATTTTGACATATAATTTTCCATTTCTCTATATAATCTGAGAATTTCAGTACAACCAAAATTGCATTTATTAGGATTACAATTCACTTGTTCAATCTGTTCGTATATACACACATACATTTGATTTCATAATACAAATTTATTATACATTTAGTGAAATATGTAAATATATAAACATATGTATATATAAGTGCATGTGTGAACATATCTATACAATTCACATAATTTTATATATAATTATATAACATATCTTTATATATATAAAAAAAATAAGCAAAAAACAAGGTATGAAAAATTTACCTGAGCTCAGAAGTAATTTTAAGATTTATTACGTTAAATATAATTATTAAAATCGGTGGCGCGCTTTGTTGTGGTAGAAGATGTCGGTGATGACGATGTCAATGAAAATTATGATGCTTCTGGACCTGGAGTTGCATACATGATTCATTAGTATGCGTAGTGTTGTAGTCAATGATGATGCTAATGAAGGTCTGATGATTATTTTGTTGAATCTTGTCTGGTGTTGGAGCGTTTGTTAATTGCTGATGTGTTTGATGATTGTTATCTGGATTGTTGTTTGTTGTTGTGCGTAATATTGGCTAGGGTGTTGGCTGTTTGATGTTACGTGTTTGGTTGTTGTTATTTTTTTTTCTTTTTATTTATTTATTTTACTCTTATTTTAGTTATTTTACTTTTATTTGTAAGGAAACTCCCATTAAATTACAATTTTATGTCTAATATAATATATTTTTATTTTGTTTTATTATTATCTATTATTTATGTACTAAACATAAATTTACAAATATTTTTTTTTTTTTTTTTTTAAATTTATATTTCCAATTACTTACATATGTTGTTTAATTTAATATTATTTAACTTAACTGTTTCTAAATAATATATATTTAGTTTTTTTTTTTTTTTTTTTTTTGAAAATTTTTTTTTTAATTATTAATATCAATTCATTTTTTTTTGTTGGTTTTTTTATTGTTACTACAATAATAACTATTACCTTTCATTATTATAATTTGTATTTATTTTAATAACAATCATATATTAAAATGACCAAAGTGTAGTATAGGAATAGGTAAGTATGTTTATAGAATGACATTTATTATAGTATTTATGTATATATAGTATATATGTATATGTACATATAATATAATTCTTCATTAATTAAATTTATATTTCTTCTACTTTTATTCTTCTATATCATATTTTTTTATTTTTTTATATGTATGTATATTTATAAATGTAATTTATTTTAATTTTAAAAAAAAATTTCATTTATTAAATTTCAATTATATTACATATGTATATGTATTATGTATGTATATGCATGTTTGTAATTTTATTGGTTTTTAATAGTTACACATTTCTGTTTTGTTGACTTTTTCCTTTACTTATTAAATTCACTGTACATCCATATCCTACATCTTTGGTTAACATCATTCCCATAGGCGCATATGGTTATTTCATTTTATTTAATTTAAATAACACATTAACTGTGTTTGTAATTTTATTTTTTTTTTTTTTGTCTAAATCTATATATATTTTTTTTTTCTTTTTATTTTTAATCTTAACTCAGTTGAATATGCACTCCCTTTAAGTATATACTAATTATCCACTACTTTATTTTCTTTATTTAATATCTAGAATTTAATTTTTTTAGGAAACAAAACTACATCTTAATCGCACAATTTTCATTTCTATTTTATAAAAAAATTTGAAACAGAGACTTTTCTACATATTTTTTTGCTTCTAAAAAAAAATAACACAACCGTACTACCTTAATTTAAGTTATAAGCCGGTAAAAAAAATTTTGTTCGGACAGAATTTAACCTTACACGAATAATTACCAAAAAGAGGCAAAAGTTGGCATGTGGTGTATTTTTATATGCCGCCAAGACAATAGATGCATTTTTCTTATTGGAAAATATGAGTGGGGGTTTTATGCAAGAAAAATGAAAATTGAAACGATAACTTTACATGTATGTGTAAAGTACAAAATATTTTATACAATTATGAAAGATTCTATGAAAGATCTAAAAGAAATTTCCACATGTGGTTATTTATGGAAAAGAATTTAGAATTTTTAGAATTTTACGACATATAATTTTTGTATTAAAATTCATTAAATAGATTTTGTAATTAAATTTAAAATTTTCAAAATTTTAAAAAAAACTTGGACTGGCAATGCTGCAGTTCCTAAGCATTTTCCATTTCGTTTCATGATGGGCCTATATGATCGACTATGAACTGTATTATCGGGCGATTAAGAAAATGAACAAGTGTAGTCAACAACCGGATATATAAATAAAATTAAAAGAAATTACATTTAAGTAATGGAAAGGATGTACAAAATCATCTAAACATTAAATTAATCATAATTCCAAGTAAACACACATGATAAGAGTAACGCAATCTAATATACTTTGGAAATTTTTTTAACTTTTGTAATAAACATAGAATTTTTTAAGACCCTTGAAATCAACCAATTAGGGTGGCCATACAGTTTTCTGACGTTTGAGGTATAAACTGAGATATGAAAAAAAAATGAAAATGGAATTAATGAGAACTTGGGGAACTAATTTAAAAATAATGGAAATATTGAGAGACTATCTATGTATGCGTGTAATTCATATAATTCATAGTGAGAATGGACTAATCTACTAAGATGACTATGTATATGTAATGCATAGATAAAGTATATACGTAT
Source organism: Villa cingulata (assembly GCA_951394055.1). NCBI lineage: Eukaryota > Metazoa > Arthropoda > Insecta > Diptera > Bombyliidae > Villa > Villa cingulata. The sequence goes on along the minus strand of CATOAS010000032.1, from coordinate 68,075 downwards.
ATAATGGAATGGTCTGGAAATTTAATGGAATCACGTGCATACTACATGTAGTTGTTGTTATATTATGCACATTATACATAAGAACAATGGAAAATATATGCGCGTGTCCAAAACATAATGATATTGTTGCGCAAAACAACACTTGGGCCTTTATAAATGCGATTATGTGTACTGTTAGGTACACATAATTAGAATAAAGAAGAATTATGGTGTGACTGAATACAGTCACACAAAAAAATTAATACCCTCACATTACAAAATAATCATGCAATATATGTATTTTGAAATATTTTCATAGAAAAAAGCTATGGCTGAAACCAATTAATAGGGAAGACTTAAGAACTGAATATATTTCGAACTCTTTAAGAGTGTGTGATAAAGATTTCTCTGAAAATATGTTTGTCGGAAATAATAAAAATAATTCACTATTGTAAATTATAAATGTGCAATTCCAAATAAAATACAAGATAACACTGATAAAAACAAACATAATGCAGAAGCAGAGGATGTAAAAAATTTTTGGAACTTTATTAATTGCATAAATGTAGGTATTCTATTTTGTCTAGTAGACGAAATGATTTTTTTTTCATTCAATTTTTCTAAATTACTATTGTAGAACATGGAATCAACAAGTCATGCAAATATTGAAAAACATTTAAATAATGAGCCTGTAAAAAAGAAAATGAAAATAGAGATTATTTCAAATGAAATAATAAAAAAAGGAAATGAAGAAATTGAAGATAACGTCAAAGCTGAAAAGTTGGATTGCGAAAATCACTGCAGAACAGATTTTAACAGTAATTTTATCTCAAAATTGACTTCAGTTTCTGAAACTCAAACAGAGAAAGTCCTTTCTCAAAACACTCCGAGAAAGAGAATTTAAGAAAGAAAATCTTAAAACTTCAAAAAGAATTATCAGCCAAAGATAACATAATATCATCACTTGAAAAGCAGATTTCAAGTAATGAAGTATTTATTAAGAATGCTCATAAACTACTGTCGCCAGAATTATCTCAAATTGTAGAAAATCAAGTGAAAAATAGAAAACGACTTGAATATGGGTATCGTCATTCCTCTGAAATAAAACAATTAGCACTTAAAATATTCTTTATATCACCAACTACTTTTAAAAATTTAAGTGTCAGTATGACCCTTACCTTCCAGAAGAACTTTAGAAGAATATATTTCTTCATGGCCATCGAAACCGGGTTTGTATGGAGCACTTTTCCAAGCATTAAAATTAAAATTGGAAATCTTTCCAGAAAAAGCAAAAAATTGCATTATTTGTTTAGACGAAGCTGCTCTTTCAACTAATTTGCATTTTCACAAAGGTGAAATAGTAGGTTTCGAAGATGATGGATATAAAAAGAAAAATTTACCTGCAAAATATGCACTTGCAATTATGGCACGAGGAATAACGTATAACTAAAAACACTTTTTGGGATACGTTTTAGTTAATTTCAACTGTTTTGCCGACAATATTAAAAATTTAATTTTTGAAACAAGTAAAAAATTGAAGAATGAGGGTCTTGAACCAAGGGCAATTGTATGTGATCAGGGTCCTAATTTTATTCAACTGAAAAGAAAACTTGGTATATCAGTAGAAAGATGCAATTTTAACGTAGATGAAACAGATATACATTTGAATTTCATCTTTGATCCTCCTCATTGTATAAAATCAGTTAGAAACATGCTTTACGTTCATACAATACAATTTTGTGATAACAAGCAAGCATCTTGGAAACATATAAAAGACTTTTATTATTGGGATAAAAATAGACAGGTTAAACTCGCTCCAAAATTAACTTCAAACCATATTATTCTAAAACCATAATGAAAAATGAAAGTTAAATTAGCAACTCAAGTAATAAGCGCAACTGTTGCCAGTGGTATTTACACACAAGTGAGTAACAATGTATCTGAAATGAAAGCTTCAGCAACTGCAGAATTTATCGAAATGTTCGATAACTTATTTGATATCTTTAATTCTTCAAAATTTAAAGATGCAAAGAAACTTAGACGGCCTTTCTTTGCAAATCAAGAACAAATTGAATTTTTGAATAAAATGCTGGCCGTTTTACAGAGTATAAAAGTGATTAATAAAGACGGCAAAGACGTCACAAAACAAGTTAAGTGTTTTGAATCATGGGCAATATATATAATAGCCTACCCAAAATGAAACGAAACGAGACGTTAATAAACGAAACGTTAGGAACGAGAACAGAGGAACAAATGAAATAAACCAAAATTGACGATAGCTTCCGTTCGTTCAATTTCGATAAAATTGAAATGTCACATTGCTAGACGTTAGATACCGTATACTTCGTAGCTGACGTTCGTTTGCAAGTGTATGTTAGTGTTTCATTTTGGGTAAAATAATTTGTTTTAATATTTTCGTTCACGTACGTAGTGGCGGTAGTAAATTAAATGTAATAGAAAATTTTATTAACAGAAAATTTTGATGTTTATTTTTAAATTTTTATTTCTTTTTATTTAAGATGGAGTTAAGTGAAGATTTTTATATAAATTTAATTGAAGAAGTTATGAAAAAAAGCGTCCTGTATAACAAAAAGCACCCAGGACATTTTAACAAAGTGGCAAGAGCTAAAGCTTGGAAAGAAATTAGTGAAAAAGTAGGACAACCACATAAGAATTAATAGATAAGCATATTATTTTAATTTTTTTAATTTGTATGAATTTTTTTTCTTTTAGCAGAAGTATGTGAGAAGAGATGGAGTCTGTTGAGGGAGAGATTTTCGAGGGAAGTGAAAAAAAGAGATGCCCCATCAGGCAGTGGGGCTTCGCTAGAACCAACATGGCCGTACTTTGAAACAATGAGTTTCCTGAGAATACATATTAAGCCAAGAAGGTATGTACAATTGTTAATGTAGCCATGCAAACATATGTATACATTTCACTTTGTTTTTCATTTACATATTTTGTTTTTTATTTATTTTCATCTACTTTCAGTACCAAAAGTAATGAAGATTTGGAAAGCCAAATTTTGTCACCGACTTCAATAGAGGACCCCCTATCACCAGAGTCAACAGAAACAGATCGAATAATATCTACACCTGCCCAAAAAAGGAAGAAAAATGACGACGTGACCATGGAGTTAAAATCTTTAATTCATTTATATAAAGAAAAGGTAGGTGAAGAGGAATCGGATGACATGGTGTTCATGAAATCCATGGCGACTTTGATGAAGGATCTTCCTGAGACCGCAAAAAATAAATAAAAAAAGGAGTGTTTAATTTGATAATGCAAGAAAAAGAAAATTTATTGTAAATATGTAAAAGATATACGTACTATATATAAATAAATTCACATTTTATAATAAGTTATTCAAAAATTTTGTGTTTTATTTAAGCTACAAATTTTACATTATTGTAGTAAAGTACAAAAATTTGTATTAAAAATTAAAAAAGTATCATAATTGAAATGAATTCACATTTTACCTTCATTATTTACAAAATTACAGAGTTGTGTTCTTATTTCTCTGGATTGTTCTCTACCATATGTATTTCGATTTCGAGATGGCAGAATAGAAGGTACATTTTTTTCTACTTCTGTCCTCCAAGAACCCTGTTGAATATTGTTGTCATCATCAACCCAATCAGCAAATCGTGAGGGAACATATAAATTTCTGCATTCTTTATTCAAGCGAAGAAAATTATGTAAAGCAATGCAGGCCAGGACAATTTTCTCTGCATTTTCTGGTGTCATATGTAGTGATTGAAGCAAAATTCTCCATCGGGCAGTTAAAATTCCGAAAGAATTTTCTATAACTCTCCTTGCTCTGGAAATCCTTTTATTATAGTACTCTATTTCTTTTGAAAGGTAACTTCCAGGGAATGGTTTCATAATATTTATGTGCAAAGGAAATGCTGCATCTGCTACGAAAAAGGAAGGCAAAACTTTTTCAGAATTTGGCAATCTTTTCGGTGGAGGAATGCATAGTTTTTTTTTCAAAATTCGTTTTCCAAATGAACTGACTTGAAAAATGCCTGTATAAAATAAATTTTATAATTTATTAGAAAATTACACATTCATTATGAACTTAAAATATCTTGAAAATATAATTATAATACAAGTATAATGACGAAATTAAGTTAAATATGATATTTTTGTTAAAGGTGCCCTATATACATGTGTGTCAAATTGAATTATTACTCACCTCCATCGCTTTGGGAACCGTATGCCCAAACATCAACATAAGTGAAAGTGTAATTTGCGTCGCATACGGCCAATAGAACAATACTATAAACTTTTTTATAGTTGAAGAATTCTGACATCGAATTTGGTGGTCGTATTAAGACTATATGTTTGCCATCTATAGTTTGGTAGATTCCATAGTCTCCAAAAGTTTTCTGAAATTTCCTCTAGTTCTTGTAAAGTTGGTTCTGACATGTAAAATAATTTCAATGTATCCCATATAACTTCACACGTTTCATATATTATGCACCTCACAGTTTCCTTGCCCAGTTTCCAACTCCATGCTAAAGACTGCAAACTCTCTCCTTGAGACAAAAATCTGAAAGTTTTGTCATTTATAATAATGTTTTTGTTTATATCCATGCAAAATATATTACTTACAGAAGTGTTAGTGCTAATCGATGCTCGAGTTTTATGGACTCTCTAATTGACTTTTTTTTTAATTTTTCTCCAACTAGTGATAATAATAAATCAAATACAGGTCTAGTCATTTTGGTGAATATTAAAAATTGACCTGTATCTAACTCTTTTATTTTTAAAAACGATGTTTTAAAGAATCCTTCTGTATTTTTGTCTTATTTATTTGTCTATATTTTTTGCCTTCACTGGATTTGCTTTTTAAATTTTTATATTTTTTCCACAATTCGTACAGATTTAATATGTTTTCAAGATTTTCTAAATCTTTTTTCGCACTCATAATTTTCTTTTTTATTTTTTTTTAATTAAAATGTTGAATTTTTTCACAAATAAATTTTCAACTTAAAACAAAAAGTAAACAAACTTTACGTTTTCAAGCGTTTCTATTATGGGCAATTTGTCAATAATGACATGACGTTTGTAAACATTCGTTCAGTTCCAAACGTTTCGTTTCGTCTATTTTGGGTAGGCTATAAATAGTTTAATTGAATTACATAAAAAACTTAAAAGCGAGAATATTGAATTTCTATTTACAAGACATTTAAATCAAGATGCACTGGAAAATTCATTTGCTGTATTGAGAAAAAGAGGAGGCTATTCTTCATTTATGACTACATATCAATTTGCATGTGCTTTTAAAATATCATTTGGCATTAATAACATGAGGTTCAAGGTTCAAAGGTTCAAGTTGCGAAGTAAATGACGAAATACTTTTGCCTAATATTAATACTAAATTAATCAGAATTGAAGCAGAAGATAACGAATATACTGCAGAAAACTTTATTACTGAAAATGAAACGCTTGATATGAATTTTGGCGAAATAAATGGATTCAATTATGTAGGAGGTTGCTTGTTGAAAAAATATAATGAGAATCACAAGTGTAAAAGTATTGGAGAAAATAATCAAAACATAAACAATCAACAAGTAGTATTTATAGATTTCAAACAATATGAAAATGCACAATTGATAAGACCGTCTGAGGACTTTATGAATTATTTGATACAATTAGAAGCAAAATTAGAAGAAACTTTTGAACAAATAATGTTGGAGAAAAATAAAGGAATGAAACTTTATAACGAATTATCAAAAATTTCGCCCTATAAATGTTGTCCTGAAGCCGATGAAAATTATTTAATAAAATTGTATATCAGAACAAGGATATACTACACTCTGAAAAATTATAATAATTAAATAAAAGCTGGTGAAAATAAGAATAGAAGCTTAACAGTAAATCGTTTTTTATAACGATATAATAGTGGAACACGCAACATAGTTGTGTGAATTTCCACATTATTCTTTAAATTAAATGCATTTAAAATAATGTTCTAGTCACAAGAAGAATTTTAAAAATTGCTGATAATCAATAACGATGTGCTAGAGTTGCTCATAATATAAAATAATAAAATAATAGCAAAGCAGTTAAGCCCAAATATATTTTGAGAGCTGAATTAAAATTATGTAAGTAAAAATTTGATATTTATTTTTATTATCTCTAACCATTTATTATTTTACAGTGCAGCAGAAAGTCATGGATCATTGATAGTTGGATATTTGTGTTTTGGTCTAAATAAAAAAGCGAAAAGTATAAGTATAGCGAAACATTTTTATAGAATATTAACAAAATAAGTAAATAAAAAGATATTTTAAAAAAATGTTCTTCTTTTTCTTCTTCTTCTTTAAGAGCATGTCCTCCTGAAATCAAAAATTAAAATTGAAAACTCACATGTTAAATCCACTAAAAGGAGAATCTTGATTTAACATTAAATGAAAAAAGGTGCTGAATCAAAATAGTTATATAAAATAAAAACACAATTTTTTTACAATTTTACGTTATAAAATTTATTGAAAAAGATAATACTTAAAAACTAACAATTTTGATCTTATTAACTACTGATAAATAATTGTAAATAAATTTTCAAATATGCAAAACTTAAAATTATACAAAATTGTTGTCTTGATTTTCAAAAAAATAAAATACAAAAATTCTAAAAAATCAATTTGAATTATTTAAAAAAAGCAATTAATTATACTACAATTTTGCATACAACTCGGCAATTAAAAATTAAAAAAAATAAGAAATTGATTTCTACAATATATAATTTTAATAATTTTAATTCCAATAATCAACAATTCTAATATTCAATAATTTAAAAACTTAAACTAATTCGTCGACAGTATAGATCGATCTATACACGAGATGTCGTTGCTGAATCTTGATGAAAATGCAGGTTTAGTTGATTGTTGTCTAGTACGATGATGAAGTTTAAATTTAAAATATAGTAACTGCCACGATTGAATATTTCCGGTAATGAAATTAAATGAATTTTCCCGTCGGTAAACTATTTATTAAGTTGTTAGATTTCTGTTGTTGCTGAAATATTTTCTAAGTTTAAAAAAATTCTTTCTCCAGTGAAAAAATTTTCAAAGTTTTATTAAAATATTCGCCGATATTTTCTAAGTGTAAAATTTTTCCTCCAATGAAAAATTTTCTAAGTTTTATTTAAACATTCGCCGAAATATTCCAAGTATAAAATTTTTCTTCCAATGAAAAATTTTCTAAGTTTTTATTAAAATATTCGACGAAATTTGCCTAAGTGTAAAATACCTATGTTCCCTAATTTTTACAGAAAATTTTCTAAGTATTTTCTGTAAAAATTCCTAGACCAAAAGACTCAATACGTACTTTTGGTGGTCTAGCTCAATACGCTAGTGATTAGAAAATTCCAATTTTAAAAAAAACTTGAAATTTGGACTCAGTACGTCCTTCAAGAGTGGCCTTTTGCTTCTGCCGCTTTCTAGCTCAATACGCTATAGTTCGGTTCTTCAAAAGACAAATTTTTCTGAAATTCGTCTGGCCTTTTATATGATTTTCACTGTTTCGAGAAATTTCTTTTTTCCCCGTTTTATTGTGTCTTCACTATTTATCTCCATCTGCTGTCTTTTTTATTGGACTGGTACATTCCAGATTCCACAATTATTGGAGACTTTTATTGTTACACTAATTAGTTGAAATTATCTATTGTGAATGATGTTGTTGATAATTTTACATTTGACGTATGATGTGGAATGAATTTGACAGTATTCATTTTGTAAAAAGGTAAATGAATTTGACAGTAGTTATGTTTATAAGGGGTAATTTATGTTACCTCTTTTGTTTATTTTCCTTTTTTATTTTAATTTAAATTTTATTTAATTTATTAAATTGTTCGGTGTAATTGTTTGTTAATTGTGTAATAAACAAATATGTGGGGTTAAAGTGATTGTTTTTGTTTAAATATTTAATGTGATTCATTTTATTTTATGTGAAATAGTTCATTTTGTATTTTTGTTGAATGTTTATATATTGAACTTGTATTGTGATTGTGATGTTTATGTAATTTCGAATCTGTATTTTGTGTATATGTATATTTTTATTTTCAATGTTTTGGTTATGTGGTATACTATGTTTCGTGTTATGTTCTGTTTTCTGTTAAATGTAATTTCTGTTTTATACGTTCATTTCAATCTGTTTTTTTTTTTTTTTTCTTTTCTTTTCAGGTTGATGCTAAATATCTAACAAATATATTCAAGAAATATTTTTATCGTTGTGTTAGTTTACTTTCTGTTATTATTTTTTTTTTTCATTTATTTTACACTAACCTTCTTTTATTTTGTTTTGTAAATTTTGTGGGTATATGAAATGCGCAACTAATAAAAAAAAAAAAATTCAATTCTTAATATTATATGAGGACTGAAGGCAGAAAAAGCAAAAAAAAAATTTCATATATAAAAGTACACGTCATAACAAAACAACATAGAGTACATATAATCATTGAAAGTCTTATCTGATATAATATAATAATAAAGAAAGATACACTTATTTGCTATCGACGCTATCGTGTCGTGATGTACAATAAGTATTGCATATTGTATTCGTATTGTATTGTGTATAATGTTGGTATAATAGACATAAACTAGAAACTAGTTTATTTGTGGTATAATATAAGCATTGCGAAGTAACCTAGCGAGTATTGTATATATGTATATATGTACATACTGTATAAGTGTAATACTGGGGTGGTAGTACGTAACTTGGTAAAAAAAAAAAGTGTTTAAAATAAATAATTTTGTTAAAAAACATGCAGTTACAGTTAAAAAACATTAAGTAAAAAGTTATTTGAATTATATGCATATACATATATGTATATTCAAATGTTTTCAAAATATTTAATGTGTATCTCATGCAAATTTGATATAATAAATAAAATAAAATTTTAACTTTCAAAAACTTAAAAAAGATTACAAATAACAAAATTTTAATATAATTTTAATAACAAAATCAAACATATGACACTTTTCAGCTAATTCAGAACACACATTTATATGGTAACACTTAAACCCAAAGTCGAACGAGTTACATACTACCACTTCTTGTTTGGTTCGAGTTTGGTTGAAGTCGAACAAAACAATTCGAAACAACTTACGTACTACCACCCCTGTATATCTAAATTTATATTGAATTATATGTATATACATACATATATCACTTTTCTGAATATATTATTATTTTACATGGTGAAATTATTTATGCATAGTACATAATAATATAAGTACTATATATTGAAACTGACATGTTATATTTTGGTAATGTACTACCTACTATGTAGTATGGTACAATGTAGAATAATACTAATATCTAATATCTATAGTCTATGGTCATAGGCCATAGTGTATAATTGCTGTAATAAAATCCTTTTAGAAAATGATCATTACAATTATAATACGACCAATTTTTCTTTGAACCACCGTTTAGACAAATGTATGTTCTGAAAAGTTCAACCTTTTTTACTTACACTTTTGTTATTATACACTATACAGTACAAAAAATGTTCATGTAATATACAATAGAGGTATTCACTCAGCCTAGTATTTTAGCTATTGTGTATTAATACATAATCAAATTTAGTGTGGAGTGAACATATTTTGTAAATACTCTTGTTGTATCAAAATTTTCCAGTCAGCAGATATAGTTTGACAATTAAAATTTTAAAATTTTTAAATTTAGATTTTATCAAAATTTACCAAATGACTACTGTGTGTTCAACTGTCAAAATATTTACTACGAAATACTACACAGAAAAAACATGCCTTTACCCTATTGTTTTATTACAATGATTGGCTTACTTGATTTTATATGGGAGAAAATAACAAGGCGTAGTATATTAGCAAAATGTAGTAAAAATACTTCGAGTATAAATATACAAGGCCAAATACTAGAGAGAGTGAATACCTCTAATATTCATTATGTTACTCTAACTAGTTTATTTGCAACGATAAAGCATTGTATTGTACAAATGGTTGTTTTTTTTTTTTTTTTGTAATACATATTGTACATCATGATAGTATAAATACTTATATTATAACATATTTATACCTGGACCTATCCACTATCCTGCAAACAAAATTATACTACCATATTACCGAGTTACAAACCTGTATTGATAATTTCTAAATGATATTTGAAATACAAGATATAAACATTTGTGTATATAATTGCGTATATCATGTAATGAATATACTATATGAATATACATATACCATATCATATATTCATATAATCAATACCATTAGGTTACTCCTTATTCCAGCTATGTTATTCTTAGTGCTTATTAACATTATATACAATATTGTACATCACAAAAGCAAGTGTTTGCTTTGCAATGCTTTGCTATGCCACGTCATTTTTTTGTTTGTTTTTTTATTTATTTTTTTTTCTTCTGTTTTCGGAGATCGTATTATAACGATTGGAAGCATTATTTTTGTTGTTTATTGAATATGTACCACTCACACATATATAATATTTTTATTCATATAAAATGAATAAACGTATCGGTGAAAAATTGATATATTTAGAGCCTAAGAGTTATGCAAAACATTTTTATTATCTGTGACAAAATTTGTGTGAAAAATAGGAATTTTATCTTACTAATTATTCTGAAATAATGTAAAAACTTTTATTTTTCTATTTCGAAATCGAAAAAAGAACATTCGAGTTACCTTATATGAAAATTTCAGTATAATACGCAATCATCTACCCATGAAAAATTACATTTAAAATCTATACATTTTTTGTAAAAATCCTTCTCTCTTCAAATCGTTCTACAGGACTAATAAGGACGAAAATCACTAAAGTGCTCCACTTAGTGCACTCTACACCCTTTGAATGATGTATGACAAAAATTTTAAAAATATACATGGTGTAGTTACGGAAAAAAGGTGTACCATAGCACGTTGAAATTTGAAGAAAGCCTCGTCCTTATTGTTCTGTACAGGAAAAACTAAAACCTTTTTGAAAAATTTGTTCCACTTAGTTCACTCTACACCCTTTGATAAGGATAAAGTCAAATACCAGGCGGTAGTTGACGAATATCTGAAGCTCTCACCCATGGATCAGAAATCACAGCCTTCCAAGGCTTCTAAAAGGAGTAGGTCTCAGGACAAGACCGAAAAGGAAGCCAAAAAAGGAAGGCTGTGAAGTCCCAACCAATAGCATCCACATCAAAGGCCTCTAGTATCGAGCCAGGCAAAAAGTTCTGCGAGGTGGCAAGGGACCACCTACAGGTAGCTTTGGTCGACGAAAAGTCGTCTAATGGCCGGATTAGTCTCGAGGCCTGGAACAACATCGAGGCAAGGCTGTCAGAGATGGTAATGGATTACGTTCTCTTAGGGAAGAGCACACCATTACCATCTTTTGACTCGTCTGAGGTAATACGCGGATGCAGGGTAATCAAGTGCGAGAACGAGTTCTCAAAGGATTTCCTGAGCAAATGCGTAGCAAGCATTAGCGAAGCATGGGAGGGCTTGAAGCTCCAGCTCATTCCAGCTAAGGAGATCCCGAGGAGTCCTCAGGTCCGCATTTGGCTGTCCAAGATGAAGCTGGAATTGGATAGGCTTCTCAAGTGCTTGCAGCTACAAAACCCTGAGGTACCAATGCATGACTGGAAAGTCATTAAAGCAGAGGAACCTCAGAAAAACTCTACCTCCTACCTCCTCCTTCTAAATGCGAAATGCCTAAAGGCATTAGAGAAGGCGGACAATAAACTTAAGTTTGGCATAAGGCATGCCAAGCTTAAAATTTTCCGCCCCTCAAGACAGGAGGAGGAGGCAGAAGAAGCGATGCTCGAGGACATGATGGCCCTCGACATCGCTGAACAAAACAAGGATGGGCCTACAAGCAGTGCAGATTAATCTGAAGCACTCAAAAACTGCTTCAGATAATCTGAGAGTCTTTCTCAGGGAGGAAGACATTGATGTAGGTTTTATCCAAGAGTCCTGGGTGAGGAATGAAACCATAATGGGCTTAAAAGATGAAGACTTTAACCTTTTTTTCAGAAGTAAAACAAGAGATGAAGGTAAGCCAAGAAGCTGCATTTTAGTTAAGAAAAATGTCAAGGCCTTCCTTTGTCCAAATTTCAGTTCCAATGATATAACCGTCATCAGGCTAGAGACGACAAAAGGAGAGGAAGTCTACCTCTCCTCGATCTACATGCCGCATGATGAGGAAGTACCACAGGTACTTGTCAACAATCTGATCAGATACGTTTCATCAAGGAGGGCCAAATTAATCCTTGGCTGTGATGCAAACGCAAGACATACGTTGTGGGGAAGCACCGAGGATAACGAAAGAGGTGAGTCCCTTTACAATTTTATTACTAACAATAATCTAGTCGTAAGTAATAGAGGTAGTACCCCAACATTCGTCTTTCCAAGTACGGATAGTTTCAATGGTTGGGAGGAAGTACTAGACATTACTTTGACGACGACAAACGTAGATATACAGAAGTGGAGAGTGTCTGTGGAGAACTCATATTCAAACCACAGACTAATTCTTTTCACGATTAACCTCGAGACTGATACTGCCTCCTCAGCCTTCAGAAATCCCAGAAGAATTGAATGGGGCAAGTTTAGACGAGTTTTTAACTCAAGGTTCCAAATCCCTCCAACCAAAGAGAGATTCGAAACCGTTGAAGAGCTGGATGCAGGAGTGGGGGCTTTAGAAAAGGCCATAGAAAAGGCTTTTAAGAGCTCTTGCCCAATCCGGCGGAGTAAAAAATCATATCCGTGGTGGTGGAATGAGGATCTGGCTAACTTCCGGAAGCTGACCAGGAAGATCTTCAACATCTGCCATAAAAAGAAATTCTGGCAACCCTACAAGGATTGTTTAAGAGAATATAAAAAAGCAATCAGGGAAGCCAAAGCAACTACATGGATAGAATATTGTCAATCCATAGAAAATATCGGGGGGTCAGCAAGACTTTGCAGAATCCTCACTACTGAACACACAAACCCATCTTTCCTTAGGAAGAAGGAAGGGGCGTGGACAGAGTCAGCTCAAGAGACATTAGAGCTACTCATTGATGCACACTTCCCAGGGCAAGGAACGGAAATCCTAAGGTCGTCTAATTCAAGGAAACCTTCGGATCTACTCTGGGAAGAGGCGAAAAAAATAATTACGAGGGAGAAAGTTTCCTGGGCGCTGGACAACTTCTCCCCATTTAAATCACCAGGGCCAGACAACATTTATCCAATTATGCTACAACGGCTACGAGATGTAGTGATACCAGGGCTGGTATCCCTCTTTAGAATCAGTCTTTGGCATGGGTATGTTCCACAAAGATGGCGAGTAGCACGAGTAGTGTTTATCCCAAAGGCGGGCAAAATAGGTCATGAAGTAGCAAAGGACTTCAGACCAATAAGTTTGACCTCCTTTGCACTTAAAACAATGGAAAGGGTGCTTGACACGTATCTGAGGCAGGTACTAGAAAGCACCATTTCCAAATCACAACACGCATACCTCAAGGGAAGATCTACGGAGACGGCACTACATAGTGTAGTGCAAAACATAGAGACATCCCTTGAGTATAAAGAATACACTCTGGCGGCCTTCTTAGATATTGAGGGTGCTTTTAACAATATAAGAAGTGAAACAATTCTTGAGGCTCTAACCGAGGAAAAGGTGGAGATCAGTGTCATTCAATGGGTGAAAGACCTGCTCAGCTCAATAATTATCAACGCAGAATTGGGGAACAGCAAAGTCGTCAGGGCGGTGCAGAGAGGTACACCCCAGGGGGGAGTAATCTCACCACTGCTCTGGCTGCTTGCCATGAACCGAATTCTAAAAGTTTTAGAGAATGATAGAGTAAGAGTTGTGGCTTATGCAGATGACCTAGTCGTAATGGTATCGGGGAAGTTTATCGACGTGATGAGTAACATCATAGAGAGAAGCCTGAGGAAAATTGACAACTGGTCCAAAGAAAGCGGATTAAGTGTCAATTCAGGCAAAACCGAACTGATGCTTTTTACGACCAGAACAAAGGTACCTGCATTCAACCTACCCAAACTAAATGGCACATCTCTGACACTAGCCTCCAGAGTTAAGTATTTGGGTATAATTTTAGACCCAAAGCTCAACTGGGAGCTGAACGTGGAAGAGAGGGCAAGGAAAGCCAGTATCGCTTTCTATGCCTGCAAGAAAACCTTCAGTAAAAAATGGGGTCTTAAACCCCGAATGACCCTATGGGTGTACACGGCAGTGGTACGCCCTATTCTTACATACGGCTCTACAGTTTGGTGGTTAGCACTAAACAAGAGACACAATCAGGACAGAGTGAACAAAGTACAAAGATCAGTAGGATTGGGAGTGACGGGGGCCATGAGGTCATGTCCCTCCGAAGCTCTAAATACTATTCTTGGTCTCGTTCCTCTGCATCTGTTTGTCAAATTCACGGCAACACGGGAAGTGCTAAGATTAAAGGAAGCGGGGTGCTGGAGAGCCAAAACATATGGCCATAGCAGCATCCTAGAGGAAATTCCCAAAAAACTTAGCACGGTACAAACAGATTATAGTTCCAAAATATTGCATTTTGAGAGAAATTTCCAGGTGAAATTTCCCTCCAGGAAAGAATGGAGGCAGAATGCAATAATAGGAACTACGACTTTGTCATATTTACAGACGGATCTAAGACGGATAGTGGAGTGGGCTCGGGTATTTACATGAGCTCACCCCCGGTCTCAGAGTCCTTTCGCCTCCCAGATTTCGCAAGTATCTTTCAGGCAGAGATACTCGCGATTCTCAAGGCAAGCGAAATTCTGTATGATATGACATCAGTAACAACACAAAAAACCGTCGGTACATGTACCGATAGCCAGGCCGCAATCAGAGCTCTGGGAGCGGTATCTTTCAACTCAAAGATAACAGAGAGATGCAGAAGAGCACTGGATAGACTAACGAGCAAGACTCAAGTTACCCTCATATGGGTTCCAGGTCACAGGAACATAGAGGATAACGAGTGGGCCGACTCGTTGGCGAAACAGGGCTCATCTCTGCGCCTTTCGGCAACACTACAAATAAACATCCCGGTAAATAGTGTTAAGCGAGAGATCTGGCTTTACTACTTGTCGGAGGCAAATAACAGATGGAAGAACTTATCAACATGTTCTGTGTCAAGAGCTACTTGGCCGGAATTCGATAAGAAAAGAACCTTATCACTCATCGGTAGAAACCGACGAAGGATCGCTAGAATCATGGCGATTCTAACAGGTCACTGGCCTGCAGGAGAACACGCAGCCAGATTGGGTCTACCGTACAACACGTACTGCAGAAGCTGCAAGGACAATTCAGAGAAAGAAACTCTGTTACATTATCTTTGCAGGTGTCCAGCATTGGCTAAAACTAGGCTAAGGGCTTTTGGTAAGCCTTTCCTCGAGGAACTTGCAGAGGTGGACAGTCTAACAGTAGGCAGCTTGGCCTACTACCTGAACAAGACGAAATGGCTATAGCCTAGAGAAAACAACCAACACCTACGAGTCTGTGGTAACAAAACGGCACACAAAGTTCTAATTGAGTCTGTTTCTAATGGACTGGAAACGGACTGCCACTGCAACCAACCAACCCAAACAACACCCTTTGAACTTTCATTGAAAACATATTTCATGAAAATTGGATAAAAAATGGCTGAGAAAACGTGTACCCAAATCACCCAAAATCAGTAAAATCACAATAATCTGCTCTTAATAGCACTACAGCTTTAGATGAGGTGAGCCATGACTTTCAACGAGGAAAGATTCACTTTGGCTAATTGAAGATAATAAAAAAATGAAAAATAGTGAAAAAAAACCAAAGCAAATATACAAAAAAAATAAAAATGTGAAAAAAATTAAGAGTGAAGTGTATAGACAATAATTGAAATTGTGCCATTAGTGTTAGCACATCTCTTACAACGTAGGAATTATTAAATATTCATCGCATTACAAGAGATCTACGTATAATACAAATTTTAGAAATGTATTCATATTCTGAAATAAACTTCAGGATATGGATAGATTATTTTTCATTTCAGATCTCCCCAGAGAGTACAGACTTTGAAGTGGTTGGGGAGCTTCGAGCACAAGAAATTTAATTTTTCTAATTTTTATGAAAATTTTTTGTGCCAGACTAACTGTACTCATATTTTCAGAAATATTTGGATTTTTTTTAAATCAAAATTTATTAAAATCAGAAATAATTAAATAAATAAATGGATAGGAAAAAAAGAAACAATTTTCTTATTGAAATTTAAAAAAATGTCATCTTTAATAATTTTAAAACAACACTGGTAACACTGCATAACGAAACAATAAAAAAAAAATTAGAAATAAACACGACTGTAAACACGGCCGATGACAACTAAAAAAATGATTTCATTTTTTTTCTTTCTCCATCCTTCATTACTCTTATGTCTATCTATTTTTTTAAAAAAATGTATGGATTAGTGAAAAAAGTCTGAATGTATTGTAATTTAAACAATAGAAATAAGTCGAAGTCAACGAGTAAAATCAGCTGTTTTCTTTAAACCTGCCCTTATCGTTATATATATTATTCTATGGTACAGTCTTCTAATATCACTCTAATATCTACATTACATTTATGTATGACATATACCAAAGAGGGCTGGAGTTCCGAATAGGTGTCACCCCCGATCCTCTTGAAATGTTGCCCACAGAATGCCCTTACAGCCTAGGTCACGAGATCTTCGTCTTTTTTGGCGCGTCGCCCTCTGTCGGCCGTAATTGACATTTAAATTTTTTTGCTAAAATTCTATTTTTGCTAATAACCTTATAACGGCACATGATACACATATAACATTTATCTCAAAAGATGCGTCTCAAGATGCTCTATAATCTGAAAAAAAAAAATTTTGCAAAAAGTCCTAGTAAAAGGATAATAAAGGACATTTTGTGATTTTTGACTATTTTTACATTTTTGACATTTTCTCAAAAACGATTAAAGATATCTGGACCAAATTTTTTGCAAATGAAAGAGGACATCATGAGCAACTTTTCCATTTATTACTTTGATCCTGATGTAGAAGGCAAATATGCTAGAAAGAAATGATATTAATGTTGCTAAATTTTGTAATAAGTTACAGTATTTTATTGAAGTATTCTCATATATCCATATATGTGTGTGTGTGTGTGTGTGTGTGTGTGTGTTATGTTTATAGAAGGCAAATCTGACAGTGTGTGTATGAACGTGCATGTTGTATCGCATATTTGCGATTATGCATTTTTATCATGTATCGCATATCTGCGATTATGCACTTTTATCATCATATAATATGATATATATAATATATATAATTTTGCTTACAAATCATTTTTTATTATCAAGCTTGAACACATGCAATATAATGTTGTTTATAAGATAAAATTTGCAGTCAGTCTTAATTTAGAATTCGTTTTGTAAAGACAAATAATAAAATATAATGTAAAAAGCAAAAACCATTAGTTTTATTTCACAGTAACAATAAATATATTATATATGGCGATCCTGCCAGTTAATACTGAAATTAAATTATAAGACATTAAGAGTGTAATAATACATGTATAGATATAAAGTTTTTAATTACATATTTACAATTTGAAACAAGAACTTAAAATGGGAAAATCTCAATCAAAAGAAGAAGAAATTATAAATTTGAATGTGGCACAAGGACAAACTGCACAGATTCAAATAACAAACACTACATTGCCATTATACATATTAGTGTTCAGTCTAGGTCTAGCACTTAGTGAGATACCTTCCCTTTAGTTTTGTGTAATATAGTAACATAATATATAATTGTATTGGGTATATTTAAATATATAAAATAAACTATTAGCTGTGTTTTGGCTAGCAGTTAAACTGCAAACTATTAATTAACAAATAATCACTAATAACAGTTCCTTTATTATAATAGTGTTGAATTCGTTCAACATTTTATCTGAAAATAAAAGGAAAAGGGGTATTATTAATTTCCGTCATCATTACCTCGACGTATACTCACCTGATAAAATTGGTCATCCTTTCCTCATAACATCCAAGAAAATCCTAAAATATATAAAAATATATAATAGAAATTAATATTAAAATAATACACCAAAGACCAACACCAAATATGTAGACAAAAACCCCTTAACCAAATATATAACATAAAATAGTACAAATACATAACATACAATTAACTATTCACACTTTACAAAAAAAAAATATTTAACAAAATATTACAATCACAACATAATGAAATAAAACACTATCATCACAAAACACTCATAACACAATACAAAGAATAACATCACAATTTATCACATTTCTTACAGCAATAAAATTGAGATATAAATGCACAACTACACAATAAATATAAAAGGAACACTTAAAATTAATTAGAATTAATAAATTAATAAATGGATAAATTAATAAATTACAAAAAAAGGTAAATACCTTTACCTTTCACGATTGTTATTATAACCTTAAAAAAAAAAAAATATATAGATAAGTATATATATGTAAAGGTATATATATAGCCATACAT
>CATOAS010000032.1:15000-40000 GCA_951394055.1 Villa cingulata | reverse complement strand
AAAAAGAAAAATTTGTAATAAATTTTGTTTTTTTTGTTTTTTGTGAAGAAACGAATAGTTTTCTTTTACATAAAAATAAAAGGGACATAAAAAAAGGGGTAAGTAGTTTCTTTTAATTTCATTAAAATTCCCTCCAACAAGGCTCCGCTCGGCCTCCAATATAACCTTTCCTTTCTTTTCTTTTTTTATAAGACTTTAAACCCTTTTTTTCTGCTTTTGTAGAATTTTCTACAGAAAAGGAAAAAAAAGGGTTAAGAGTAGGAAAAATGTAGGAAAAAACACATTTTTCCAACATTGGTGTCAGGTGTGGGGTGCTCCGATTGATCTTAGAAATAGGATCCTGCCACCACCACCTGATCTTATTACCCTTTTTCTTCCTTTTTTTTCCTTTTTACCATTTTTTTTACAAATTTTATAAATTTTCTTTTTTTTTGCATAGTTTTTTTTATGTACTTGAAAAGTACATAAAGGTTGTATAGTAGGGACACTTGGGACATCAATCTTTTATTGTGTTGTTCCATTATAATTGGATATTGTGATTTTTTCTTTTTTTTGGGTGCAATTATAAAAAACAGTGCAGTGCATTAATTTCTTTTTTTTTTGTATAATTTTGGTTGTTCTGTGAGCTACGTTATATAAAGACACGTGTATTTCATTTTTTTTTTTTTTGTACTTCTTTTCTTTTGTCTCTAAAAAGACAGTTATACACGCGTAGTACATAGTTCAACCAAAGTTATATGAAATCAGTTATTTATAAAATTGAATTCTACAGGGTGTTTAATTCTTTGCAGGGTGCCCTTAATTCTTTTTGTTACAAGTGAATTTAATCACTTCAGTCTTAACGAAGATCATTTTTCTTGTTTGGTAACAGGGTGGTTCCTCTCTTTATCGCGCATAAAATTGAAATTTCGATTTTTTGCTGCCTATAAAGTATACCACACCCTTTCTGTTTCAAAAGGCCTACTTTCTTTTGTGGTGCTTTTCTTGGTGGTCCCTTTCTTTGTAGTGCTAAAATTGAAATTTCGATTTTTTGCTGCCTATAAAGTATACCACACCCTTTCTGTTTCAAAAGGCCTACTTTCTTTTGTAGCAGGTGGTCCCTTTCTTTGTAGTGCTAAAATTGAAATTTCGATTTTTTGCTGCCTATAAAGTATACCACACCCTTTCTGTTTCAAAAGGCCTACTTTCTTTTGTAACAGGTGGTCCCTTTCTTTGTAGTGCTAAAATTGAAATTTCGATTTTTTTGCTGCCTATAAAGTATACCACACCCTTTCTGTTTCAAAAGGCCTACTTTCTTTTGTAGCAGGTGGTCCCTTTCTTTGTAGTGCTAAAATTGAAATTTCGATTTTTTGCTGCCTATAAAGTATACCACACCCTTTCTGTTTCAAAAGGCCTACTTTCTTTTGTAACAGGTGGTCCCTTTCTTTGTAGTGCTAAAATTGAAATTTCGATTTTTTGCTGCCTATAAAGTATACCACACCCTTTCTGTTTCAAAAGGCCTACTTTGTTTTGTAACAGGTGGTCCCTTTCTTTATAGTGCTTCATTTTAGTATAAATTTCTACCTATCCTGTGCGCATAAAGTGTACCACTCCCTTCCTGTTATCAAACTTTCTTCCTTCCTTCTTAAGACTGTTGTTCATCTTTTACTTGTAACAACTTTTGAATTTTACTTCTTTCACCCTTTGTTTTTTTTTTTTAATTTAGATATTCATGTTGGCACATTTTCCACTACAGTGTTGCACAGACTGCTTCATAACAGGGAAATCATTTTCTTGTCTGCAAGCAAAACTAGTAATTGTACGCAAATAGTGTTTAACCATTACAGGGTGTTCCTCACATTTTGATTTTTTTTTGTGGAAATTTTATCAATACCCTTCCTTTATCTGGTTTGGCCTGCAGATTGAAAATTTTCATCATTATTCCCCTCTTCTTCTTATGGAGACGAGTCCTATACCCTAAGGGAAGTGGTGAGAGGGATTAAGAGGCAAGATGCAATACAGTCCCCTACAATCTACTGGAAGGAAATAGATGGATCTTTTCTTTTCGCTTCTCACGAAGTCCGCCTTCTAAATTAACTAACGTCCCTGCTTCTTTTCGGTGCCTAATCGAAATGGTCCTGTGCGAGGTCTCTGCGGCACATTATCGGGCTATTTGGGCAGTCCATTCGTTCGTTCCTGGACTTTTGAGGACTTCTTGTCCAATATGCATCTGTGACTATTGGAACTTTTGTTGAGGGAAAGCCATCAATGTCGCGGGAAAGTGACTTTTCGGGAGCAGTGCTGCGGTGACTCCAAGATGGCTATGAGGTCAACAAGTCCCACAGTAAAACGCCCAGTGAGTAACAGATTTTCTGCGTAGTCCGAAGGAAGCTGCCTAGCTCTTTCGATCCTACCTTGTGAGACATCGACCCCTACTGCGTTGTAATGATTTTTGGGGTGGTTGATGGGCCCCTTACGAGCTTTCTGGACAGACACAGTTCAGAAATTCGATTTTCCCATCATCCACATTGCATGCAGAAATCATGATACGCAGATGCGATGTCTCAGGGGCACTACGCGGAAATCCCCTGAGCGTACTGTGGTAGACTCTAGGAGAAGTAGCTCATCAGAGAAGACCTGATAGTTTAGGCTATTGCGGAGACCTACTGCGGACAACTGTTCCGCTACGGCACGATGTGCGACAGTGGCAGAAACACAATGGAAGTTTTGTAGCATATTGGACAACAATTGGACCTCAAAGGGGAAATAGGGAATGGAAAGTCCATTAGCTCTGAAGCTTAAAGAACGAAGAGGTGCTGGGCTATTGATGGGCTGAAACAGTGGCAGAGACGTTGGTGAGTTGGCTGCGTTTTTTTTTCCTTTTAGAACCATTGCGAAAGGAGGATTCAGGAGAGCGATTTGTGGAGACCATCTAAACCTACCTTTCTAAATTTGGGAAACCTACTTGCCTTTCCTTCTCTTCTCTTGCCAATTTAGAGCACGGTAGTGGAATGGGATGTTTTCTATGGGGCGAAGAGTTGATCATGTAGAGTACCCTATAGCCTCGAACTTTCGACCGCATATGCATTGCCCACTGTCATTGTCTAGCTCCTAGAATAATCTAAGGAATCACACCCGAACTCTTCCTTTCCTCACTTCTCCACGGTCCTATCCAGTGAGCCTTTTCTTTTATTGTTTTATTTTATTAAAGTGTCTAGAACTTTTCACTGCGGAAAGCCTGTTTTTCTTCTCTTTTCTTTCAGGTGATCCTGGCCTATCAGTGACGTCTGGACACTCGAAATGCTCAGTCAGAACTTTGAGCCTTCAAACGGGGGGTCGTGTTGGAAATTTGTCACCACCTGCAAAAGAAAAAAATAATTAGTTATTAAATTAATTAATTTAATTAATTTAAATTAAAATAATTCTAATTAAAATAATTGTCATACTTACCTGCAATATTGACACTTCTTTATTTACATTTTTTTTACGTGGTCTTCTTCTTTCTGCAACGTCAAATGTCAACGTTATAATCACTTTCGTTTATTTCGTTGACATTCGTTGCAGAAAGTTGTTCCACATTCCACTGGAAGTCTCTATCAATTCGTTGACGTTGTCATCTTTCGGCGAATTGATAGAAACTTCCAGAAGATCGATTTTCTTTTTTTTTTGTCACGAGACATCACGTTTTTTTAGTGAATGCAGTTCTTTTTTTTGAGTTAGTGGGTTAGTTAGTTCAGTCTTTTTTAGTCAGACGATTTTTTAGTTAAATTTATTTTTCATTTCTTTTCTAATTTTTAACTAGATAAAAATCTAATTTAATTAAATTTTTTTTTGATTTTTGTAAAAAAAAAAAAAAAGAAAAATTTGTAATAAATTTTGTTTTTTTTGTTTTTTGTGAAGAAACGAATAGTTTTCTTTTACATAAAAATAAAAGGGACATAAAATAAGGGGTAAGTAGTTTCTTTTAATTTCATTAAAATTCCCTCCAACAAGGCTCCGCTCGGCCTCCAATATAACCTTTCCTTTCTTTTCTTTTTTTATAAGACTTTAAACCCTTTTTTTCTGCTTTTGTAGAATTTTCTACAGAAAAGGAAAAAAAAAGGGTTAAGAGTAGGAAAAATGTAGGAAAAAACACATTTTTCCAACATTGGTGTCAGGTGTGGGGTGCTCCGATTGATCTTAGAAATAGGATCCTGCCACCACCACCTGATCTTATTACCCTTTTTCTTCCTTTTTTTTCCTTTTTACCATTTTTTTTACAAATTTTATAAATTTTCTTTTTTTTTGCATAGTTTTTTTTATGTACTTGAAAAGTACATAAAGGTTGTATAGTAGGGACACTTGGGACATCAATCTTTTATTGTGTTGTTCCATTATAATTGGATATTGTGATTTTTTCTTTTTTTTGGGTGCAATTATAAAAAACAGTGCAGTGCATTAATTTCTTTTTTTTTTGTATAATTTTGGTTGTTCTGTGAGCTACGTTATATAAAGACACGTGTATTTCATTTTTTTTTTTTTTTGTACTTCTTTTCTTTTGTCTCTAAAAAGACAGTTATACACGCGTAGTACATAGTTCAACCAAAGTTATATGAAATCAGTTATTTATAAAATTGAATTCTACAGGGTGTTTAATTCTTTGCAGGGTGCCCTTAATTCTTTTTGTTACAAGTGAATTTAATCACTTCAGTCTTAACGAAGATCATTTTTCTTGTTTGGTAACAGGGTGGTTCCTCTCTTTATCGCGCATAAAATTGAAATTTCGATTTTTTGCTGCCTATAAAGTATACCACACCCTTTCTGTTTCAAAAGGCCTACTTTCTTTTGTGGTGCTTTTCTTGGTGGTCCCTTTCTTTGTAGTGCTAAAATTGAAATTTCGATTTTTTGCTGCCTATAAAGTATACCACACCCTTTCTGTTTCAAAAGGCCTACTTTCTTTTGTAGCAGGTGGTCCCTTTCTTTGTAGTGCTAAAATTGAAATTTCGATTTTTTGCTGCCTATAAAGTATACCACACCCTTTCTGTTTCAAAAGGCCTACTTTCTTTTGTAACAGGTGGTCCCTTTCTTTGTAGTGCTAAAATTGAAATTTCGATTTTTTTGCTGCCTATA
Organism: Villa cingulata; assembly: GCA_951394055.1. Lineage (NCBI taxonomy): Eukaryota > Metazoa > Arthropoda > Insecta > Diptera > Bombyliidae > Villa > Villa cingulata. The sequence continues at coordinate 34,912 of CATOAS010000032.1, read as the reverse complement.
AAGTATACCACACCCTTTCTGTTTCAAAAGGCCTACTTTCTTTTGTAGCAGGTGGTCCCTTTCTTTGTAGTGCTAAAATTGAAATTTCGATTTTTTGCTGCCTATAAAGTATACCACACCCTTTCTGTTTCAAAAGGCCTACTTTCTTTTGTAACAGGTGGTCCCTTTCTTTGTAGTGCTAAAATTGAAATTTCGATTTTTTGCTGCCTATAAAGTATACCACACCCTTTCTGTTTCAAAAGGCCTACTTTGTTTTGTAACAGGTGGTCCCTTTCTTTATAGTGCTTCATTTTAGTATAAATTTCTACCTATCCTGTGCGCATAAAGTGTACCACTCCCTTCCTGTTATCAAACTTTCTTCCTTCCTTCTTAAGACTGTTGTTCATCTTTTACTTGTAACAACTTTTGAATTTTACTTCTTTCACCCTTTGTTTTTTTTTTTTAATTTAGATATTCATGTTGGCACATTTTCCACTACAGTGTTGCACAGACTGCTTCATAACAGGGAAATCATTTTCTTGTCTGCAAGCAAAACTAGTAATTGTACGCAAATAGTGTTTAACCATTACAGGGTGTTCCTCACATTTTGATTTTTTTTTGTGGAAATTTTATCAATACCCTTCCTTTATCTGGTTTGGCCTGCAGATTGAAAATTTTCATCATTATTCCCCTCTTCTTCTTATGGAGACGAGTCCTATACCCTAAGGGAAGTGGTGAGAGGGATTAAGAGGCAAGATGCAATACAGTCCCCTACAATCTACTGGAAGGAAATAGATGGATCTTTTCTTTTCGCTTCTCACGAAGTCCGCCTTCTAAATTAACTAACGTCCCTGCTTCTTTTCGGTGCCTAATCGAAATGGTCCTGTGCGAGGTCTCTGCGGCACATTATCGGGCTATTTGGGCAGTCCATTCGTTCGTTCCTGGACTTTTGAGGACTTCTTGTCCAATATGCATCTGTGACTATTGGAACTTTTGTTGAGGGAAAGCCATCAATGTCGCGGGAAAGTGACTTTTCGGGAGCAGTGCTGCGGTGACTCCAAGATGGCTATGAGGTCAACAAGTCCCACAGTAAAACGCCCAGTGAGTAACAGATTTTCTGCGTAGTCCGAAGGAAGCTGCCTAGCTCTTTCGATCCTACCTTGTGAGACATCGACCCCTACTGCGTTGTAATGATTTTTGGGGTGGTTGATGGGCCCCTTACGAGCTTTCTGGACAGACACAGTTCAGAAATTCGATTTTCCCATCATCCACATTGCATGCAGAAATCATGATACGCAGATGCGATGTCTCAGGGGCACTACGCGGAAATCCCCTGAGCGTACTGTGGTAGACTCTAGGAGAAGTAGGCTCATCAGAGAAGACCTGATAGTTTAGGCTATTGCGGAGACCTACTGCGGACAACTGTTCCGCTACGGCACGATGTGCGACAGTGGCAGAAACACAATGGAAGTTTTGTAGCATATTGGACAACAATTGGACCTCAAAGGGGAAATAGGGAATGGAAAGTCCATTAGCTCTGAAGCTTAAAGAACGAAGAGGTGCTGGGCTATTGATGGGCTGAAACAGTGGCAGAGACGTTGGTGAGTTGGCTGCGTTTTTTTTTCCTTTTAGAACCATTGCGAAAGGAGGATTCAGGAGAGCGATTTGTGGAGACCATCTAAACCTACCTTTCTAAATTTGGGAAACCTACTTGCCTTTCCTTCTCTTCTCTTGCCAATTTAGAGCACGGTAGTGGAATGGGATGTTTTCTATGGGGCGAAGAGTTGATCATGTAGAGTACCCTATAGCCTCGAACTTTCGACCGCATATGCATTGCCCACTGTCATTGTCTAGCTCCTAGAATAATCTAAGGAATCACACCCGAACTCTTCCTTTCCTCACTTCTCCACGGTCCTATCCAGTGAGCCTTTTCTTTTATTGTTTTATTTTATTAAAGTGTCTAGAACTTTTCACTGCGGAAAGCCTGTTTTTCTTCTCTTTTCTTTCAGGTGATCCTGGCCTATCAGTGACGTCTGGACACTCGAAATGCTCAGTCAGAACTTTGAGCCTTCAAACGGGGGGTCGTGTTGGAAATTTGTCACCACCTGCAAAAGAAAAAAATAATTAGTTATTAAATTAATTAATTTAATTAATTTAAATTAAAATAATTCTAATTAAAATAATTGTCATACTTACCTGCAATATTGACACTTCTTTATTTACATTTTTTTTTACGTGGTCTTCTTCTTTCTGCAACGTCAAATGTCAACGTTATAATCACTTTCGTTTATTTCGTTGACATTCGTTGCAGAAAGTTGTTCCACATTCCACTGGAAGTCTCTATCAATTCGTTGACGTTGTCATCTTTCGGCGAATTGATAGAAACTTCCAGAAGATCGATTTTCTTTTTTTTTGTCACGAGGCATCACGTTTTTTTTAGTGATTGCAGTTCTTTTTTTTGAGTTAGTGGGTTAGTTAGTTCAGTCTTTTTTAGTCAGACGATTTTTTAGTTAAATTTATTTTTCATTTCTTTTCTAATTTTTAACTAGATAAAAATCTAATTTAATTAAATTTCTTTTTGATTTTAGTAAAAAAAAAAAAAAGAAAAATTTGTAATAAATTTTGTTTTTTTTGTTTTTGTGAAGAAACGAATAGTTATTCTTTTACATAAAAATAAAAGGGACATAAAAAAAAGGGGTAAGTAGTTTCTTTTAATTTCATTAAAATTCCCTACAACAAGGCTCCGCTCGGCCTCCAATATAACCTTTCCTTTCTTTTCTTTTTTTATAAGACTTTTAACCCTTTTTTTTCTGCTTCTAGAGAATTTTCTACAGAAAAGGAAAAAAAAGGGTTAAGAGTAGGAAAAATGTAGGAAAAAACACATTTTTCCAACATTATTATTATTATTATTATTATTATTATTATTATTATTATTACTATTATTATTATTATTATTATTATTATTATTATTATTATTATTATTATTATTATTATTATTATTTTTATTATTATTATTATTATTATTATTATTATTATTATTATTATTATTTTTATTATTATTATTATTATTATTGTTAAATCCACCAAAAAATATAATATAAAATATTTTTTTTTTAATTTAACATTAATTGAGAAAGAAAGGTGCCGGTTCAAAATGTTTAATAAAATAAAAACACAATGTTTTTCAATTTACGTTACAAACTTTATTAAAAAAAAATTCTCTTAAGCCTAACAATTCAATATCTTAAAAAGAAATTACAAACAATTCTAAATTACTTAAGTTAATATATATGTATTTCCAAATAACTTAAATTCAATTTTGTATAAAAAAAAAATTTAATTGTTCAATTTATACAATAGTATTTCAATTAACCGGAAATAGTTATGCAATTAATTTAATATACTATAAATCGAATAAATTTTGAATTTATGAAATATAAAATTTACTTTAATTTATAAATTTTGGATATGTACAATATTTCAATTAAACCGGAAATAATTATGCAAGCAAATTTAACAAAATATATTACAATTGAAACAAAATCGTGAATCTATACAAATGAAATATATCAAATTCAATTATAAAGTTTGCATATATTCTTAAATATTAAGTATTAATTAACTAATTATTCGTTGGTATAGGTCGACCTACACGGATAGATGGCGTTGTAGAAACTATGTTATTGAAGAACTGCTGCTGAATATAACGATGACGAACCAATTAAACAATGATTGTTTGAATTTTAAAGTTTCAAAAAAAATCGTTACGCGAACTGAAGATTGCCGACGGGAATTGACGACTGTCGAGATGAAATATTTTTTACTGTCTCGATGAATTTTCTAATTTTCCAAAATAATTCAATTTTCTGATCATACTTTCAGCGATGAAACTTTAGAAAATTTCTAAGTCCTAGAAATTTTCTAAGTGTTTAGCGATGTTGATTTTCTGCTCGAAGTATTAGAAAATTTTATAAAAAAAATTGTCTAAGTCGTTAACGATGATGAATTTGTTCCAAGTATTAGAAAATTTTGTAAGAAAAATTTTCTAAGTATTTTTTTGATGATTTAATTCGACGTTTCCCTATATTCTGTAAAAATTTTAAATATTTTTGCAGAAATTCCTAACTTTTCCCTGCCTACTAGCTCAACGCGCTAGATTTTGAAAGGACTCAACACGTCCAGGCTGATGATTTGGTCTCTTGGTTTCCTTGCTTCAGTCTCAACACGACAGTATACACAAGTAATCGCAAAAGACAATTTTTTCTGCGAATCGCAACCCTTTATATACTAAATTTTTGCGGTTCTGGAAATTTCTTTTTCCCCGTTGTTGAAATGTTCTACTATTTATCTCATGCACTCGTCTTTTTTATAAAACCGTTTTTTTTTCAAATTGTGTCCGGTAATTCGAATGACAATTTGTGGTGATTGTGGATAACTCTATTGGTACTGGTAATTCAGCTTCTATTTGACAATTTTGACATGGTCGTAATGTATGTATATATACATATATATATATATATATATATATATATTATATGTATTCCAATGTTTTATTTTTTTGTTAGTGTTCATTGTTTATATAAAATGAAAGTGTAGTGTGTAGTTCAATTAAGTATTTTGTGTTCAATGTTTTGTGATATTTTTTTTTTTATATTTTCTGTTTTATTTTTAAAATAATGATTCAGTGTCGTGCTAGTTGTTTTGTGCAAGTAATAATTTGTTTATTATGTTTATTGTGATAAATGTTTGTGATATCAGTGTTGTGATGTTGTGTTCATAAATTTTTATGTTATATATTTGTGTAATGTGAATAGTTTTGTTTTGTTTTGTGTGCTATGTTTATAGACAGTTTTTATGTTGTGTATACTTCTGTGTTATATGTTTTGTGCATATTTATGTTATACTTATGTTGTGGTATGTTAAGTATTATGTTATATGTGATATGTTTTGGTTATGTTGTTTGTTTATTTTTTGTGTTGTTCTGTTTGTGTTATTTATATTAATTAATTTATTTGTTATTATTATTATTTATTTAATTTTTAATTTTTTATACCTTTATTTTTTTTTCTTTCTTTTTCTTTCAGATTTATAAAAATGTTGAATGACGTTTCAACATCCTCCCGGAACGTGCGAAAAAACAAAAAGAATAAACTTATTGTGTTGTATATTGTTAATTTGTTATTTTAATTTTTATTTATCTAATAAATAAATATCACTTTATAAATCATTTTTGTTTTATTTAAAATTTATACTTTTTACTGTGACCATGCCATCCTTTGTTTTCATAAAACGTATTGTCATCCGGTCCATTCTTATTCGATAGATTTTATTTTTATAGATTTTTTCCCATGGAATATACCAATTTGATACGAGGATCCTTATGCCCTCTGGAACTTTCAGCCAATTCGGTACTTGTGTTTTATTTATATGCCTTTAAGATGGAATTTTCATTAATTCTCCTGTTACAAAGGGTTTATTGTGTTTTACTTTCTCTTTAAATTTTTTCTTATGTTCAGTATTTTCTGGTTGTTTCAATTTCACTTTTGATTTCGCTATTCGTTTCGTTGCATTTTCACAAATGTTTTCAAATATTTTATTTTTAGGTTTTTCACGTTTTATTTCATTTAACCTTTCCTTTTGTTTACAAGATTTTCTTGATCGTGTATCTAACGAGTGTTCATGAACCCGTGTCATGAACGTCCTACTGAATTGTGTAGCATTACCTATGCTACCCAGAACAATCCAGCCTAATTCAGTATTTATTGCAATCGGGTGATTAGGTTCAGTTGAGCGTCTAATTCCTCCTCGAATTATCGCTGCATACACTTCTGTTCCAATTAACAAATCTACCTTTCCAGGTATTGCAAATTTAGGGTCCGCAAGATTCAAATCTTTCAAGTAATTCAAACCTGTTGTTTGAATTCGATAAGTAGGTAAATCGCTAGTGATGCTCCTTACCACTAACGCATTTACTCGCTGTTGAAAGTTTCTGTTTATCGATTCGATAGTAAATTGAGTTTGTGAACTAGCCACAGTGGCACTGCTTTGATTGAGTCCACTGAAGTGCTGATTCGTCCGTGTAGTTTTAAGTTGCAGACGTTTTGCTGCGGCAGCAGTTATAAATGTTGCTTGCGACCCTGAGTCTATCAAGGCTCGCAATACTTTGTTGTGACCCCTTTTATTATTTATTTATGTATGTATAATGTTTAATATTTTTACAATGTATATTTATAATATTTATATAATGTTAATACTTATATAATGTATATATATTCAAATGTTTTTATTTTAGGTTAATGTTCATTGGTTATGTAATGTAATTAAATATTTGTGTTTAATGTTTTATGTTATATATTTGTGCTATGTGAATCGTTTTGTTTTTGTTTTGTATGCTATGTCTATAGACCTTTTTATGTTACCTGCTTGTGCATATTCATGTTATAGGTTCTATATTATTGCATATATTTCTGTGTTATATGTTTGATTTTGTTGATTTGTTTATATTTTTTTGTTGTTCTTTTTTTGTAAGTAATATTATATTGTCGCATTATCTGTCTTGAATTTTTTGTAACCTTTTTTTTTATTATCTTAATATATATAAATTACGTGTCACGTTGTTTGTCCGCGGTAAACTACTAAACTACTTAACCGATTTTAATCAAATTTGTACACCGTGTGCAGTTTGATCCAACTTGAAAGATAGGATAGCTTACATCTCAATTTATTATCGCAATATTATTTTATTGCAAATTATTTGTAAAATAACATTAAGGCCCATGTTCAAATGGTTAGTCTTAATTGTATGTTCACATCTGCATTAGTTGTGATTTTACTACAAGTCGTAATAAAAGTTAATAGTAGTATCAGCGTATTAACATAGATAAATAAAAATAAAAGATATGAATTGTGCATTTCATTGTGAATTAAATTAATTTAGAAAAGTAATTCAAACAAATTGAATTTTCATATTTTCATTGAGCTGATTTTATTCATTCTCTACATTGAACTCAAGAAGATAATCAAATGTGTATGTGAAGGATTTGAATGCCGATTGACGTTCCGAACGAATTTTTTTTTAATTTTTTTTTTTTTATATCGTCGTAAGTGGAATTAAAATCGATTTCAATAATTATCTAATGGTTCTCATTTTCTAAATTTTATATTTCGTAGTTAATGTTTGACATTTCTTAGTAATAAAAATTGGCATAGTTGGCTTTGAAATTAAAATAAAAAATAGAAAATAAATATAAAATTAAAATTGACATAGTTGACGTAGAAATTGAAACAAATATTAAAAAATAAATATAGAAGATAAAATAAAAACAGCTAAGAAAAAATGTTATATGGTAAAATTAATTAATTTTATTAATTTTTATTATTTATTAATTTATTATTTAATTATTTATTAATTTAATTTAATTATAATTATTTATTAATTTTTATTATTTTTATTATTTTTTATTATTTATTAATTTATTATTTAATTATTTTTATATAAATAAAATTTTGATTAATTGTGTTCAAAGTCCTTCCCCTTCAAATCCTAAAAATGTAAATTTTTATACCAGCTTTAACGTTTCCGTCTTCATCCGTAAATAATAATTTCATTGTAATAAGTGGTAACGGTAGTAGAAAATCAGTCATGAAGGCAAAGAGTATATAAAAGAAAGAGAGTTTCTATCTGAAAACAAATCCAATGAAGGTAGGAATGTTTTTTACGAATGGCATCTATGTAAAAAAGCATGGTGGTGCCCATGTCTGATGTTCTCCTACCGTTCCCCTTAAATAGTTTAAAACAATGTAATATGACACAAACTTTAGCCACAGCAACGCATGGCCAGGTCAGCTAGTATTTATATACATATTTTTCGATACTGCCCCTTTTTTTTTTAATTATATATTCTTTTTTCAGCCTATGTTGACTGGAGTCAACAGTTTCTGTCTTCAACAGTTTGATTTGATTAGTGTTATTGATGTTTAGTTCTTGCATTGTTTCTAAGGATAAAATCTCCCTATACTGATTCTCCTGAGGCGTCGGTTGCATGATTGCTGGTAATGCATTAATGCTTGATATTTCAGTAGACGAAAACGTCTTGTTCTGAATGATGATGGTAGCATTATTAAATTTAATAAGGTAAGTACCGGTGAGATGTTTTATAGCATTATCTATTTTGATGGTCCCTTCAAACTCGTTGAGCAATAACACGCCTGGTGTGATTTCTTCTATCGTCGCGATGTGTTGTCCCTTTACTCGATTACAAATTGAATTAGAGCTCTTGAGAAGATTTGGAATACATGTCGAGTTACTTATGTCTATAACATTTATTTGGTTACATATTAATAATGAATTGGAATTTTTACAATCGTTTATTACAGAATAAATTTTATCCCGATTTTTCAATATGACATTGTTTTTAATTTCTATTGTTACATTATTTCTTTTTACAGGTTTAACAATGATTTTTTCGAATATTTCTTTAGTAGTAATAGGTGTGTTAACAATATACAAAAGTGACGAGCCATTCGTTATGATTTTCATGTTAGCAAATTCTAATGCTTCTTCTGCCGTTGCATAAGGCAAATTCTCTTTATCTAAAATATTAGTAGCCAATTCTATTTCCCTTTTTGATAACATTTAAGAATTGGGAATTCCGGATTTGGCAAAACTTATAGCATATTTGATATTAATTAATTTTTTTTTTTTTTTTTTTTTTTTATCAAATATACATATATACATAAATGTATATAGTATATATTAAGTGCACGCGGATACTCAGTCCATGGCACCGCCGATCAGTAATTTTATGTCAGATATACATTATTATCCAGTTTATTATCAGTAATGAGTTACTGGTGTACATTGCTGATGGGAAAAATTATTGATCGACTTGGGCAAGAGTAGTGCGCTGGCTGGGGTTCGAACCGTGATCTCAAAGATCGCAAGACCGACACACAACCATCGAACTATTCAAGCCCCATATTAATTAATTCTTCTCTAATTAATTTTAATTTGTACTGCAAACTAGATATGAGTTCATATTTAAATTTTACATCATTTTCAAAGATTTTTTGTATTCCGCTAGATATTCTTGTAACGTTATTAATTCTGTCATTAAGTAGTTTGTTTATTACAACTTGGTTATTATTGTTTTTGAGGATATCATTCATCTTCTCTTGGATTGTTACAAAATCGTCGTGGTAGGGGTTACCGGCGATCCACTTCCAAGTGGAACCTATAAAGACAAGAGATCTTTTTCCAACTTTAGGTTTTAGGTTTTCTAATAACTCTTTAATTTGGGATAGCTCGTGTTGCAGATAAGGGTAAAGGAGATTCTCTGTCGGAATGTCGCGTTCAAGTGCATCAGTTACTTGAAATGTTATTTGGTCGTATTGTCGTAAGTCGATGTCGTGAATTATCTTAAAATATCGAGTCTGTATTTTTGCTTTCCCAAATTCGATAGCCACTAATTGTGTATTGGTATAATCCAGAATTTGGACTTCACATTTTCCGATAGCGAAGGCTGGCCTGAAAGAAAATTAATTCCTGATGTTACTTTTGTGTATAATTCTGCCAGACTGTGTGACAATCGTTGTGTTTTTATTTTCCTTTACTATTTCTTTGACGTATCTGATCGTAAGTTTCGAACCTATTCTTTTGTTGTGTTTTACATATACGACTTGTCCCTCTTCATAGTCCTTCAGAGGTTCTCGTTTTTTATTGTGGAATTTAATGTCTTGGTTTTGTTTTTGTTTTAGTTTATGTTGTCGAGTCTAGTCTTTTCGAAGTCTTCTGGGGAGAGTCTAGGAATCCTACCAAAAAACAACTCCACAGGTTTTTTTCCTGTAACGGAGTGAATGGTGCAATTATATTCATAGGTCGCTCTTTCAAGCAATTCTTCGAAAGAGCGGGGCTTTTTATCTGCCTTTATACACCTCATGATTTCGGCGAGGGTTGAGTGGAATCGTTCGACCTGGCCATTCACCTCGCTTTTATATGGTGGAGTCTTAATTATTCTTATGCGCAGCTCATCCTCCATCATGGACATAATGGATGCTGAATTTAGTGACTTTTCGTTGTGTATGACAACAGTTTCGGGTACTGAGAAGAAGAACAATATGTCCCTTAAGGGTCTTCGAATGTCTTCAATTGACCTTGATTGGATTATGGAAGTCTTGGCATATTTAGTAAAATTGTCTATTGCAGTCAGGACCAGATATTTTTCTGTTGAATATATATCTATATGGATTGTATGGCCTGGGTAATTGGGAATGGGGGTAGGTTGCAAATGTGGATGGTTTGGATGTCTGTCGTATTTATTCGCTCTGCAAGTGGAGCAATTTTTTATTAATCGTTTTATTTTGGAGCTCATCTTGGGAAAATAGAAGTTTTCCATTAATTGTTTCCTGTTCTCCTCAGCATTTCTGTGTGCTCGTCTGTGTGCTGCTAGAATTTTCTCCTCCTGTTCGACTTCATTTGGTACGTCTTCCACCAGCAATTGGGTGTGTCTAATCTTATAATTTCTGAAGTGTGTCGAATACACTTCCTGAATAAGTCCCATGATTCCTTCATTAGTTGAGAGCCCATTAATAGTATTTGGGTTTAAATATCTTTTGAAAATTTCCTTTATATCTTTTTGTGTGTACTGTGGTTTGATAAAAATGTGCCTTTTATAGTGGTCAAACGGAACTTGGATTTGATACGAATCTTCGTCGCCTAGTTTTAGGATAATTTGGTTACGAAAAACATTTACGGGGATCTCTACGCTAGGTATAAGGTCGTGAGAAGAACTGTCGTCGCTATGTTGTGTCGAAGTCATTGAATTAATTTCCGTATTTTGTAAAAGTCTGGATAAGCCATCTGCAACAATATTGGTTTTGCCTGGCTTGTAGTGTATTTCATGATGAAAATGTGTTTAAAATCGCGGAAAAAAGGAATTTTATATGAATAATGATAAAAAAATTCTTTTTATAGCTTATAATGTGCGATTTTAAGCACATTTTTGACCCTCTCCGCACATCTTTGATCCTTAATAACTCAACAACGGCTCATGCAATCGATGTGAAATTTTTTTGTTTGAAAGAGAACACTTTTCCACTGTTTTTTATTAAAATGGGAACATTTGTTGTTATGGCAATTTTTTTCAGGAAACCTGTTTGTAATAAAAGTGTTTTTTAAAAAGGAATCATGAATTTTGACTTCAGGATGTTTTTTTACTACGAACTGAATTCTTAATTACCTGTTGTATTATATCAAAAGAAAGATAATTTTGTTTGCTATCATTGACTAGAACACTAAATTTTCATACGTGGGATATACAAAAAGTTATACATAATTTTGCGTTGAAAGGTCTTGCAAAATGTTCAAAATTTAAAACGCTCTCTTGCGTCGAAAATAAAGCGCAAACGAAAAAATGTCATATGGAATTTTCGATTGCAAATCGCGTCTACTTTTATCCCTTTCAATATTCTCCACGTTTTTTGGGACACCCTGTATATATATATTTTTCTTTTTTTCAGATTATGTTGACTGGAGTCAACAAGCTGAATGTGATGTTATTTTAGTGGATGAATAGACAGAACTTTTTAAACTAAATTCACACATGCTTTTTAATCAGTGTTAAACAAGTCAGACCTGACTGAAAAGTCAGAAAAGATCTGAATTATCGAAAACGACCCATATCTACTGATGACTTTAGATTTTCTTATGAAAAGGTAAAAAGAAATTATAATCAAAATCGATCATTGAAATTATTTCTCAAAACAATAGTTTTGTGAGAGAGTTATGGCATTTATATACTAACGTTTATCAAAGGCGCAATAAGCATCGTATAGTCCAAGTCAAAGTCGTCTATTTAATTTTAGTCATAAAAATTCAGTCATCATGTTTCTGTAGCCTTTTTCATTCAATCAGAACCATACGTGTCTTCATAATTATATGTCTTCACAGTCACACAGTATTCATACCGGTTTTTTTTTAGATGAAGATGAATTTTGAATACGCAGAAAAATCTTCTTATCGCCACTATAACGTGACTTACAATAAAAATCAATTTCAAGATAATAATAATTGTCTTCATTATAACCACACAAGTGTTACAAAACAAATAAAATACGTTATACAGACACCTTTCTACCATTAACCACAGCATAGACTGTTAATTTTTGTAGAAGCAAATGTGTTTAATAATCATGAACAGCAGGATGTTGATGAGATTCATCACTGGATCATGTTTTGTGTAAAATATAATCCCAATTGATTCATTCAATTTTTGTCTAATGAATTTTAACAAATTCTATATTCCGTTTAACTGGTATCTTTTCATGGTGATTTGCTCGAGAAAATATGATCTCGAGAAAAATTTTTCAATCAATAGCACTTACCCACTATTTCAGTAATCTTAAAGTTAAACAGAAAATTTGTATAGACAAATTTTAAAATAGCCAGTTTACAATAGTTTTTACCTATTAAAATTTGAAATTAAATTCAAAATAAATAAATTGAAACTAATATATAACAATAATTTTTTTTTCGTTTTGAAATACATTTACTAGAAATAATAAGAACAATAATAAGAAATCAATTGTATTTGACTAAAAATCGCAAATTTTTATCTACGTCTATGAAGTTGTGCTTAGTTCAATCACATTTGCTATAAAGTAATTATTTTACTGTTAACATAACAATTATTGTTGTAATGTTTTGTTCAGTTACAGTTTTCGTAGTAACGCAACAATTTTTGTTCTTAGTGATATATCATGTTTTATTTAAAATTGGATAAACCAACATACCTAAATTGTAAATTATAATTTAAAAAATTAATATTTATCGTAGTAATTACAAAAATTAATTAATAAGAATTAATTAATCATTTTCTTGTTTGAATTAACAAAAATATACATTCATTTCATGATTTTCTGGCTATAGTTTAAATATTTGCGTTAACGTTTTAAACATATAGTCTAATTTTGCTTCTTCAAAATATGTATAATGTATAGATATACTCTCAAAATAATAGAATCAAAGAATTTTCTTGTATAATATAATAATTTTCGTCACAATTTAACGAATTTTATAGTTATGGAAAAATGAGTTTTATTTGACATTGACATAACAACAAATTTGATTATTTTTTTCATGCAATACGTTTGTTATTATTGAACCACTTTGTCGAACATTAAATTTGATATTCAAAATTGTAATATTAAAATAAATGTTTAATTAACATATTGAAAGTGTTTAAAATGAACAAATATTTTGTTAATTTTGATTTCGTGGATACACAATCTTGTTTAAACTAAGTAGGAAAACATTTTTGTTTCTAACATTTCTTTATTTGAATATTTGAATTGAATTTGCAATTATGACTCTGACATGTAATTAATTTGATCATCTGTTAAATCCACCAAAAAAATATAATATGAAAAAAATATTTTTTTTAATTTAACATTAATTGAGAAAGAAAGGTGACGGTTCAAAATGTTTAATAAAATAAAAACACAATGTTTTTCAATTTACGTTACAAACTTTATTTATATTGTAATCTCTTAAACCTAACAATTCAATATCTTAAAACTAAATTACAAACAATTCTAAATTACTTAAGCTAATATGTATGTATTTTTAATTCAATTTGTATAAAAAAAAATTTAATATTTCAATTATACAGTAATATTTCAATTAACCGGAAATAGTTATGCAATTAATTCTAATTAAATATACTATAAATCGAATAAATTTTGAATTTATGAAATATAAAATTTACTTTAATTTTATAAATTTTGGATATATACAATATTTCAATGAAACCGGAAATAATTATGCAAGCAAATTTAACAAAATATGTTACAATTGAAACAAAATCATGAATCTATACAAATGAAATATATCAAATTCAATTATAAATTTTGCATATATTCTTAAATATTAAATATGAATTAACTAATTATTCGTTGGTATAGGTCGACCTACACGGATAGATGGCGTTGTAGAAACTATGTTGATTGAAGAACTGCTGCTGAATATAACGATGACGAACCAATTAAACAATGATTGTTTGAATTTTAAAGTTTCAAAAAAATCGTTATGAGAACTGAAGATTGCCGACGGGAATTGACGACTGTCGAGATGAAATATTTTTTTACTGTCTCGATGAATTTTCTAATTTTCCAAAATAATTCAATTTTCTGATGATACTTTCAGCGATGATACTTTAGAAAATTTCTAAGTCCTAGAAATTTTCTAAGTGTTTAACGATGTTGAATTTCTGCTCGAAGTATTAGAAAATTTTATATAAAAAAAATTGTCTAAGTCTTTAACGATGATGAATTTGTTCCAAGTATTAGAAAATTTTGTAAAAAAATTTTCTAAGTCTTTTTTAAAAAATCAATTTTAACAATTTCCGATGATCCGGCCCGAAGTATTAGAAAATTTTGTAAGAAAAAGTTTCTAAGTGTTTTTACGATGACAAATTCCGGCTCTAAGTGTTAGAAAATTTCTGCATAAGAAATTTTCTAAGTATTTTTTGACGATGATTTAATTCGACGTTTCCCTATTTTCTGTAAAAATTCTAAGTATTTTTACAGAAATTCCTAACTTTTCCCTACTTACTAGCTCAACACGCTAGCTTTTGAAAGGACTCAACACGTCCAGGCTGATGATTTGGTCTCTTGGTTTCCTTGCTTCAGTCTCAACACGACAGTATACACAAGTAATCGCAAAAGACAAATTTTTCTGCGAATCGCAACCCTTTATATACTAAATTTTCACGGTTCTGGAATTTTCTTTTTCTCCGTTGTTGAAATGTTCTACTATTTATCTCATGTACTCGTCTTTTTTATAAAACCGTTTTTTTTCAAATTGTGTCCGGTAATTCGAATGACAATTTTTGGTGATTGTGAATAACTCTATTGGTACTGGTAATTCAGCTTCTGTTTGACAATTTTGACATGGTCGTAATGTATGTATATATACATATATATTTATATATATTATATGTATTCCATTTCCAATGTTTTTATTTTTGTTAGTGTTCATTGTTTACATAAAATGAAAGTGTAGTGCTAGTGTGTAGTTCAATTAAGTATTTTGTGTTCAATGTTTTGTGATATTTTTTTTTTTTTATATTTTCTGTTTTATTTTTAAAATAATGATCCAGTGTCGTGCTAGTTGTTTTGTGCAAGTAATAATTTGTTTATTATGTTTATTGTGATAAATGTTTGTGATATCAGTGTTGTGATGTTGTGTTCATAAATTTTTATGTTATATATTTGTGTAATGTGAATAGTTTTGTTTTGTTTTGTGTGCTATGTTTATAGACAGTTTTTATGTTGTGTATACTTCTGTGTTATATGTTTTGTGCATATTTATGTTATACTTATGTTGTGGTATGTTAAGTATTATGTTATATGTGATATGTTTTGGTTATGTTGTTTGTTTATTTTTTGTGTTGTTCTGTTTGTGTTATTTATATTAATTAATTTATTTGTTATTATTATTATTTATTTAATTTTTAATTTTTTATACCTTTATTTTTTTTTCTTTCTTTTTTTTTCAGATTTATAAAAATGTTGAATGGCAACATCATCCAATATCTGTTCATAAATATTTAAAAAAATATACATAATGTATACAGTACATATTAGTCTATCGCATATTTAGAGAATTTGTGTTTTTTTTCTATATTTTTCTTCTACAGGTAAATTGGAAATATTTTGAAATACACGTCCTGAGAATAAACAGACGCTTGGTAATAAATTTAATACATCAGGAACTAGTGGGGCAACAGCTGTTTCCACCACATCAATACCACTTTTTGGTAATCATAATTCAACTGCATCTCATACTCAGTGCCTATAAATGCCAAAGACAACACCTTCAAATACATCACCTCCAATGAGAATAGAATTTGCACGTGTATCTGCATCTGAATGTGCATCCGGATCTGCATCTACATCCCGATCTGCATCCGGATCTGCGTCCGGAACTACATCTTCATCTGCATCCGAATTTGCATCTAGTTCAGCATTAGCATCAACGGTTATATATGATATTAAATCATATTGTTGGAAAAAATGTGCTGTATAATTTTTCCTATTTTAGACCCCTTTTCTGTAGAAAATTCTACAGAAGTAGAAAAAAGGGTTAAAAGTCTTAAAAAAAGAAAAGAAAGGAAGAAAAAAGGAGAGGAAAGGTTAAATAGGCCGAGCGGAGCCTTGTTAGAGGGAATTTTAATAAATTAAAATAACTCACCTTTTCCCTTTTTTTATTATTACACAAAATAAAACTAATTGTTTTCTCACACAGGAAAAGTTTTCTTTATTTTATAAAAAAAAACGAATTAAATTAATTTACACAAAAAAAGGTTAATTAAATTAAATTTTATTTAATTAAAAATTGATTTTTAAAAAAACTGACTGATTAAAATTTTTTTTTTTTACAAGAACTCAATTAAAAAAGAACTGAACTAAATAAAAAAAGAACTCGATTAACTAAGAACAGATGTATAGTGACGACAGCATTAATATACCTGTCGTCACATACAAAAAAAAAGAATCGATCTTCTGGAAGTTTCCATCAATTCGCCGAAAGATGACAACGTCAACGAATTGATAGAGACTTCCAGTGGAATGTGGAACAACTTTCTACAACGAATGTCAACGAAATAAAAGAAAGTGATTATAACGTTGACATTTGACGTTGTAGAAAGAAGAAGACCACATAAAAAAAATGTAAACAAGGCGAAGTCATCACAATGTTACAGGTAAGTATAGAATTATTTTAATCACAATTATTTATATTAAATTAATTAATTAAATTGACCAATTAATAAAATTTTTCTTTTGCAGGTTTCCAACATGTGCGAATTTGCAAGCTGATGGTCAAGAAATAAAATACATTATACAGTCCTAAATTATTGATTATTATTAAAAAAGATAAATTAAAGAAGAACGGAATTTTTAGAAATATTAAAAGTTTTAAGAATTATCATACAAAGAACATGTATACTCGACGGATACTACATAAGAACTAACATATTATATATAATAGTTGAAATTCTGTACGATGTTGCTTACTTAGTTTAAATTTGAACATACTCCGCCCACCTTGAAAAGATACATCTTTTCAAACCAAATGAACATTATAAAAATTTATTGATTTATATTATTGTTGCTATCCTCCAGTAACAAGATCAATTTTGTAACTGGCCTTATTATGGTACCTCTCTGAGTTCGAATTGTTACTACTCGCCTAAATCATCTTTACTTGGATGTATTTCTGTGATTCTGCCAAGCAACCAACTACCAGGAAGAAGATTAGATTCTGCCACTAATACGATGTCATCAATATGTAAATTTCTCTTCTGCTTCAACCATTTGTATTTCTGTTGTAGTGTTGATAAATATTCGGTTTTCCATCGTTCCCAAAAGTTGTTAATTGTTTTCTGTACAATTTGCCAATGTGAGCGATAATATTTTATGTTGTCATCAACTGGAACTTCTGGAACTTGCATTATGGGTTTTCCAGTTAAAAAATGATTTGGTGTAAGGATTTCATAATCAGATTTATCATTTGATAATGTCATCAGTGGTCGTGAATTTAAACAATTTTCTATCTGGCACAATACGGTATAATACTCGTCGTAAGTCAATGAAGAATTACCAACAATTCTTCGCAAATGAAATTTAACTCTTTTAACTCCTGCCTCCCAAATTCCACCAAAATGGGGTGCTGAAGGTGCAATGAACTTCCAGTCGATTTCATTATCTACCAGATATTGATGAATTTGAATTGTTTTAGCTTTCTGCTTAAAGTAGTCATACGCTTCCTTTAGATGCCTCAAAGCTCCATGAAAATTGGTGCCATTGTCACTGTAAATGGTACGAATTTCTCCCCTTCTAGCAACAAATCTTTTGAAGGCTGCTAAAAAACCTTCTGGTGATAGATCTGCTACTAATTCTAAGTGAATCGCCTTAGTTGACAGACAGACGAATAAAGCAATGTACCCCTTGTGTGATTTTGCTCCTCTTCCTTTTCGATTTAAAATTATAACTGGACCTGCATAATCAATTCCTGTATTGTAAAATGGTTTTCCAACTTGAAATCTTGATGATGGTAAGTTAGACATCTTTTGTTCACATAATTTAGCTCTATGACGAATACATGTAACACAATTGTGTGTTATTTTCTTAATGAGATATTTCACGCCAATTATCCAATATTTTAATTTGATGTTGCTTTCTAAATGTTGCCCAGTAGAATGAAGTAGTTTTTTATGATAATATTCGACGATCAATTTACTAATACGATTATCCTTGTGTAAAATGATTGGATGTTTCTGGTCTTCAGGAACACATGTTGCGTATTCAAGTCTTCCTCCCACCCCAAGCAATCCAAGTTTATCAATGAAGGATCAAGCGTACGCAGTTAACTATTCTTGGGTAACATCTGTTGAATTTTAATTTGTTTTAGTTCATTCTTAAATGTAGTTTGTTGTGTTGGTTTCATAAAAATATTTAAGGAATATTGAATTTCGTTGATTGTTATATAATCTGGAAAATTGTTTCTTATGTTTCTAATTTTGTCATAGCAATTTTTTTCTTTCGAAGAATCCAAGAAGTGATTCTTAACATCTCCATTAGATTCGAAAATTTCTCCATCATGAAATCTATAATATTATTACTATCACAATCTTCAACTAGAAAGCAATTTTTGCGTTTTTCTTCGTCTGTGTTAAATGTTGTATTTTGTTTATTAAAATTGTTATCTTCTTGTAGAAAGGCTGGTCCGTTCCACCATAGATCACATTGTAGTAATTCATCTGCGTTAATTCCCCTGGAAGCGATATCCGCACGATTATCGATTGTATTCACATAATGCCAATTATCATACGGTATGACAGATAAAATATTGGATGTTCGATTTCCTACAAAGGTAGTCCAACGTCTAGGAAAATCATTCAACCATGCTAAAACCGTAGTGGAATCAGTCCAGGCAACTATTTCGAGATAATTCTTTACCAATTTTAAAGCATTGTATACTTGTTGAATTAGCTTCGCGAGTAAATGAGCTGCGCAAAGCTCAAGACGTGCAATAGTAATTTGTCTTATAGGGGCAACCTTCGATTTTGCAGCTACAAGCGTGACCTTCAGTGTTGTGCAAGTAATCTACGTTGACGTAATCTACGCGGTTGTCTACACGTAAAGTATGTATGTAGACAATCCTAAGATTTTTGTGTAGACAAAGGAGATAATGTAGACAATGTAGACAATCCAAGTTTATATTTAATAAAATCAAAACAAAGCATTAACAAATCGAAAGGTGAATTAAAAAATAAGGAAATTAAAATGATTAAAGGTGATATTCTTTTATTACATAAATAAAATTAAAACTAACAAATTATTGACAATATGTACAATACAATAAGTTTATTTTTTTTTTTTGCGCGTTCCGGGAGGATGTTGAATCGTCATTCAACATTTTAATAGTCTGAAATGAAAAAAAAGACACGATATTATAAAATGTTAAAAAACTTACATATATAGAAATTAAACTTACATTTTGTCCAAATTTTAGATGAAGACTTTAACCTGAAATAGAAATTATAATATTTTTAAAATAAATAATAATAATAAATAAATAAATTAATAACAAATAACACAAAACCATAAACAAATAGTACAAACAGAACAACACAAAAGTAAACAAACAACATAACCAAACATAACACAGAAATATAAATAATCACAAAACTATTTACAATCACAACAGAAAATAAATAGAACTAGCCACAGTACACAAAACACATGAATAAATACATATAAAACATAATTAATTAATAACACATATCACAAAACATTAATCACAAAATAATAATTATTACAAATTAAAATTCTTATACACAACTTAACTATCACAATATTGTAACAACACAAC
>CATOAS010000031.1:0-314070 GCA_951394055.1 Villa cingulata | reverse complement strand
TTACGTGCAAATAAGCAATTTTTTATCTCTTTTAGCGATGATTACGTAATAAGCAATTTTTTAATTAATAGAAAAAACCCTTTTTTAGCGATTATTACGTGCAAATAAGCAGTTTTTTGCAAAATTGAAAAATCTCTTTTAGCGATGATTACGTTCAAATAAGCAATTTTTTAATTAATAGAAAAAACCCTTTTTTAGCGATTATTACGTGCAAATAAGCAGTTTTTTGCAAAATTGAAAAATCTTTTTTAGCGATGATTACGTGCAAATAAGCAATTTTTTATCTCTTTTAGCGATGATTACGTAATAAGCAATTTTTTAATTAATAGAAAAAACCCTTTTTTAGCGATTATTACGTGCAAATAAGCAGTTTTTTGCAAAATTGAAAAATCTTTTTTAGCGATGATTTCGTGCAAATAAGCAATTTTTTATCTCTTTTAGCGATGATTACGTTCAAATAAGCAATTTTTTAATTAATAGAAAAAACCCTTTTTTAGCGATTATTACGTGCAAATAAGCAATTTTTTCTTTTTTAGCGATGATTACGTTCAAATAAGCAATTTTTTAATTAATAGAAAAAACCTTTTTTAGCGATTATTACGTGCAAATAAGCAGTTTTTTATCTCTTTTAGCGATGATTACGTTCAAATAAGCAATTTTTTAATTAATAGAAAAAACCCTTTTTTAGCGATTATTACGTGCAAATAAGCAGTTTTTTGCAAAATTGAAAAACCTTTTTTAGCGATTATTACGTGCAAATAAGCAATTTTTTATCTTTTTTAGCAATGATTACGTTCAAATAAGCAATTTTTTAATTAATAGAAAAAACCTTTTTTAGCGATTATTACGTGCAAATAAGCAGTTTTTTGCAAAATTGAAAAATCCTTTTAGCGATGATTTCGTGCAAATAAGCAATTTTTTATCTCTTTTAGCGATGATTACGTTCAAATAAGCAATTTTTTAATTAATAGAAAAAACCCTTTTTTAGCGATTATTACGTGCAAATAAGCAGTTTTTTGCAAAATTGAAAAATCTTTTTTAGCGATGATTTCGTGCAAATAAGCAATTTTTTATCTCTTTTAGCGATGATTACGTTCAAATAAGCAATTTTTTAATTAATAGAAAAAACCTTTTTTAGCGATTATTACGTGCAAATAAGCAATTTTTTGCAAAATTGAAAAATCTTTTTTAGCGATGATTTCGTGCAAATAAGCAATTTTTTATCTTTTTTAGCGATGATTACGTTCAAATAAGCAATTTTTTAATTAATAGAAAAAACCTTTTTTAGCGATTATTACGTGCAAATAAGCAATTTTTTGCAAAATTGAAAAATCTTTTTTAGCGATGATTTCGTGCAAATAAGCAATTTTTTATCTCTTTTAGCGATGATTACGTTCAAATAAGCAATTTTTTAATTAATAGAAAAAACCTTTTTTAGCGATGATTACGTTCAAATAAGCAGTTTTTTGCAAAATTGAAAAATCTTTTTTAGCGATGATTTCGTGCAAATAAGCAATTTTTTATCTTTTTTAGCGATGATTACGTTCAAATAAGCAATTTTTTAATTAATAGAAAAAACCTTTTTTAGCGATTATTACGTGCAAATAAGCAATTTTTTGCAAAATTGAAAAATCTTTTTTAGCGATGATTTCGTGCAAATAAGCAATTTTTTATCTCTTTTAGCGATGATTACGTTCAAATAAGCAATTTTTTAATTAATAGAAAAAACCTTTTTTAGCGATTATTACGTGCAAATAAGCAATTTTTTGCAAAATTGAAAAATCTTTTTTAGCGATGATTTCGTGCAAATAAGCAGTTTTTTTGCAAAATTGAAAAATCTTTTTTAGCGATGATTTCGTGCAAATAAGCAATTTTTTATCTCTTTTAGCGATGATTACGTTCAAATAAGCAATTTTTTAATTAATAGAAAAAACCTTTTTTAGCGATTATTACGTGCAAATAAGCAATTTTTTGCAAAATTGAAAAATCTTTTTTAGCGATGATTTCGTGCAAATAAGCAATTTTTTATCTTTTTTAGCGATGATTACGTTCAAATAAGCAATTTTTTAATTAATAGAAAAAACCTTTTTTAGCGATTATTACGTCCAAATAAGCAGTTTTTTGCAAAATTGAAAAATCTTTTTTAGCGATGATTACGTGCAAATAAGCAGTTTTTTGCAAAATTGAAAAATCTTTTTTAGCGATTATTACGTCCAAATAAGCAGTTTTTTGCAAAATTGAAAAATCTTTTTTAGCGATGATTACGTGCAAATAAGCAATTTTTTATCTCTTTTAGCGATGATTACGTTCAAATAAGCAATTTTTTTATTAATAGAAAAAACCCTTTTTTAGCGATTATTACGTGCAAATAAGCAGTTTTTTGCAAAATTGAAAAATCTTTTTTAGCGATGATTTCGTGCAAATAAGCAATTTTTTATCTCTTTTAGCGATGATTACGTTCAAATAAGCAATTTTTTAATTAATAGAAAAAACCTTTTTTAGCGATTATTACGTGCAAATAAGCAGTTTTTTGCAAAATTGAAAAATCTTTTTTAGCGATGATTTCGTGCAAATAAGCAATTTTTTATCTCTTTTAGCGATGATTACGTTCAAATAAGCAATTTTTTAATTAATAGAAAAAACCTTTTTTAGCGATTATTACGTGCAAATAAGCAATTTTTTGCAAAATTGAAAAATCTTTTTTAGCGATGATTTCGTGCAAATAAGCAATTTTTTATCTCTTTTAGCGATGATTACGTTCAAATAAGCAATTTTTTAATTAATAGAAAAAACCTTTTTTAGCGATTATTACGTGCAAATAAGCAATTTTTTGCAAAATTGAAAAATCTTTTTTAGCGATGATTTCGTGCAAATAAGCAATTTTTTATCTTTTTTAGCGATGATTACGTTCAAATAAGCAATTTTTTAATTAATAGAAAAAACCTTTTTTAGCGATTATTACGTGCAAATAAGCAATTTTTTGCAAAATTGAAAAATCTTTTTTAGCGATGATTTCGTGCAAATAAGCAATTTTTTATCTCTTTTAGCGATGATTACGTTCAAATAAGCAATTTTTTAATTAATAGAAAAAACCTTTTTTAGCGATTATTACGTGCAAATAAGCAATTTTTTGCAAAATTGAAAAATCTTTTTTAGCGATGATTTCGTGCAAATAAGCAATTTTTTATCTCTTTTAGCGATGATTACGTTCAAATAAGCAATTCTTTAATTAATAGAAAAAAACCTTTTTTAGCGATTATTACGTGCAAATAAGCAGTTTTTTGCAAAATTGAAAAATCTTTTTTAGCGATGATTTCGTGCAAATAAGCAATTTTTTGCAAAATTGAAAAATCTTTTTTAGCGATGATTTCGTGCAAATAAGCAATTTTTTATCTTTTTTAGCGATGATTACGTTCAAATAAGCAATTTTTTAATTAATAGAAAAAACCTTTTTTAGCGATTATTACGTGCAAATAAGCAGTTTTTTGCAAAATTGAAAAATCTTTTTTAGCGATGATTTCGTGCAAATAAGCAATTTTTTGCAAAATTGAAAAATCTTTTTTAGCGATGATTTCGTGCAAATAAGCAATTTTTTATCTTTTTTAGCGATGATTACGTTCAAATAAGCAATTTTTTAATTAATAAAAAAACCTTTTTTAGCGATTATTACGTGCAAATAAGCAGTTTTTTGCAAAATTGAAAAATCTTTTTTAGCGATGATTTCGTGCAAATAAGCAATTTTTTATCTCTTTTAGCGATGATTACGTTCAAATAAGCAATTTTTTAATTAATAGAAAAAACCTTTTTTAGCGATGATTTCGTGCAAATAAGCAATTTGTTATCTCTTTTATCGATGATTACGTTCAAATAAGCAATTTTTTAATTAATAGAAAAAACCTTTTTTAGCGATTATTACGTGCAAATAAGCAGTTTTTTGCAAAATTGAAAAATCTTTTTTAGCGATGATTTCGTGCAAATAAGCAATTTGTTATCTCTTTTATCGATGATTACGTTCAAATAAGCAATTTTTTAATTAATAGAAAAAACCTTTTTTAGCGATTATTACGTGCAAATAAGCAATTTTTTGCAAAATTGAAAAATCTTTTTTAGCGATGATTTCGTGCAAATAAGCAATTTTTTGCAAAATTGAAAAATCTTTTTTAGCGATGATTTCGTGCAAATAAGCAATTTTTTATCTCTTTTAGCGATAATTACGTTCAAATAAGCAATTTTTTAATTAATAGAAAAAACCTTTTTTAGCGATTATTACGTGCAAATAAGCAATTTTTTGCAAAATTGAAAAATCTTTTTTAGCGATGATTTCGTGCAAATAAGCAATTTTTTATCTCTTTTAGCGATGATTACGTTCAAATAAGCAATTTTTTAATTAATAGAAAAAACCTTTTTTAGCGATTATTACGTGCAAATAAGCAATTTTTTGCAAAATTGAAAAATCTTTTTTAGCGATGATTTCGTGCAAATAAGCAATTTTTTATCTTTTTTAGCGATGATTACGTTCAAATAAGCAATTTTTTAATTAATAGAAAAAACCTTTTTTAGCGATTATTACGTGCAAATAAGCAGTTTTTTGCAAAATTGAAAAATCTTTTTTAGCGATGATTTCGTGCAAATAAGCAATTTTTTATCTCTTTTAGCGATGATTACGTTCAAATAAGCAATTTTTTAATTAATAGAAAAAAACCTTTTTTAGCGATTATTACGTGCAAATAAGCAATTTTTTGCAAAATTGAAAAATCTTTTTTAGCGATGATTTCGTGCAAATAAGCAATTTTTTATCTCTTTTAGCGATGATTACGTTCAAATAAGCAATTTTTTAATTAATAGAAAAAACCTTTTTAGCGATTATTACGTGCAAATAAGCAATTTTTTGCAAAATTGAAAAATCTTTTTTAGCGATGATTTCGTGCAAATAAGCAATTTTTTATCTTTTTTAGCGATGATTACGTTCAAATAAGCAATTTTTTAATTAATAGAAAAAACCTTTTTTAGCGATTATTACGTGCAAATAAGCAATTTTTTATCTTTTTTAGCGATGATTACGTTCAAATAAGCAATTTTTTAATTAATAGAAAAAACCTTTTTTAGCGATTATTACGTGCAAATAAGCAGTTTTTTGCAAAATTGAAAAATCTTTTTTAGCGATGATTTCGTGCAAATAAGCAATTTTTTATCTCTTTTAGCGATGATTACGTTCAAATAAGCAATTTTTTAATTAATAGAAAAAACCTTTTTTAGCGATTATTACGTGCAAATAAGCAATTTTTTGCAAAATTGAAAAATCTTTTTTAGCGATGATTTCGTGCAAATAAGCAATTTTTTATCTCCTTTAGCGATGATTACGTTCAAATAAGCAATTTTTTAATTAATAGAAAAAACCTTTTTTAGCGATTATTACGTGCAAATAAGCAATTTTTTGCAAAATTGAAAAATCTTTTTTAGCGATGATTTCGTGCAAATAAGCAATTTTTTATCTCTTTTAGCGATGATTACGTTCAAATAAGCAATTCTTTAATTAATAGAAAAAACCTTTTTTAGCGATTATTACGTGCAAATAAGCAGTTTTTTGCAAAATTGAAAAATCTTTTTTAGCGATGATTTCGTGCAAATAAGCAATTTTTTATCTCTTTTAGCGATGATTACGTTCAAATAAGCAATTCTTTAATTAATAGAAAAAACCTTTTTTAGCGATTATTAAGTGCAAATAAGCAGTTTTTTGCAAAATTGAAAAATCTTTTTTAGCGATGATTACGTGCAAATAAGCAATTTTTTATCTCTTTTAGCGATGATTACGTACAAATAAGCAATTTTTTAATTAATAGAAAAAACCCTTTTTTAGCGATTATTACGTGCAAATAAGCAATTTTTTGCAAAATTGAAAAATCTTTTTTAGCGATGATTTCGTGCAAATAAGCAATTTTTTATCTCTTTTAGCGATAATTACGTTCAAATAAGCAATTTTTTAATTAATAGAAAAAACCTTTTTTAGCGATTATTACGTGCAAATAAGCAGTTTTTTGCAAAATTGAAAAATCTTTTTTAGCGATGATTTCGTGCAAATAAGCAATTTTTTATCTCTTTTAGCGATAATTACGTTCAAATAAGCAATTTTTTAATTAATAGAAAAAACCTTTTTTAGCGATTATTACGTGCAAATAAGCAGTTTTTTGCAAAATTGAAAAATCTTTTTTAGCGATGATTTCGTGCAAATAAGCAATTTTTTATCTCTTTTAGCGATGATTACGTTCAAATAAGCAATTTTTTAATTAATAGAAAAAACCTTTTTTAGCGATTATTACGTGCAAATAAGCAGTTTTTTGCAAAATTGAAAAATCTTTTTTAGCGATGATTTCGTGCAAATAAGCAATTTTTTATCTTTTTTAGCGATGATTACGTTCAAATAAGCAATTTTTTAATTAATAGAAAAAACCTTTTTTAGCGATTATTACGTGCAAATAAGCAATTTTTTGCAAAATTGAAAAATCTTTTTTAGCGATGATTTCGTGCAAATAAGCAATTTTTTATCTCTTTTAGCGATGATTACGTTCAAATAAGCAATTTTTTAATTAATAGAAAAAACCTTTTTTAGCGATTATTACGTGCAAATAAGCAATTTTTTATCTTTTTTAGCGATGATTACGTTCAAATAAGCAATTTTTTAATTAATAGAAAAAACCTTTTTTAGCGATTATTACGTGCAAATAAGCAGTTTTTTGCAAAATTGAAAAATCTTTTTTAGCGATGATTACGTGCAAATAAGCAATTTTTTATCTCTTTTAGCGATGACCCCTCACTAAATTTTCACGACCACCCCTCGCTAAAATTAAAAAAAAAATTTTTCCAATTTTTTAAAATTTTTCACGACCACCCCTCGCTAAAATTTTGCAAAAAATTTTTTACAATTTTTTAAAGTATTTCACGACCACCCCTCGCTAAAATTAAAAAAAAAAAATTTTCCAATTTTTTAAAATTTTTCACGACCACCCCTCGCTAAAATTTTGAAAAAAAATTTTTCCAATTTTTTAAAGTATTTCACGACCACCCCTCGCTAAAATTAAAAAAAAAAATTTTTCCAATTTTTTAAAATTTTTCACGACCACCCCTCACTAAAATTTTGCAAAAAATTTTTTACAATTTTTTAAAGTATTTCACGACCACCCCTCGCTAAAATTAAAAAAAAAAATTTTTCCAATTTTTTAAAATTTTTCACGACCACCCCTCGCTAAAATTTTGCAAAACATTTTTTACAATTTTTTAAAGTATTTCACGACCACCCCTCGCTAAAACTAAAAAAAAAATTTTTTCCAATTTTTTAAAATTTTTCACGACCACCCCTCGCTAAAATTTTGAAGAAAATTTTTTACAATTTTTTAAAGTATTTCACGACCACCCCTCGCTAAAATTTTGCAAAAAATTTTTTACAATTTTTTAAAGTATTTCACGACCACCCCTCGCTAAAATTAGAAAAAAAATTTTTCCAATATTTTAAAATTTTTCACGACCACCCCTCGCGAATATTTTACAAAAAATTTTTTACAATTTTTTAAAGTATTTCACGACCACCCCTCGCTAAAATTTAAAAAAAAAATTTTTCCAATTTTTTAAAATTTTTCACGACCACCCCTCGCTAAAATTTTGAAGAAAATTTTTTACAATTTTTTAAAGTATTTCACGACCACCCCTCGCTAAAATTTAAAAAAAAAATTTTTCCAATTTTTTAAAATTTTTCACGACCACCCCTCGATAAAATTAAAAAAAAAAATTTTTCCAATTTTTTAAAATTTTTCACGACCACCCCTCGCTAAAATTTAAAAAAAATTTACAATTTTTTAAAGTATTTCACGACCACCCCTCGCTAAAATTAAAAAAAAAAATTTTCCAATTTTTTAAAATTTTTCACGACCACCCCTCGCTAAAATTTAAAAAAAAAATTTTTCCAATTTTTTAAAATTTTTCACGACCACCCCTCGCTAAAATTTTGCAAAAAATTTTTCACAATTTTTTAAAGTATTTCACGACCACCCCTCGCTAAAATTTTGCAAAAAATTTTTTAAAATTTTTTAAAGTATTTCACGACCACCCCTCGCTAAAATTAAAAAAAAAATTTTTCCAATTTTTTAAAATTTTTCACGACCACCCCTCGCTAAAATTTTGCAAAAAATTTTTTACAATTTTTTAAAGTATTTCACGACCACCCCTCGCTAAAATTAAAAAAAAAAATTTTTCCAATTTTTTAAAATTTTTCACGACCACCCCTCGCTAAAATTTTGCAAAAAATTTTTTACAATTTTTTAAAGTATTTCACGACAACCCTTCGCTAAAATTTTGAAAAAAATTTTTTACAATTTTTTAAAGTATTTCACGACCACCCCTCGCTAAAATTAAAAAAAAAAATTTTTCCAATTTTTTAAAATTTTTCACGACCACCCCTCGCTAAAATTTTGAAAAAAATTTTTTACAATTTTTTAAAGTATTTCACGACCACCCCTCGCTAAAATTTTGAAAAAAATTTTTTACAATTTTTTAAAGTATTTCACGACCACCCGTCGCTAAAATTCTGCAAAAAATTTTTTACAATTTTTTAAAGTATTTCACGACCACCCCTCGCTAAAATTTTGCAAAAAATTTTTTACAATTTTTTAAAGTATTTCACGACCACCCCTCGCTAAAATTTAAAAAAAAAATTTTTCCAATTTTTTAAAATTTTTCACGACCACCCCTCGCTAAAATTTTGCAAAAAATTTTTTACAATTTTTTAAAGTATTTCACGACCACCCCTCGCTAAAATTAAAAAAAAAAATTTTTCCAATTTTTTAAAATTTTTTAAAGTATTTCACGACCACCCCTCGCTAAAATTTTGAAAAAAATTTTTTACAATTTTTTAAAGTATTTCACGACCACCCCTCGCTAAAATTTTGCAAAAAATTTTTTAAAATTTTTTAAAGTATTTCACGACCACCCCTCGCTAAAATTTTGCAAAAAATTTTTCACAATTTTTTAAAGTATTTCACGACCACCCCTCGCTAAAATTTTGCAAAAAATTTTTTACAATTTTTTAAAGTATTTCACGACCACCCCTCGCTAAAATTTAAAAAAAAAATTTTTCCAATTTTTTAAAATTTTTCACGACCACCCCTCGCTAAAATTTTGCAAAAAATTTTTTAAAATTTTTTAAAGTATTTCACGACCACCCCTCGCTAAAATTTTGAAAAAAATTTTTTACAATTTTTTAAAGTATTTCACGACCACCCCTCGCTAAAATTTTGCAAAAAATTTTTCACAATTCTTTAAAGTATTTCACGACCACCCCTCGCTAAAATTTTGAAAAAAATTTTTTACAATTTTTTAAAGTATTTCACGACCACCCCTCGCTAAAATTTTGCAAAAAATTTTTTAAAATTTTTTAAAGTATTTCACGACCACCCCTCGCTAAAATTAAAAAAAAAATTTTTCCAATTTTTTAAAATTTTTCACGACCACCCCTCGCTAAAATTTTGCAAAAAATTTTTTACAATTTTTTAAAGTATTTCACGACCACCCTTCGCTAAAATTAAAAAAAAAAATTTTTCCAATTTTTTAAAATTTTTCACGACCACCCCTCGCAAAAATTTTGCAAAAAATTTTTTACAATTTTTTAAAGTATTTCACGACCACCCCTCGCTAAAATTTTGAAAAAAATTTTTTACAATTTTTTAAAGTATTTCACGACCTCCCCTCGCTAAAATTTTGAAAAAAATTTTTTACAATTTTTTAAAGTATTTCACGACCACCCCTCGCTAAAATTTTGCAAAAAATTTTTTACAATTTTTTAAAGTATTTCACGACCACCCCTCGCTAAAATTAAAAAAAAAAATTTTTCCAATTTTTTAAAATTTTTCACGACCAACCCTCGCTAAAATTTTGAAAAAAATTTTTTACAATTTTTTAAAGTATTTCACGACCACCCCTCGCTAAAATTTAAAAAAAAAATTTTTCCAATTTTTTAAAATTTTTCACGACCACCCCTCGCTAAAATTTTGCAAAAAATTTTTTAAAATTTTTTAAAGTATTTCACGACCACCCCTCGCTAAAATTAAAAAAAAAAATTTTTCCAATTTTTTAAAATTTTTTAATGTATTTCACGACCACCCCTCGCTAAAATTTTGAAAAAAATTTTTTACAATTTTTTAAAGTATTTCACGACCACCCCTCGCTAAAATTTTGCAAAAAATTTTTTACAATTTTTTAAAGTATTTCACGACCACCCCTCGCTAAAATTTAAAAAAAAAATTTTTCCAATTTTTTAAAATTTTTCACGACCACCCCTCGCTAAAATTTTGCAAAAAATTTTTTACAATTTTTTAAAGTATTTCACGACCACCCCTCGCTAAAATTAAAAAAAAAAATTTTTCCAATTTTTTAAAATTTTTTAAAGTATTTCACGACCACCCCTCGCTAAAATTTTGAAAAAAATTTTTTACAATTTTTTAAAGTATTTCACGACCACCCCTCGCTAAAATTTTGCAAAAAATTTTTTAAAATTTTTTAAAGTATTTCACGACCACCCCTCGCTAAAATTTTGCAAAAAATTTTTCACAATTTTTTAAAGTATTTCACGACCACCCCTCGCTAAAATTTTGCAAAAAATTTTTTACAATTTTTTAAAGTATTTCACGACCACCCCTCGCTAAAATTTAAAAAAAAAATTTTTCCAATTTTTTAAAATTTTTCACGACCACCCCTCGCTAAAATTTTGAAAAAAATTTTTTACAATTTTTTAAAGTATTTCACGACCATCCCTCGCTAAAATTTTGCAAAAAATTTTTTAAAGTATTTCACGACCACCCCTCGCTAAAATTTTGCAAAAAATTTTTCACAATTTTTTAAAGTATTTCACGACCACCCCTCGCTAAAATTTTGCAAAAAATTTTTTACAATTTTTTAAAGTATTTCACGACCACCCCTCGCTAAAATTTAAAAAAAAAATTTTTCCAATTTTTTAAAATTTTTCACGACCACCCCTCGCTAAAATTTTGCAAAAAATTTTTTAAAATTTTTTAAAGTATTTCACGACCACCCCTCGCTAAAATTTTGAAAAAAATTTTTTACAATTTTTTAAAGTATTTCACGACCACCACTCGCTAAAATTTTGCAAAAAATTTTTCACAATTCTTTAAAGTATTTCACGACCACCCCTCGCTAAAATTTTGAAAAAAATTTTTTACAATTTTTTAAAGTATTTCACGACCACCCCTCGCTAAAATTTTGCAAAAAATTTTTTAAAATTTTTTAAAGTATTTCACGACCACCCCTCGCTAAAATTAAAAAAAAAATTTTTCCAATTTTTTAAAATTTTTCACGACCACCCCTCGCTAAAATTTTGCAAAAAATTTTTTACAATTTTTTAAAGTATTTCACGACCACCCCTCGCTAAAATTAAAAAAAAAAATTTTTCCAATTTTTTAAAATTTTTCACGACCACCCCTCGCTAAAATTTTGCAAAAAATTTTTTACAATTTTTTAAAGTATTTCACGACAACCCTTCGCTAAAATTTTGAAAAAAATTTTTTACAATTTTTTAAAGTATTTCACGACCACCCCTCGCTAAAATTTTGCAAAAAATTTTTTACAATTTTTTAAAGTATTTCACGACCACCCCTCGCTAAAATTTTGCAAAAAATTTTTTACAATTTTTTAAAGTATTTCACGACCACCCCTCGCTAAATTTTGAAAAAAATTTTTTACAATTTTTTAAAGTATTTCACGACCACCCCTCGCTAAAATTAAAAAAAAAAATTTTTCCAATTTTTTAAAATTTTTCACGACCACCCCTCGCTAAAATTTTGAAAAAAATTTTTTACAATTTTTTAAAGTATTTCACGACCACCCCTCGCTAAAATTTTGAAAAAAATTTTTTACAATTTTTTAAAGTATTTCACGACCACCCCTCGCTAAAATTTTGAAAAAAATTTTTTCCAATTTTTTAAAATTTTTCACGACCAACCCTCGCTAAAATTTTGAAAAAAATTTTTTACAATTTTTTAAAGTATTTCACGACCACCCCTCGCTAAAATTTTGAAAAAAATTTTTTACAATTTTTTAAAGTATTTCACGACCACCCCTCGCTAAAATTTTGAAAAAAATTTTTTACAATTTTTTAAAGTATTTCACGACCACCCGTCGCTAAAATTCTGCAAAAAATTTTTTACAATTTTTTAAAGTATTTCACGACCACCCCTCGCTAAAATTTTGCAAAAAATTTTTTACAATTTTTTAAAGTATTTCACGACCACCCCTCGCTAAAATTTAAAAAAAAAATTTTTCCAATTTTTTAAAATTTTTCACGACCACCCCTCGCTAAAATTTTGCAAAAAATTTTTTACAATTTTTTAAAGTATTTCACGACCACCCCTCGCTAAAATTAAAAAAAAAAATTTTTCCAATTTTTTAAAATTTTTTAAAGTATTTCACGACCACCCCTCGCTAAAATTTTGAAAAAAATTTTTTACAATTTTTTAAAGTATTTCACGACCACCCCTCGCTAAAATTTTGCAAAAAATTTTTTAAAATTTTTTAAAGTATTTCACGACCACCCCTCGCTAAAATTTTGCAAAAAATTTTTCACAATTTTTTAAAGTATTTCACGACCACCCCTCGCTAAAATTTTGCAAAAAATTTTTTACAATTTTTTAAAGTATTTCACGACCACCCCTCGCTAAAATTTAAAAAAAAAATTTTTCCAATTTTTTAAAATTTTTCACGACCACCCCTCGCTAAAATTTTGCAAAAAATTTTTCACAATTCTTTAAAGTATTTCACGACCACCCCTCGCTAAAATTTTGAAAAAAATTTTTTACAATTTTTTAAAGTATTTCACGACCACCCCTCGCTAAAATTTTGCAAAAAATTTTTTACAATTTTTTAAAGTATTTCACGACCACCCCTCGCTAAAATTAAAAAAAAAATTTTTCCAATTTTTTAAAATTTTTCACGACCACCCCTCGCTAAAATTTTGCAAAAAATTTTTTACAATTTTTTAAAGTATTTCACGACCACCCTTCGCTAAAATTAAAAAAAAAAATTTTTCCAATTTTTTAAAATTTTTCACGACCACCCCTCGCAAAATTTTGCAAAAAATTTTTTACAATTTTTTAAAGTATTTCACGACCACCCCTCGCTAAAATTTTGAAAAAAATTTTTTACAATTTTTTAAAGTATTTCACGACCACCCCTCGCTAAAATTTTGAAAAAAATTTTTTACAATTTTTTAAAGTATTTCACGACCACCCCTCGCTAAAATTTTGCAAAAAATTTTTTACAATTTTTTAAAGTATTTCACGACCACCCCTCGCTAAAATTAAAAAAAAAAATTTTTCCAATTTTTTAAAATTTTTCACGACCAACCCTCGCTAAAATTTTGAAAAAAATTTTTTACAATTTTTTAAAGTATTTCACGACCACCCCTCGCTAAAATTTAAAAAAAAAATTTTTCCACTTTTTTAAAATTTTTCACGACCACCCCTCGCTAAAATTTTGCAAAAAATTTTTTAAAATTTTTTAAAGTATTTCACGACCACCCCTCGCTAAAATTAAAAAAAAAAATTTTTCCAATTTTTTAAAATTTTTTAATGTATTTCACGACCACCCCTCGCTAAAATTTTGAAAAAAATTTTTTACAATTTTTTAAAGTATTTCACGACCACCCCTCGCTAAAATTAAAAAAAAAAATTTTTCCAATTTTTTAAAATTTTTCACGACCACCCCTCGCAAAATTTTGCAAAAAATTTTTTACAATTTTTTAAAGTATTTCACGACCTCCCCTCGCTAAAATTTTGAAAAAAATTTTTTACAATTTTTTAAAGTATTTCACGACCACCCCTCGCTAAAATTTTGCAAAAAATTTTTTACAATTTTTTAAAGTATTTCACGACCACCCCTCGCTAAAATTAAAAAAAAAAATTTTTCCAATTTTTTAAAATTTTTCACGACCAACCCTCGCTAAAATTTTGAAAAAAATTTTTTACAATTTTTTAAAGTATTTCACGACCACCCCTCGCTAAAATTTAAAAAAAAAATTTTTCCAATTTTTTAAAATTTTTCACGACCACCCCTCGCTAAAATTTTGCAAAAAATTTTTTAAAATTTTTTAAAGTATTTCACGACCACCCCTCGCTAAAATTAAAAAAAAAAATTTTTCCAATTTTTTAAAATTTTTTAATGTATTTCACGACCACCCCTCGCTAAAATTTTGAAAAAAATTTTTTACAATTTTTTAAAGTATTTCACGACCACCCCTCGCTAAAATTTTGCAAAAAATTTTTTACAATTTTTTAAAGTATTTCACGACCACCCCTCGCTAAAATTTAAAAAAAAAATTTTTCCAATTTTTTAAAATTTTTCACGACCACCCCTCGCTAAAATTTTGCAAAAAATTTTTTACAATTTTTTAAAGTATTTCACGACCACCCCTCGCTAAAATTAAAAAAAAAAATTTTTCCAATTTTTTAAAATTTTTTAAAGTATTTCACGACCACCCCTCGCTAAAATTTTGAAAAAAATTTTTTACAATTTTTTAAAGTATTTCACGACCACCCCTCGCTAAAATTTTGCAAAAAATTTTTTAAAATTTTTTAAAGTATTTCACGACCACCCCTCGCTAAAATTTTGCAAAAAATTTTTCACAATTTTTTAAAGTATTTCACGACCACCCCTCGCTAAAATTTTGCAAAAAATTTTTTACAATTTTTTAAAGTATTTCACGACCACCCCTCGCTAAAATTTAAAAAAAAAATTTTTCCAATTTTTTAAAATTTTTCACGACCACCCCTCGCTAAAATTTTGAAAAAAATTTTTTACAATTTTTTAAAGTATTTCACGACCATCCCTCGCTAAAATTTTGCAAAAAATTTTTTAAAGTATTTCACGACCACCCCTCGCTAAAATTTTGCAAAAAATTTTTCACAATTTTTTAAAGTATTTCACGACCACCCCTCGCTAAAATTTTGCAAAAAATTTTTTACAATTTTTTAAAGTATTTCACGACCACCCCTCGCTAAAATTTAAAAAAAAAATTTTTCCAATTTTTTAAAATTTTTCACGACCACCCCTCGCTAAAATTTTGCAAAAAATTTTTTAAAATTTTTTAAAGTATTTCACGACCACCCCTCGCTAAAATTTTGAAAAAAATTTTTTACAATTTTTTAAAGTATTTCACGACCACCACTCGCTAAAATTTTGCAAAAAATTTTTCACAATTCTTTAAAGTATTTCACGACCACCCCTCGCTAAAATTTTGAAAAAAATTTTTTACAATTTTTTAAAGTATTTCACGACCACCCCTCGCTAAAATTTTGCAAAAAATTTTTTAAAATTTTTTAAAGTATTTCACGACCACCCCTCGCTAAAATTAAAAAAAAAATTTTTCCAATTTTTTAAAATTTTTCACGACCACCCCTCGCTAAAATTTTGCAAAAAATTTTTTACAATTTTTTAAAGTATTTCACGACCACCCCTCGCTAAAATTAAAAAAAAAAATTTTTCCAATTTTTTAAAATTTTTCACGACCACCCCTCGCTAAAATTTTGCAAAAAATTTTTTACAATTTTTTAAAGTATTTCACGACAACCCTTCGCTAAAATTTTGAAAAAAATTTTTTACAATTTTTTAAAGTATTTCACGACCACCCCTCGCTAAAATTTTGCAAAAAATTTTTTACAATTTTTTAAAGTATTTCACGACCACCCCTCGCTAAAATTTTGCAAAAAATTTTTTACAATTTTTTAAAGTATTTCACGACCACCCCTCGCTAAATTTTGAAAAAAATTTTTTACAATTTTTTAAAGTATTTCACGACCACCCCTCGCTAAAATTAAAAAAAAAAATTTTTCCAATTTTTTAAAATTTTTCACGACCACCCCTCGCTAAAATTTTGAAAAAAATTTTTTACAATTTTTTAAAGTATTTCACGACCACCCCTCGCTAAAATTTTGAAAAAAATTTTTTACAATTTTTTAAAGTATTTCACGACCACCCCTCGCTAAAATTTTGAAAAAAATTTTTTCCAATTTTTTAAAATTTTTCACGACCAACCCTCGCTAAAATTTTGAAAAAAATTTTTTACAATTTTTTAAAGTATTTCACGACCACCCCTCGCTAAAATTTTGAAAAAAATTTTTTACAATTTTTTAAAGTATTTCACGACCACCCCTCGCTAAAATTTTGAAAAAAATTTTTTACAATTTTTTAAAGTATTTCACGACCACCCGTCGCTAAAATTCTGCAAAAAATTTTTTACAATTTTTTAAAGTATTTCACGACCACCCCTCGCTAAAATTTTGCAAAAAATTTTTTACAATTTTTTAAAGTATTTCACGACCACCCCTCGCTAAAATTTAAAAAAAAAATTTTTCCAATTTTTTAAAATTTTTCACGACCACCCCTCGCTAAAATTTTGCAAAAAATTTTTTACAATTTTTTAAAGTATTTCACGACCACCCCTCGCTAAAATTAAAAAAAAAAATTTTTCCAATTTTTTAAAATTTTTTAAAGTATTTCACGACCACCCCTCGCTAAAATTTTGAAAAAAATTTTTTACAATTTTTTAAAGTATTTCACGACCACCCCTCGCTAAAATTTTGCAAAAAATTTTTTAAAATTTTTTAAAGTATTTCACGACCACCCCTCGCTAAAATTTTGCAAAAAATTTTTCACAATTTTTTAAAGTATTTCACGACCACCCCTCGCTAAAATTTTGCAAAAAATTTTTTACAATTTTTTAAAGTATTTCACGACCACCCCTCGCTAAAATTTAAAAAAAAAATTTTTCCAATTTTTTAAAATTTTTCACGACCACCCCTCGCTAAAATTTTGCAAAAAATTTTTCACAATTCTTTAAAGTATTTCACGACCACCCCTCGCTAAAATTTTGAAAAAAATTTTTTACAATTTTTTAAAGTATTTCACGACCACCCCTCGCTAAAATTTTGCAAAAAATTTTTTACAATTTTTTAAAGTATTTCACGACCACCCCTCGCTAAAATTAAAAAAAAAATTTTTCCAATTTTTTAAAATTTTTCACGACCACCCCTCGCTAAAATTTTGCAAAAAATTTTTTACAATTTTTTAAAGTATTTCACGACCACCCTTCGCTAAAATTAAAAAAAAAAATTTTTCCAATTTTTTAAAATTTTTCACGACCACCCCTCGCAAAATTTTGCAAAAAATTTTTTACAATTTTTTAAAGTATTTCACGACCACCCCTCGCTAAAATTTTGAAAAAAATTTTTTACAATTTTTTAAAGTATTTCACGACCACCCCTCGCTAAAATTTTGAAAAAAATTTTTTACAATTTTTTAAAGTATTTCACGACCACCCCTCGCTAAAATTTTGCAAAAAATTTTTTACAATTTTTTAAAGTATTTCACGACCACCCCTCGCTAAAATTAAAAAAAAAAATTTTTCCAATTTTTTAAAATTTTTCACGACCAACCCTCGCTAAAATTTTGAAAAAAATTTTTTACAATTTTTTAAAGTATTTCACGACCACCCCTCGCTAAAATTTAAAAAAAAAATTTTTCCACTTTTTTAAAATTTTTCACGACCACCCCTCGCTAAAATTTTGCAAAAAATTTTTTAAAATTTTTTAAAGTATTTCACGACCACCCCTCGCTAAAATTTTGCAAAAAATTTTTTAAAATTTTTTAAAGTATTTCACGACCTCCCCTCGCTAAAATTAAAAAAAAAAATTTTTCCAATTTTTTAAAATTTTTTAAAGTATTTCACGACCACCCCTCGCTAAAATTTTGAAAAAAATTTTTTACAATTTTTTAAAGTATTTCACGACCACCCCTCGCTAAAATTTTGCAAAAAATTTTTTACAATTTTTTAAAGTATTTCACGACCACCCCTCGCTAAAATTTAAAAAAAAAATTTTTCCAATTTTTTAAAATTTTTCACGACCACCCCTCGCTAAAATTTTGCAAAAAATTTTTTACAATTTTTTAAAGTATTTCACGACCACCCCTCGCTAAAATTAAAAAAAAAAATTTTTCCAATTTTTTAAAATTTTTTAAAGTATTTCACGACCACCCCTCGCTAAAATTTTGCAAAAAATTTTTCACAATTTTTTAAAGTATTTCACGACCACCCCTCGCTAAAATTTTGAAAAAAATTTTTTACAATTTTTTAAAGTATTTCACGACCACCCCTCGCTAAAATTTTGCAAAAAATTTTTCACAATTCTTTAAAGTATTTCACGACCACCCCTCGCTAAAATTTTGAAAAAAATTTTTTACAATTTTTTAAAGTATTTCACGACCACCCCTCGCTAAAATTTAAAAAAAAAATTTTTCCAATTTTTTAAAATTTTTCACGACCACCCCTCGCTAAAATTTTGCAAAAAATTTTTTAAAATTTTTTAAAGTATTTCACGACCACCCCTCGCTAAAATTTTGAAAAAAATTTTTTACAATTTTTTAAAGTATTTCACGACCACCCCTCGCTAAAATTTTGCAAAAAATTTTTCACAATTCTTTAAAGTATTTCACGACCACCCCTCGCTAAAATTTTGAAAAAAATTTTTTACAATTTTTTAAAGTATTTCACGACCACCCCTCGCTAAAATTTTGCAAAAAATTTTTTAAAATTTTTTAAAGTATTTCACGACCACCCCTCGCTAAAATTAAAAAAAAAATTTTTCCAATTTTTTAAAATTTTTCACGACCACCCCTCGCTAAAATTTTGCAAAAAATTTTTTACAATTTTTTAAAGTATTTCACGACCACCCTTCGCTAAAATTAAAAAAAAAAATTTTTCCAATTTTTTAAAATTTTTCACGACCACCCCTCGCAAAAATTTTGCAAAAAATTTTTTACAATTCTTTAAAGTATTTCACGACCACCCCTCGCTAAAATTTTGAAAAAAATTTTTTACAATTTTTTAAAGTATTTCACGACCACCCCTCGCTAAAATTTTGAAAAAAATTTTTTACAATTTTTTAAAGTATTTCACGACCACCCCTCGCTAAAATTTTGCAAAAAATTTTTTACAATTTTTTAAAGTATTTCACGACCACCCCTCGCTAAAATTAAAAAAAAAAATTTTTCCAATTTTTTAAAATTTTTCACGACCAACCCTCGCTAAAATTTTGAAAAAAATTTTTTACAATTTTTTAAAGTATTTCACGACCACCCCTCGCTAAAATTTTGAAAAAAATTTTTTACAATTTTTTAAAGTATTTCACGACCACCCCTCGCTAAAATTTTGAAAAAAATTTTTTACAATTTTTTAAAGTATTTCACGACCACCCCTCGCTAAAATTTTGAAAAAAATTTTTTACAATTTTTTAAAGTATTTCACGACCACCCCTCGCTAAAATTTTGCAAAAAATTTTTTAAAATTTTTTAAAGTATTTCACGACCACCCCTCGCTAAAATTAAAAAAAAAATTTTTCCAATTTTTTAAAGTATTTCACGACCACCCCTCGCTAAAATTTTGAAAAAAATTTTTTACAATTTTTTAAAGTATTTCACGACCACCCCTCGCTAAAATTTTGAAAAAAATTTTTTACAATTTTTTAAAGTATTTCACGACCACCCGTCGCTAAAATTTTGCAAAAAATTTTTCCAATTTTTTAAAATTTTTCACGACCACCCCTCGCTAAAATTAAAAAAAAAAATTTTTCCAATTTTTTAAAATTTTTCACGACCACTCCTCGCTAAAATTTTGCAAAAATTTTTTTACAATTTTTTAAAGTATTTCACGACCACCCCTCGCTAAAATTTTGAAAAAAAATTTTTCCAATTTTTTAAAATTTTTCACGACCACTCCTCGCTAAAATTTTGCAAAAATTTTTTTACAATTTTTTAAAGTATTTCACGACCACCCCTCGCTAAAATTTTGAAAAAAATTTTTTACAATTTTTTAAAGTATTTCACGACCACCCCTCGCTAAAATTAAAAAAAAAAATTTTTCAAATTTTTTAAAATTTTTCACGACCACCCCTCGATAAAATTAAAAAAAAAAATTTTTCCAATTTTTTAAAATTTTTCACGACCACCCCTCGCTAGAATTTAAAAAAAAAAATTTTCCAATTTTTTAAAATTTTTCACGACCACTCCTCGCTAAAATTTTGCAAAAATTTTTTTACAATTTTTTAAAATTTTTCACGACCACCCCTCGCTAAAATTAAAAAAAAAAAATTTTCCAATTTTTTAAAATTTTTCACGAACACTCCTCGCTAAAATTTTGCAAAAATTTTTTTACAATTTTTTAAAATTTTTCACGACCAACCCTCGCTAAAATTTTGCAAAAAATTTTTTACAATTTTTTAAAGTATTTCACGACCACCCCTCGCTAAAATTAAAAAAAAAAAATTTTCCAATTTTTTAAAGTATTTCACGACCACCCCTCGCTAAAATTAAAAAAAAAAATTTTTCCAATTTTTTAAAATTTTTCACGACCACCCCACGCTAAAATTTAAAAAAAAAATTTTTCCAATTTTTTAAAATTTTTCACGACCACCCCTCGCTAAAATTTTGCAAAAAATTTTTTACAATTTTTAAAAGTATTTCACGACCACCCCTCGCTAAAATTTAAAAAAAAAATTTTTCCAATTTTTTAAAATTTTTCACGACCACTCCTCGCTAAAATTTTACAAAAATTTTTTTACAATTTTTTAAAATTTTTCACGACCAACCCTCGATTAAATTTAAAAAAAAAATTTTTCCAATTTTTTAAAGTATTTCACGACCACCCCTCGCTAAAATTTAAAAAAAAAATTTTTCCAATTTTTTAAAATTTTTCACGACCACCCCTCGCTAAAATTTTGAAAAAAAATTTTTTACAATTTTTTAAAGTATTTCACGACCACCCCTCGCTAAAATTAAAAAAAAAAATTTTTCCAATTTTTTAAAATTTTTCACGACCACCCCGCTAAAATTTTGCAAAAAATTTTTCCAATTTTTTAAAATTTTTCACGACCACCCCTCGCTAAAATTAAAAAAAAAAATTTTTCCAATTTTTTAAAATTTTTCACGACCACTCCTCGCTAAAATTTTGCAAAAATTTTTTTACAATTTTTTAAAGTATTTCACGACCTCCCCTCGCTAAAATTTTGAAAAAAATTTTTTACAATTTTTTAAAGTATTTCACGACCACCCCTCGCTAAAATTTTGCAAAAAAATTTTTTACAATTTTTTAAAGTATTTCACGACCACCCCTCGCTAAAATTAAAAAAAAAAATTTTTCCAATTTTTTAAAATTTTTCACGACCACCCCGCTAAAATTTTGCAAAAAATTTTTCCAATTTTTTAAAATTTTTCACGACCACCCCTCGCTAAAATTAAAAAAAAAAATTTTTCCAATTTTTTAAAATTTTTCACGACCATCCCTCGCTAAAATTAAAAAAAAAAATTGTAAAAAATTTTTTGCAAAATTTTAGCAAGGGGTGGTCGTGAAATACTTTAAAAAATTGTAAAAAATTTTTTTCAAAATTTTAGCGAGGGGTGGTCGTGAAATACTTTAAAAAATTGTAAAAAATTTTTTTCAAAATTTTAGCGAGGGTTGGTCGTGAAATACTTTAAAAAATTGTAAAAAATTTTTTACAAAATTTTAGCGAGGGGTGGTCGTGAAAAATTTTAAAAAATTGGAAAAATTTTTTTTTTTAATTTTAGCGAGGGGTGGTCGTGAAATACTTTAAAAAATTGTAAAAAATTTTTTGCAAAATTTTAGCGAGGGGTGGTCGTGAAAAATTTTAAAAAATTGGAAAAATTTTTTTTTTTAATTTTAGCGAGGGGTGGTCGTGAAAAATTTTAAAAAATTGGAAAAATTTTTTTTTTTAATTTTAGCGAGGGGTGGTCGTGAAATACTTTAAAAAATTGTAAAAAATTTTTTTCAAAATTTTAGCGAGGGTTGGTCGTGAAAAATTTTAAAAAATTGGAAAAATTTTTTTTTTTAATTTTAGCGAGGGGTGGTCGTGAAATACTTTAAAAAATTGTAAAAAATTTTTTGCAAAATTTTAGCGAGGGGTGGTCGTGAAAAATTTTAAAAAATTGGAAAAATTTTTTTTTTTAATTTTAGCGAGGGGTGGTCGTGAAATACTTTAAAAAATTGTAAAAAATTTTTTGCAAAATTTTAGCGAGGGGTGGTCGTGAAATACTTTAAAAAATTGTAAAAAATTTTTTTCAAAATTTTAGCGAGGGGAGGTCGTGAAATACTTTAAAAAATTGTAAAAAATTTTTTGCAAAATTTTAGCGAGGGGTGGTCGTGAAAAATTTTAAAAAATTGGAAAAATTTTTTTTTTTAATTTTAGCGAGGGGTGGTCGTGAAAAATTTTAAAAAATTGGAAAAATTTTTTTTTTTAATTTTAGCGAGGGGTGGTCGTGAAATACTTTAAAAAATTGTAAAAAATTTTTTGCAAAATTTTAGCGAGGGGTGGTCGTGAAATACTTTAAAAAATTGTAAAAAATTTTTTTCAAAATTTTAGCGAGGGGTGGTCGTGAAAAATTTTAAAAAATTGGAAAAATTTTTTTTTTTAATTTTAGCGAGGGGTGGTCGTGAAATACTTTAAAAAATTGTAAAAAATTTTTTGCAAAATTTTAGCGAGGGGTGGTCTTGAAATACTTTAAAAAATTGTAAAAAATTTTTTTCAAAATTTTAGCGAGGGGTGGTCGTGAAATACTTTAAAAAATTGTAAAAAATTTTTTTCAAAATTTTAGCGAGGGGTGGTCGTGAAATACTTTAAAAAATTGTAAAAAATTTTTTGCAAAATTTTAGCGAGGGGTGGTCGTGAAATACTTTAAAAAATTGTAAAAAATTTTTTTCAAAATTTTAGCGAGGGTTGGTCGTGAAAAATTTTAAAAAATTGGAAAAATTTTTTTTTTTAATTTTAGCGAGGGGTGGTCGTGAAATACTTTAAAAAATTGTAAAAAATTTTTTTCAAAATTTTAGCGAGGGGTGGTCGTGAAATACTTTAAAAAATTGTAAAAAATTTTTTGCAAAATTTTAGCGAGGGGTGGTCGTGAAAAATTTTAAAAAATTGGAAAATTTTTTTTTTTTAATTTTAGCGAGGGGTGGTCGTGAAATACTTTAAAAAATTGTAAAAAATTTTTTGCAAAATTTTAGCGAGGGGTGGTCGTGAAAAATTTTAAAAAATTGGAAAAATTTTTTTTTTAATTTTAGCGAGGGGTGGTCGTGAAATACTTTAAAAAATTTTAAAAAATTTTTTGCAAAATTTTAGCGAGGGGTGGTCGTGAAATACTTTAAAAAATTGTAAAAAATTTTTTTCAAAATTTTAGCGAGGGGTGGTCGTGAAATACTTTAAAAAATTGTGAAAAATTTTTTGCAAAATTTTAGCGAGGGGTGGTCGTGAAATACTTTAAAAAATTGTAAAAAATTTTTTTCAAAATTTTAGCGAGGGGTGGTCTTGAAATACTTTAAAAAATTGTAAAAAATTTTTTTCAAAATTTTAGCGAGGGGTGGTCGTGAAATACTTTAAAAAATTGTAAAAAATTTTTTTCAAAATTTTAGCGAGGGGTGGTCGTGAAATACTTTAAAAAATTGTAAAAAATTTTTTGCAAAATTTTAGCGAGGGGTGGTCGTGAAATACTTTAAAAAATTGTAAAAAATTTTTTTCAAAATTTTAGCGAGGGTTGGTCGTGAAAAATTTTAAAAAATTGGAAAAATTTTTTTTTTTAATTTTAGCGAGGGGTGGTCGTGAAATACTTTAAAAAATTGTAAAAAATTTTTTTCAAAATTTTAGCGAGGGGTGGTCGTGAAATACTTTAAAAAATTGTAAAAAATTTTTTGCAAAATTTTAGCGAGGGGTGGTCGTGAAAAATTTTAAAAAATTGGAAAATTTTTTTTTTTTAATTTTAGCGAGGGGTGGTCGTGAAATACTTTAAAAAATTGTAAAAAATTTTTTGCAAAATTTTAGCGAGGGGTGGTCGTGAAAAATTTTAAAAAATTGGAAAAATTTTTTTTTTAATTTTAGCGAGGGGTGGTCGTGAAATACTTTAAAAAATTGTAAAAAATTTTTTGCAAAATTTTAGCGAGGGGTGGTCGTGAAAAATTTTAAAAAATTGGAAAAATTTTTTTTTTAATTTTAGCGAGGGGTGGTCGTGAAATACTTTAAAAAATTGTGAAAAATTTTTTGCAAAATTTTAGCGAGGGGTGGTCGTGAAATACTTTAAAAAATTGTAAAAAATTTTTTTCAAAATTTTAGCGAGGGGTGGTCGTGAAATACTTTAAAAAATTGTAAAAAATTTTTTTCAAAATTTTAGCGAAGGGTGGTCGTGAAATACTTTAAAAAATTGTAAAAAATTTTTTGCAAAATTTTAGCGAGGGGTGGTCGTGAAAAATTTTTTAAAAAATTGTAAAAAATTTTTTTTTTAATTTTAGCGAGGGATGGTCGTGAAAAATTTTAAAAAATTGGAAAAATTTTTTTTTTTAATTTTAGCGAGGGGTGGTCGTGAAATACTTTAAAAAATTGTAAAAAATTTTTTGCAAAATTTTAGCGAGGGGT
Source organism: Villa cingulata (assembly GCA_951394055.1). Taxonomy (NCBI): domain Eukaryota; kingdom Metazoa; phylum Arthropoda; class Insecta; order Diptera; family Bombyliidae; genus Villa; species Villa cingulata. The sequence goes on along the minus strand of CATOAS010000031.1, from coordinate 289,552 downwards.
GGTCGTGAAATACTTTAAAAAATTGTAAAAAATTTTTTTCAAAATTTTAGCGAGGGGTGGTCGTGAAAAATTTTAAAAAATTGGAAAAATTTTTTTTTTTAATTTTAGCGAGGGGTGGTCGTGAAATACTTTAAAAAATTGTAAAAAATTTTTTGCAAAATTTTAGCGAGGGGTGGTCTTGAAATACTTTAAAAAATTGTAAAAAATTTTTTTCAAAATTTTAGCGAGGGGTGGTCGTGAAATACTTTAAAAAATTGTAAAAAATTTTTTTCAAAATTTTAGCGAGGGGTGGTCGTGAAATACTTTAAAAAATTGTAAAAAATTTTTTGCAAAATTTTAGCGAGGGGTGGTCGTGAAATACTTTAAAAAATTGTAAAAAATTTTTTTCAAAATTTTAGCGAGGGTTGGTCGTGAAAAATTTTAAAAAATTGGAAAAATTTTTTTTTTTAATTTTAGCGAGGGGTGGTCGTGAAATACTTTAAAAAATTGTAAAAAATTTTTTTCAAAATTTTAGCGAGGGGTGGTCGTGAAATACTTTAAAAAATTGTAAAAAATTTTTTGCAAAATTTTAGCGAGGGGTGGTCGTGAAAAATTTTAAAAAATTGGAAAATTTTTTTTTTTTAATTTTAGCGAGGGGTGGTCGTGAAATACTTTAAAAAATTGTAAAAAATTTTTTGCAAAATTTTAGCGAGGGGTGGTCGTGAAAAATTTTAAAAAATTGGAAAAATTTTTTTTTTAATTTTAGCGAGGGGTGGTCGTGAAATACTTTAAAAAATTTTAAAAAATTTTTTGCAAAATTTTAGCGAGGGGTGGTCGTGAAATACTTTAAAAAATTGTAAAAAATTTTTTTCAAAATTTTAGCGAGGGGTGGTCGTGAAATACTTTAAAAAATTGTGAAAAATTTTTTGCAAAATTTTAGCGAGGGGTGGTCGTGAAATACTTTAAAAAATTGTAAAAAATTTTTTTCAAAATTTTAGCGAGGGGTGGTCTTGAAATACTTTAAAAAATTGTAAAAAATTTTTTTCAAAATTTTAGCGAGGGGTGGTCGTGAAATACTTTAAAAAATTGTAAAAAATTTTTTTCAAAATTTTAGCGAGGGGTGGTCGTGAAATACTTTAAAAAATTGTAAAAAATTTTTTGCAAAATTTTAGCGAGGGGTGGTCGTGAAATACTTTAAAAAATTGTAAAAAATTTTTTTCAAAATTTTAGCGAGGGTTGGTCGTGAAAAATTTTAAAAAATTGGAAAAATTTTTTTTTTTAATTTTAGCGAGGGGTGGTCGTGAAATACTTTAAAAAATTGTAAAAAATTTTTTTCAAAATTTTAGCGAGGGGTGGTCGTGAAATACTTTAAAAAATTGTAAAAAATTTTTTGCAAAATTTTAGCGAGGGGTGGTCGTGAAAAATTTTAAAAAATTGGAAAATTTTTTTTTTTTAATTTTAGCGAGGGGTGGTCGTGAAATACTTTAAAAAATTGTAAAAAATTTTTTGCAAAATTTTAGCGAGGGGTGGTCGTGAAAAATTTTAAAAAATTGGAAAAATTTTTTTTTTAATTTTAGCGAGGGGTGGTCGTGAAATACTTTAAAAAATTGTAAAAAATTTTTTGCAAAATTTTAGCGAGGGGTGGTCGTGAAAAATTTTAAAAAATTGGAAAAATTTTTTTTTTAATTTTAGCGAGGGGTGGTCGTGAAATACTTTAAAAAATTGTGAAAAATTTTTTGCAAAATTTTAGCGAGGGGTGGTCGTGAAATACTTTAAAAAATTGTAAAAAATTTTTTTCAAAATTTTAGCGAGGGGTGGTCGTGAAATACTTTAAAAAATTGTAAAAAATTTTTTTCAAAATTTTAGCGAAGGGTGGTCGTGAAATACTTTAAAAAATTGTAAAAAATTTTTTGCAAAATTTTAGCGAGGGGTGGTCGTGAAAAATTTTTTAAAAAATTGTAAAAAATTTTTTTTTTAATTTTAGCGAGGGGTGGTCGTGAAAAATTTTAAAAAATTGGAAAAATTTTTTTTTTTAATTTTAGCGAGGGGTGGTCGTGAAATACTTTAAAAAATTGTAAAAAATTTTTTGCAAAATTTTAGCGAGGGGTGGTCGTGAAATACTTTAAAAAATTGTAAAAAATTTTTTTCAAAATTTTAGCGAGGGGTGGTCGTGAAAAATTTTAAAAAATTGGAAAAATTTTTTTTTTTAATTTTAGCGAGGGGTGGTCGTGAAATACTTTAAAAAATTGTAAAAAATTTTTTGCAAAATTTTAGCGAGGGGTGGTCTTGAAATACTTTAAAAAATTGTAAAAAATTTTTTTCAAAATTTTAGCGAGGGGTGGTCGTGAAATACTTTAAAAAATTGTAAAAAATTTTTTTCAAAATTTTAGCGAGGGGTGGTCGTGAAATACTTTAAAAAATTGTAAAAAATTTTTTGCAAAATTTTAGCGAGGGGTGGTCGTGAAATACTTTAAAAAATTGTAAAAAATTTTTTTCAAAATTTTAGCGAGGGTTGGTCGTGAAAAATTTTAAAAAATTGGAAAAATTTTTTTTTTTAATTTTAGCGAGGGGTGGTCGTGAAATACTTTAAAAAATTGTAAAAAATTTTTTTCAAAATTTTAGCGAGGGGTGGTCGTGAAATACTTTAAAAAATTGTAAAAAATTTTTTGCAAAATTTTAGCGAGGGGTGGTCGTGAAAAATTTTAAAAAATTGGAAAATTTTTTTTTTTTAATTTTAGCGAGGGGTGGTCGTGAAATACTTTAAAAAATTGTAAAAAATTTTTTGCAAAATTTTAGCGAGGGGTGGTCGTGAAAAATTTTAAAAAATTGGAAAAATTTTTTTTTTAATTTTAGCGAGGGGTGGTCGTGAAATACTTTAAAAAATTTTAAAAAATTTTTTGCAAAATTTTAGCGAGGGGTGGTCGTGAAATACTTTAAAAAATTGTAAAAAATTTTTTTCAAAATTTTAGCGAGGGGTGGTCGTGAAATACTTTAAAAAATTGTGAAAAATTTTTTGCAAAATTTTAGCGAGGGGTGGTCGTGAAATACTTTAAAAAATTGTAAAAAATTTTTTTCAAAATTTTAGCGAGGGGTGGTCTTGAAATACTTTAAAAAATTGTAAAAAATTTTTTTCAAAATTTTAGCGAGGGGTGGTCGTGAAATACTTTAAAAAATTGTAAAAAATTTTTTTCAAAATTTTAGCGAGGGGTGGTCGTGAAATACTTTAAAAAATTGTAAAAAATTTTTTGCAAAATTTTAGCGAGGGGTGGTCGTGAAATACTTTAAAAAATTGTAAAAAATTTTTTTCAAAATTTTAGCGAGGGTTGGTCGTGAAAAATTTTAAAAAATTGGAAAAATTTTTTTTTTTAATTTTAGCGAGGGGTGGTCGTGAAATACTTTAAAAAATTGTAAAAAATTTTTTTCAAAATTTTAGCGAGGGGTGGTCGTGAAATACTTTAAAAAATTGTAAAAAATTTTTTGCAAAATTTTAGCGAGGGGTGGTCGTGAAAAATTTTAAAAAATTGGAAAATTTTTTTTTTTTAATTTTAGCGAGGGGTGGTCGTGAAATACTTTAAAAAATTGTAAAAAATTTTTTGCAAAATTTTAGCGAGGGGTGGTCGTGAAAAATTTTAAAAAATTGGAAAAATTTTTTTTTTAATTTTAGCGAGGGGTGGTCGTGAAATACTTTAAAAAATTGTAAAAAATTTTTTGCAAAATTTTAGCGAGGGGTGGTCGTGAAAAATTTTAAAAAATTGGAAAAATTTTTTTTTTAATTTTAGCGAGGGGTGGTCGTGAAATACTTTAAAAAATTGTGAAAAATTTTTTGCAAAATTTTAGCGAGGGGTGGTCGTGAAATACTTTAAAAAATTGTAAAAAATTTTTTTCAAAATTTTAGCGAGGGGTGGTCGTGAAATACTTTAAAAAATTGTAAAAAATTTTTTTCAAAATTTTAGCGAAGGGTGGTCGTGAAATACTTTAAAAAATTGTAAAAAATTTTTTTCAAAATTTTAGCGAGGGGTGGTCGTGCAAAATTTTAAAAAATTGGAAAAATTTTTTTTTTTAATTTTAGCGAGGGGTGGTCGTGAAATACTTTAAAAAATTGTAAAAAATTTTTTGCAAAATTTTAGCGAGGGGTGGTCGTGAAAAATTTTAAAAAATTGGAAAAATTTTTTTTTTTAATTTTAGCGAGGGGTGGTCGTGAAAAATTTTAAAAAATTGGAAAAATTTTTTTTTTTAATTTTAGCGAGGGGTGGTCGTGAAATACTTTAAAAAATTGTAAAAAATTTTTTGCAAAATTTTAGCGAGGGGTGGTCGTGAAATACTTTAAAAAATTGTAAAAAATTTTTTTCAAAATTTTAGCGAGGGGTGGTCGTGAAAAATTTTAAAAAATTGGAAAAATTTTTTTTTTAAATTTTAGCGAGGGGTGGTCGTGAAATACTTTAAAAAATTGTAAAAAATTTTTTTCAAAATTTTAGCGAGGGGTGGTCGTGAAATACTTTAAAAAATTGTAAAAAATTTTTTTCAAAATTTTAGCGAAGGGTGGTCGTGAAATACTTTAAAAAATTGTAAAAAATTTTTTTCAAAATTTTAGCGAGGGGTGGTCGTGAAAAATTTTAAAAAATTGGAAAAATTTTTTTTTTTAATTTTAGCGAGGGGTGGTCGTGAAATACTTTAAAAAATTGTAAAAAATTTTTTTCAAAATTTTAGCGAGGGGTGGTCGTGAAATACTTTAAAAAATTGTAAAAAATTTTTTGCAAAATTTTAGCGAGGGGTGGTCGTGAAATACTTTAAAAAATTGTAAAAAATTTTTTTCAAAATTTTAGCGAAGGGTGGTCGTGAAATACTTTAAAAAATTGGAAAAATTTTTTTTTTTAATTTTAGCGAGGGGTGGTCGTGAAATACTTTAAAAAATTGTAAAAAATTTTTTGCAAAATTTTAGCGAGGGGTGGTCGTGAAAAATTTTAAAAAATTGGAAAAATTTTTTTTTTTAATTTTAGCGAGGGGTGGTCGTGAAATACTTTAAAAAATTGTAAAAAATTTTTTGCAAAATTTTAGCGAGGGGTGGTCGTGAAATACTTTAAAAAATTGTAAAAAATTTTTTTCAAAATTTTAGCGAGGGGTGGTCGTGAAAAATTTTAAAAAATTGGAAAAATTTTTTTTTTAAATTTTAGCGAGGGGTGGTCGTGAAATACTTTAAAAAATTGTAAAAAAATTTTTGCAAAATTTTAGCGAGGGGTGGTCGTGAAATACTTTAAAAAATTGTAAAAAATTTTTTTCAAAATTTTAGCGAGGGGTGGTCGTGAAATACTTTAAAAAATTGTAAAAAATTTTTTTCAAAATTTTAGCGAAGGGTGGTCGTGAAATACTTTAAAAAATTGTAAAAAATTTTTTTCAAAATTTTAGCGAGGGGTGGTCGTGAAAAATTTTAAAAAATTGGAAAAATTTTTTTTTTTAATTTTAGCGAGGGGTGGTCGTGAAATACTTCAAAAAATTGTAAAAAATTTTTTTCAAAATTTTAGCGAGGGGTGGTCGTGAAATACTTTAAAAAATTGTAAAAAATTTTTTGCAAAATTTTAGCGAGGGGTGGTCGTGAAATACTTTAAAAAATTGTAAAAAATTTTTTGCAAAATTTTAGCGAGGGGTGGTCGTGAAATACTTTAAAAAATTGTAAAAAATTTTTTGCAAAATTTTAGCAAGGGGTGGTCGTGAAATACTTTAAAAAATTGTAAAAAATTTTTTGCAAAATTTTAGCGAGGGGTGGTCGTGAAGTACTTTAAAAAATTGTAAAAAATTTTTTTCAAAATTTTAGCGAGGGGTGGTCGTGAAATACTTTAAAAAATTGTAAAAAATTTTTTTCAAAATTTTAGCGAGGGGTGGTCGTGAAATACTTTAAAAAATTGTAAAAAATTTTTTTTTAATTTTAGCGAGGGGTGGTCGTGAAATACTTTAAAAAATTGTAAAAAATTTTTTTCAAAATTTTAGCGAGGGTTGGTCGTGAAAAATTTTAAAAAATTGGAAAAATTTTTTTTTTTAATTTTAGCGAGGGGTGGTCGTGAAATACTTTAAAAAATTGTAAAAAATTTTTTGCAAAATTTTAGCGAGGGGTGGTCGTGAAAAATTTTAAAAAATTGGAAAAATTTTTTTTTTAATTTTAGCGAGGGGTGGTCGTGAAATACTTTAAAAAATTGTAAAAAATTTTTTGCAAAATTTTAGCGAGGGGTGGTCGTGAAATACTTTAAAAAATTGTAAAAAATTTTTTTCAAAATTTTAGCGAGGGGAGGTCGTGAAATACTTTAAAAAATTGTAAAAAATTTTTTGCAAAATTTTAGCGAGGGGTGGTCGTGAAAAATTTTAAAAAATTGGAAAAATTTTTTTTTTTAATTTTAGCGAGGGGTGGTCGTGAAAAATTTTAAAAAATTGGAAAAATTTTTTTTTTTAATTTTAGCGAGGGGTGGTCGTGAAATACTTTAAAAAATTGTAAAAAATTTTTTGCAAAATTTTAGCGAGGGGTGGTCGTGAAATACTTTAAAAAATTGTAAAAAATTTTTTTCAAAATTTTAGCGAGGGGTGGTCGTGAAAAATTTTAAAAAATTGGAAAAATTTTTTTTTTTAATTTTAGCGAGGGGTGGTCGTGAAATACTTTAAAAAATTGTAAAAAATTTTTTGCAAAATTTTAGCGAGGGGTGGTCTTGAAATACTTTAAAAAATTGTAAAAAATTTTTTTCAAAATTTTAGCGAGGGGTGGTCGTGAAATACTTTAAAAAATTGTAAAAAATTTTTTTCAAAATTTTAGCGAGGGGTGGTCGTGAAATACTTTAAAAAATTGTAAAAAATTTTTTGCAAAATTTTAGCGAGGGGTGGTCGTGAAATACTTTAAAAAATTGTAAAAAATTTTTTTCAAAATTTTAGCGAGGGTTGGTCGTGAAAAATTTTAAAAAATTGGAAAAATTTTTTTTTTTAATTTTAGCGAGGGGTGGTCGTGAAATACTTTAAAAAATTGTAAAAAATTTTTTTCAAAATTTTAGCGAGGGGTGGTCGTGAAATACTTTAAAAAATTGTAAAAAATTTTTTGCAAAATTTTAGCGAGGGGTGGTCGTGAAAAATTTTAAAAAATTGGAAAATTTTTTTTTTTTAATTTTAGCGAGGGGTGGTCGTGAAATACTTTAAAAAATTGTAAAAAATTTTTTGCAAAATTTTAGCGAGGGGTGGTCGTGAAAAATTTTAAAAAATTGGAAAAATTTTTTTTTTAATTTTAGCGAGGGGTGGTCGTGAAATACTTTAAAAAATTTTAAAAAATTTTTTGCAAAATTTTAGCGAGGGGTGGTCGTGAAATACTTTAAAAAATTGTAAAAAATTTTTTTCAAAATTTTAGCGAGGGGTGGTCGTGAAATACTTTAAAAAATTGTGAAAAATTTTTTGCAAAATTTTAGCGAGGGGTGGTCGTGAAATACTTTAAAAAATTGTAAAAAATTTTTTTCAAAATTTTAGCGAGGGGTGGTCGTGAAATACTTTAAAAAATTTTAAAAAATTGGAAAAATTTTTTTTTTTAATTTTAGCGAGGGGTGGTCGTGAAATACTTTAAAAAATTGTAAAAAATTTTTTGCAAAATTTTAGCGAGGGGTGGTCGTGAAAAATTTTAAAAAATTGGAAAAATTTTTTTTTTAATTTTAGCGAGGGGTGGTCGTGAAATACTTTAAAAAATTGTGAAAAATTTTTTGCAAAATTTTAGCGAGGGGTGGTCGTGAAATACTTTAAAAAATTGTAAAAAATTTTTTTCAAAATTTTAGCGAGGGGTGGTCGTGAAATACTTTAAAAAATTGTAAAAAATTTTTTTCAAAATTTTAGCGAAGGGTGGTCGTGAAATACTTTAAAAAATTGTAAAAAATTTTTTTCAAAATTTTAGCGAGGGGTGGTCGTGCAAAATTTTAAAAAATTGGAAAAATTTTTTTTTTTAATTTTAGCGAGGGGTGGTCGTGAAATACTTTAAAAAATTGTAAAAAATTTTTTGCAAAATTTTAGCGAGGGGTGGTCGTGAAAAATTTTAAAAAATTGGAAAAATTTTTTTTTTTAATTTTAGCGAGGGGTGGTCGTGAAAAATTTTAAAAAATTGGAAAAATTTTTTTTTTTAATTTTAGCGAGGGGTGGTCGTGAAATACTTTAAAAAATTGTAAAAAATTTTTTGCAAAATTTTAGCGAGGGGTGGTCGTGAAATACTTTAAAAAATTGTAAAAAATTTTTTTCAAAATTTTAGCGAGGGGTGGTCGTGAAAAATTTTAAAAAATTGGAAAAATTTTTTTTTTAAATTTTAGCGAGGGGTGGTCGTGAAATACTTTAAAAAATTGTAAAAAATTTTTTTCAAAATTTTAGCGAGGGGTGGTCGTGAAATACTTTAAAAAATTGTAAAAAATTTTTTTCAAAATTTTAGCGAAGGGTGGTCGTGAAATACTTTAAAAAATTGTAAAAAATTTTTTTCAAAATTTTAGCGAGGGGTGGTCGTGAAAAATTTTAAAAAATTGGAAAAATTTTTTTTTTTAATTTTAGCGAGGGGTGGTCGTGAAATACTTTAAAAAATTGTAAAAAATTTTTTTCAAAATTTTAGCGAGGGGTGGTCGTGAAATACTTTAAAAAATTGTAAAAAATTTTTTGCAAAATTTTAGCGAGGGGTGGTCGTGAAATACTTTAAAAAATTGTAAAAAATTTTTTTCAAAATTTTAGCGAAGGGTGGTCGTGAAATACTTTAAAAAATTGGAAAAATTTTTTTTTTTAATTTTAGCGAGGGGTGGTCGTGAAATACTTTAAAAAATTGTAAAAAATTTTTTGCAAAATTTTAGCGAGGGGTGGTCGTGAAAAATTTTAAAAAATTGGAAAAATTTTTTTTTTTAATTTTAGCGAGGGGTGGTCGTGAAATACTTTAAAAAATTGTAAAAAATTTTTTGCAAAATTTTAGCGAGGGGTGGTCGTGAAATACTTTAAAAAATTGTAAAAAATTTTTTTCAAAATTTTAGCGAGGGGTGGTCGTGAAAAATTTTAAAAAATTGGAAAAATTTTTTTTTTAAATTTTAGCGAGGGGTGGTCGTGAAATACTTTAAAAAATTGTAAAAAAATTTTTGCAAAATTTTAGCGAGGGGTGGTCGTGAAATACTTTAAAAAATTGTAAAAAATTTTTTTCAAAATTTTAGCGAGGGGTGGTCGTGAAATACTTTAAAAAATTGTAAAAAATTTTTTTCAAAATTTTAGCGAAGGGTGGTCGTGAAATACTTTAAAAAATTGTAAAAAATTTTTTTCAAAATTTTAGCGAGGGGTGGTCGTGAAAAATTTTAAAAAATTGGAAAAATTTTTTTTTTTAATTTTAGCGAGGGGTGGTCGTGAAATACTTCAAAAAATTGTAAAAAATTTTTTTCAAAATTTTAGCGAGGGGTGGTCGTGAAATACTTTAAAAAATTGTAAAAAATTTTTTGCAAAATTTTAGCGAGGGGTGGTCGTGAAATACTTTAAAAAATTGTAAAAAATTTTTTGCAAAATTTTAGCGAGGGGTGGTCGTGAAATACTTTAAAAAATTGTAAAAAATTTTTTGCAAAATTTTAGCAAGGGGTGGTCGTGAAATACTTTAAAAAATTGTAAAAAATTTTTTGCAAAATTTTAGCGAGGGGTGGTCGTGAAGTACTTTAAAAAATTGTAAAAAATTTTTTTCAAAATTTTAGCGAGGGGTGGTCGTGAAATACTTTAAAAAATTGTAAAAAATTTTTTTCAAAATTTTAGCGAGGGGTGGTCGTGAAATACTTTAAAAAATTGTAAAAAATTTTTTTTTAATTTTAGCGAGGGGTGGTCGTGAAATACTTTAAAAAATTGTAAAAAATTTTTTTCAAAATTTTAGCGAGGGTTGGTCGTGAAAAATTTTAAAAAATTGGAAAAATTTTTTTTTTTAATTTTAGCGAGGGGTGGTCGTGAAATACTTTAAAAAATTGTAAAAAATTTTTTGCAAAATTTTAGCGAGGGGTGGTCGTGAAAAATTTTAAAAAATTGGAAAAATTTTTTTTTTAATTTTAGCGAGGGGTGGTCGTGAAATACTTTAAAAAATTGTAAAAAATTTTTTGCAAAATTTTAGCGAGGGGTGGTCGTGAAATACTTTAAAAAATTGTAAAAAATTTTTTTCAAAATTTTAGCGAGGGGTGGTCGTGAAATACTTTAAAAAATTGTAAAAAATTTTTTTCAAAATTTTAGCGAGGGGTGGTCGTGAAATACTTTAAAAAATTGTAAAAAATTTTTTGCAAAATTTTAGCGAGGGGTGGTCGTGAAAAATTTTAAAAAATTGGAAAATTTTTTTTTTTTAATTTTAGCGAGGGGTGGTCGTGAAATACTTTAAAAAATTGTAAAAAATTTTTTGCAAAATTTTAGCGAGGGGTGGTCGTGAAAAATTTTAAAAAATTGGAAAAATTTTTTTTTTAATTTTAGCGAGGGGTGGTCGTGAAATACTTTAAAAAATTTTAAAAATTTTTTTGCAAAATTTTAGCGAGGGGTGGTCGTGAAATACTTTAAAAAATTTTAAAAATTTTTTTCAAAATTTTAGCGAGGGGTGGTCGTGAAAAATTTTAAAAAATTGGAAAAATTTTTTTTTTTAATTTTAGCGAGGGGTGGTCGTGAAAAATTTTAAAAAATTGGAAAAATTTTTTTTTTTAATTTTAGCGAGGGGTGGTCGTGAAATACTTTAAAAAATTGTAAAAAATTTTTTGCAAAATTTTAGCGAGGGGTGGTCGTGAAATACTTTAAAAAATTGTAAAAAATTTTTTTCAAAATTTTAGCGAGGGGTGGTCGTGAAAAATTTTAAAAAATTGGAAAAAATTTTTTTTTTTAATTTTAGCGAGGGGTGGTCGTGAAATACTTTAAAAAATTGTAAAAAATTTTTTGCAAAATTTTAGCGAGGGGTGGTCGTGAAAAATTTTAAAAAATTGGAAAAATTTTTTTTTTTAATTTTAGCGAGGGGTGGTCGTGAAAAATTTTAAAAAATTGGAAAAATTTTTTTTTTTAATTTTAGCGAGGGGTGGTCGTGAAATACTTTAAAAAATTGTAAAAAATTTTTTGCAAAATTTTAGCGAGGGGTGGTCGTGAAAAATTTTAAAAAATTGGAAAAATTTTTTTTTTTAATTTTAGCGAGGGGTGGTCGTGAAATACTTTAAAAAATTGTAAAAAATTTTTTGCAAAATTTTAGCGAGGGGTGGTCGTGAAAAATTTTAAAAAATTGGAAAAATTTTTTTTTTAATTTTAGCGAGGGGTGGTCGTGAAAAATTTTAAAAAATTGGAAAAATTTTTTTTTTTAATTTTAGCGAGGGGTGGTCGTGAAATACTTTAAAAAATTGTAAAAAATTTTTTGCAAAATTTTAGCGAGGGGTGGTCGTGAAAAATTTTAAAAAATTGGAAAAATTTTTTTTTTTAATTTTAGCGAGGGGTGGTCGTGAAATACTTTAAAAAATTGTGAAAAACTTTTTGCAAAATTTTAGCGAGGGGTGGTCGTGAAATACTTTAAAAAATTGTAAAAAATTTTTTTCAAAATTTTAGCGAGGGGTGGTCGTGAAATACTTTAAAAAATTGTAAAAAATTTTTTTCAAAATTTTAGCGAAGGGTGGTCGTGAAATACTTTAAAAAATTGTAAAAAATTTTTTGCAAAATTTTAGCGAGGGGTGGTCGTGAAAAATTTTAAAAAATTGGAAAAATTTTTTTTTTAATTTTAGCGAGGGGTGGTCGTGAAATACTTTAAAAAATTTTAAAAAATTTTTTGCAAAATTTTAGCGAGGGGTGGTCGTGAAATACTTTAAAAAATTGTAAAAAATTTTTTTCAAAATTTTAGCAAGGGGTGGTCGTGAAATACTTTAAAAAATTGTGAAAAATTTTTTGCAAAATTTTAGCGAGGGGTGGTCGTGAAATACTTTAAAAAATTGTAAAAAATTTTTTTCAAAATTTTAGCGAGGGGTGGTCGTGAAAAATTTTAAAAAATTGGAAAAATTTTTTTTTTAATTTTAGCGAGGGGTGGTCGTGAAATACTTTAAAAAATTTTAAAAAATTTTTTGCAAAATTTTAGCGAGGGGTGGTCGTGAAATACTTTAAAAAATTGTAAAAAATTTTTTTCAAAATTTTAGCGAGGGGTGGTCGTGAAATACTTTAAAAAATTGTAAAAAATTTTTTTCAAAATTTTAGCGAAGGGTGGTCGTGAAATACTTTAAAAAATTGTAAAAAATTTTTTGCAAAATTTTAGCGAGGGGTGGTCGTGAAAAATTTTAAAAAATTGGAAAAATTTTTTTTTTTAATTTTAGCGAGGGGTGGTCGTGAAATACTTTAAAAAATTGTAAAAAATTTTTTGCAAAATTTTAGCGAGGGGTGGTCGTGAAAAATTTTAAAAAATTGGAAAAATTTTTTTTTTTAATTTTAGCGAGGGGTGGTCGTGAAATACTTTAAAAAATTGTAAAAAATTTTTTGCAAAATTTTAGCGAGGGGTGGTCGTGAAAAATTTTAAAAAATTGGAAAAATTTTTTTCAAAATTTTAGCGAGGGGTGGTCGTGAAAAATTTTAAAAAATTGGAAAAATTTTTTTTTTTAATTTTAGCGAGGGGTGGTCGTGAAATACTTTAAAAAATTGTAAAAAATTTTTTGCAAAATTTTAGCGAGGGGTGGTCGTGAAAAATTTTAAAAAATTGGAAAAATTTTTTTTTTAATTTTAGCGAGGGGTGGTCGTGAAATACTTTAAAAAATTTTAAAAAATTTTTTGCAAAATTTTAGCGAGGGGTGGTCGTGAAATACTTTAAAAAATTGTAAAAAATTTTTTTCAAAATTTTAGCGAGGGGTGGTCGTGAAATACTTTAAAAAATTGTGAAAAATTTTTTGCAAAATTTTAGCGAGGGGTGGTCGTGAAATACTTTAAAAAATTGTAAAAAATTTTTTTCAAAATTTTAGCGAGGGGTGGTCGTGAAATACTTTAAAAAATTTTAAAAAATTGGAAAAATTTTTTTTTTTAATTTTAGCGAGGGGTGGTCGTGAAATACTTTAAAAAATTGTAAAAAATTTTTTGCAAAATTTTAGCGAGGGGTGGTCGTGAAAAATTTTAAAAAATTGGAAAAATTTTTTTTTTTAATTTTAGCGAGGGGTGGTCGTGAAATACTTTAAAAAATTGTGAAAAACTTTTTGCAAAATTTTAGCGAGGGGTGGTCGTGAAATACTTTAAAAAATTGTAAAAAATTTTTTTCAAAATTTTAGCGAGGGGTGGTCGTGAAATACTTTAAAAAATTGTAAAAAATTTTTTTCAAAATTTTAGCGAAGGGTGGTCGTGAAATACTTTAAAAAATTGTAAAAAATTTTTTGCAAAATTTTAGCGAGGGGTGGTCGTGAAAAATTTTAAAAAATTGGAAAAATTTTTTTTTTAATTTTAGCGAGGGGTGGTCGTGAAATACTTTAAAAAATTTTAAAAAATTTTTTGCAAAATTTTAGCGAGGGGTGGTCGTGAAATACTTTAAAAAATTGTAAAAAATTTTTTTCAAAATTTTAGCGAGGGGTGGTCGTGAAATACTTTAAAAAATTGTGAAAAATTTTTTGCAAAATTTTAGCGAGGGGTGGTCGTGAAATACTTTAAAAAATTGTAAAAAATTTTTTTCAAAATTTTAGCGAGGGGTGGTCGTGAAAAATTTTAAAAAATTGGAAAAATTTTTTTTTTAATTTTAGCGAGGGGTGGTCGTGAAATACTTTAAAAAATTTTAAAAAATTTTTTGCAAAATTTTAGCGAGGGGTGGTCGTGAAATACTTTAAAAAATTGTAAAAAATTTTTTTCAAAATTTTAGCGAGGGGTGGTCGTGAAATACTTTAAAAAATTGTAAAAAATTTTTTTCAAAATTTTAGCGAAGGGTGGTCGTGAAATACTTTAAAAAATTGTAAAAAATTTTTTGCAAAATTTTAGCGAGGGGTGGTCGTGAAAAATTTTAAAAAATTGGAAAAATTTTTTTTTTTAATTTTAGCGAGGGGTGGTCGTGAAATACTTTAAAAAATTGTAAAAAATTTTTTGCAAAATTTTAGCGAGGGGTGGTCGTGAAAAATTTTAAAAAATTGGAAAAATTTTTTTTTTTAATTTTAGCGAGGGGTGGTCGTGAAATACTTTAAAAAATTGTAAAAAATTTTTTGCAAAATTTTAGCGAGGGGTGGTCGTGAAAAATTTTAAAAAATTGGAAAAATTTTTTTCAAAATTTTAGCGAGGGGTGGTCGTGAAAAATTTTAAAAAATTGGAAAAATTTTTTTTTTTAATTTTAGCGAGGGGTGGTCGTGAAATACTTTAAAAAATTGTAAAAAATTTTTTGCAAAATTTTAGCGAGGGGTGGTCGTGAAAAATTTTAAAAAATTGGAAAAATTTTTTTTTTAATTTTAGCGAGGGGTGGTCGTGAAATACTTTAAAAAATTTTAAAAAATTTTTTGCAAAATTTTAGCGAGGGGTGGTCGTGAAATACTTTAAAAAATTGTAAAAAATTTTTTTCAAAATTTTAGCGAGGGGTGGTCGTGAAATACTTTAAAAAATTGTGAAAAATTTTTTGCAAAATTTTAGCGAGGGGTGGTCGTGAAATACTTTAAAAAATTGTAAAAAATTTTTTTCAAAATTTTAGCGAGGGGTGGTCGTGAAATACTTTAAAAAATTTTAAAAAATTGGAAAAATTTTTTTTTTTAATTTTAGCGAGGGGTGGTCGTGAAATACTTTAAAAAATTGTAAAAAATTTTTTGCAAAATTTTAGCGAGGGGTGGTCGTGAAAAATTTTAAAAAATTGGAAAAATTTTTTTTTTTAATTTTAGCGAGGGGTGGTCGTGAAATACTTTAAAAAATTGTGAAAAACTTTTTGCAAAATTTTAGCGAGGGGTGGTCGTGAAATACTTTAAAAAATTGTAAAAAATTTTTTTCAAAATTTTAGCGAGGGGTGGTCGTGAAATACTTTAAAAAATTGTAAAAAATTTTTTTCAAAATTTTAGCGAAGGGTGGTCGTGAAATACTTTAAAAAATTGTAAAAAATTTTTTTCAAAATTTTAGCGAGGGGTGGTAGTGAAAAATTTTAAAAAATTGGAAAAATTTTTTTTTTTAATTTTAGCGAGGGGTGGTCGTGAAATACTTTAAAAAATTGTAAAAAATTTTTTGCAAAATTTTAGCGAGGGGTGGTCGTGAAAAATTTTAAAAAATTGGAAAAATTTTTTTTTTTAATTTTAGCGAGGGGTGGTCGTGAAAAATTTTAAAAAATTGGAAAAATTTTTTTTTTTAATTTTAGCGAGGGGTGGTCGTGAAATACTTTAAAAAATTGTAAAAAATTTTTTTCAAAATTTTAGCGAGGGTTGGTCGTGAAAAATTTTAAAAAATTGGAAAAATTTTTTTTTTTAATTTTAGCGAGGGGTGGTCGTGAAATACTTTAAAAAATTGTAAAAAATTTTTTGCAAAATTTTAGCGAGGGGTGGTCGTGAAATACTTTAAAAAATTGTAAAAAATTTTTTGCAAAATTTTAGCGAGGGGTGGTCGTGAAATACTTTAAAAAATTGTAAAAAATTTTTTGCAAAATTTTAGCGAGGGGTGGTCGTGAAAAATTTTAAAAAATTGGAAAAATTTTTTTTTTTAATTTTAGCGAGGGGTGGTCGTGAAATACTTTAAAAAATTGTAAAAAATTTTTTGCAAAATTTTAGCGAGGGGTGGTCGTGAAATACTTTAAAAAATTGTAAAAAATTTTTTGCAAAATTTTAGCGAGGGGTGGTCGTGAAATACTTTAAAAAATTGTAAAAAATTTTTTTCAAAATTTTAGCGAGGGGTGGTCGTGAAAAATTTTAAAAAATTGGAAAAATTTTTTTTTTTAATTTTAGCGAGGGGTGGTCGTGAAATACTTTAAAAAATTGTAAAAAATTTTTTGCAAAATTTTAGCGAGGGGTGGTCGTGAAAAATTTTAAAAAATTGGAAAAAAATTTTTTTTTAATTTTAGCGAGGGGTGGTCGTGAAATACTTTAAAAAATTGTAAAAAATTTTTTGCAAAATTTTAGCGAGGGGTGGTCGTGAAATACTTTAAAAAATTGTAAAAAATTTTTTGCAAAATTTTAGCGAGGGGTGGTCGTGAAATACTTTAAAAAATTGTAAAAAATTTTTTTCAAAATTTTAGCGAGGGGTGGTCGTGAAATACTTTAAAAAATTGTAAAAAATTTTTTGCAAAATTTTAGCGAGGGGTGGTCGTGAAAAATTTTAAAAAATTGTAAAAAATTTTTTGCAAAATTTTAGCGAGGGGTGGTCGTGAAAAATTTTAAAAAATTGGAAAAATTTTTTTTTTAATTTTAGCGAGGGGTGGTCGTGAAATACTTTAAAAAATTGTGAAAAATTTTTTGCAAAATTTTAGCGAGGGGTGGTCGTGAAATACTTTAAAAAATTGTAAAAAATTTTTTTCAAAATTTTAGCGAGGGGTGGTCGTGAAATACTTTAAAAAATTGTAAAAAATTTTTTTCAAAATTTTAGCGAAGGGTGGTCGTGAAATACTTTAAAAAATTGTAAAAAATTTTTTTCAAAATTTTAGCGAGGGGTGGTCGTGAAAAATTTTAAAAAATTGGAAAAATTTTTTTTTTTAATTTTAGCGAGGGGTGGTCGTGAAATACTTTAAAAAATTGTAAAAAATTTTTTGCAAAATTTTAGCGAGGGGTGGTCGTGAAATACTTTAAAAAATTGTAAAAAATTTTTTGCAAAATTTTAGCGAGGGGTGGTCGTGAAATACTTTAAAAAATTGTAAAAAATTTTTTGCAAAATTTTAGCGAGGGGTGGTCGTGAAAAATTTTAAAAAATTGTAAAAAATTTTTTGCAAAATTTTAGCAAGGGGTGGTCGTGAAATACTTTAAAAAATTGTAAAAAATTTTTTGCAAAATTTTAGCGAGGGGTGGTCGTGAAATACTTTAAAAAATTGTAAAAAATTTTTTTCAAAATTTTAGCGAGGGGTGGTCGTGAAAAATTTTAAAAAATTGGAAAAATTTTTTTTTTTAATTTTAGCGAGGGGTGGTCGTGAAATACTTTAAAAAATTGTAAAAAATTTTTTGCAAAATTTTAGCGAGGGGTGGTCGTGAAAAATTTTAAAAAATTGGAAAAAATTTTTTTTTTAATTTTAGCGAGGGGTGGTCGTGAAATACTTTAAAAAATTGTAAAAAATTTTTTGCAAAATTTTAGCGAGGGGTGGTCGTGAAATACTTTAAAAAATTGTAAAAAATTTTTTGCAAAATTTTAGCGAGGGGTGGTCGTGAAATACTTTAAAAAATTGTAAAAAATTTTTTTCAAAATTTTAGCGAGGGGTGGTCGTGAAATACTTTAAAAAATTGTAAAAAATTTTTTGCAAAATTTTAGCGAGGGGTGGTCGTGAAAAATTTTAAAAAATTGTAAAAAATTTTTTGCAAAATTTTAGCGAGGGGTGGTCGTGAAAAATTTTAAAAAATTGGAAAAATTTTTTTTTTAATTTTAGCGAGGGGTGGTCGTGAAATACTTTAAAAAATTGTGAAAAATTTTTTGCAAAATTTTAGCGAGGGGTGGTCGTGAAATACTTTAAAAAATTGTAAAAAATTTTTTTCAAAATTTTAGCGAGGGGTGGTCGTGAAAAATTTTAAAAAATTGGAAAAATTTTTTTTTTAATTTTAGCGAGGGGTGGTCGTGAAATACTTTAAAAAATTTTAAAAAATTTTTTGCAAAATTTTAGCGAGGGGTGGTCGTGAAATACTTTAAAAAATTGTAAAAAATTTTTTTCAAAATTTTAGCGAGGGGTGGTCGTGAAATACTTTAAAAAATTGTAAAAAATTTTTTTCAAAATTTTAGCGAAGGGTGGTCGTGAAATACTTTAAAAAATTGTAAAAAATTTTTTGCAAAATTTTAGCGAGGGGTGGTCGTGAAAAATTTTAAAAAATTGGAAAAATTTTTTTTTTTAATTTTAGCGAGGGGTGGTCGTGAAATACTTTAAAAAATTGTAAAAAATTTTTTGCAAAATTTTAGCGAGGGGTGGTCGTGAAAAATTTTAAAAAATTGGAAAAATTTTTTTTTTTAATTTTAGCGAGGGGTGGTCGTGAAATACTTTAAAAAATTGTGAAAAATTTTTTGCAAAATTTTAGCGAGGGGTGGTCGTGAAAAATTTTAAAAAATTGGAAAAATTTTTTTCAAAATTTTAGCGAGGGGTGGTCGTGAAAAATTTTAAAAAATTGGAAAAATTTTTTTTTTTAATTTTAGCGAGGGGTGGTCGTGAAATACTTTAAAAAATTGTAAAAAATTTTTTGCAAAATTTTAGCGAGGGGTGGTCGTGAAAAATTTTAAAAAATTGGAAAAATTTTTTTTTTAATTTTAGCGAGGGGTGGTCGTGAAATACTTTAAAAAATTTTAAAAAATTTTTTGCAAAATTTTAGCGAGGGGTGGTCGTGAAATACTTTAAAAAATTGTAAAAAATTTTTTTCAAAATTTTAGCGAGGGGTGGTCGTGAAATACTTTAAAAAATTGTGAAAAATTTTTTGCAAAATTTTAGCGAGGGGTGGTCGTGAAATACTTTAAAAAATTGTAAAAAATTTTTTTCAAAATTTTAGCGAGGGGTGGTCGTGAAATACTTTAAAAAATTTTAAAAAATTGGAAAAATTTTTTTTTTTAATTTTAGCGAGGGGTGGTCGTGAAATACTTTAAAAAATTGTAAAAAATTTTTTGCAAAATTTTAGCGAGGGGTGGTCGTGAAAAATTTTAAAAAATTGGAAAAATTTTTTTTTTTAATTTTAGCGAGGGGTGGTCGTGAAATACTTTAAAAAATTGTGAAAAACTTTTTGCAAAATTTTAGCGAGGGGTGGTCGTGAAATACTTTAAAAAATTGTAAAAAATTTTTTTCAAAATTTTAGCGAGGGGTGGTCGTGAAATACTTTAAAAAATTGTAAAAAATTTTTTTCAAAATTTTAGCGAAGGGTGGTCGTGAAATACTTTAAAAAATTGTAAAAAATTTTTTTCAAAATTTTAGCGAGGGGTGGTAGTGAAAAATTTTAAAAAATTGGAAAAATTTTTTTTTTTAATTTTAGCGAGGGGTGGTCGTGAAATACTTTAAAAAATTGTAAAAAATTTTTTGCAAAATTTTAGCGAGGGGTGGTCGTGAAAAATTTTAAAAAATTGGAAAAATTTTTTTTTTTAATTTTAGCGAGGGGTGGTCGTGAAAAATTTTAAAAAATTGGAAAAATTTTTTTTTTTAGTTTTAGCGAGGGGTGGTCGTGAAATACTTTAAAAAATTGTAAAAAATTTTTTTCAAAATTTTAGCGAGGGTTGGTCGTGAAAAATTTTAAAAAATTGGAAAAATTTTTTTTTTTAATTTTAGCGAGGGGTGGTCGTGAAATACTTTAAAAAATTGTAAAAAATTTTTTGCAAAATTTTAGCGAGGGGTGGTCGTGAAATACTTTAAAAAATTGTAAAAAATTTTTTTCAAAATTTTAGCGAGGGGAGGTCGTGAAATACTTTAAAAAATTGTAAAAAATTTTTTGCAAAATTTTAGCGAGGGGTGGTCGTGAAAAATTTTAAAAAATTGGAAAAATTTTTTTTTTTAATTTTAGCGAGGGGTGGTCGTGAAAAATTTTAAAAAATTGGAAAAATTTTTTTTTTTAATTTTAGCGAGGGGTGGTCGTGAAATACTTTAAAAAATTGTAAAAAATTTTTTTCAAAATTTTAGCGAGGGTTGGTCGTGAAAAATTTTAAAAAATTGGAAAAATTTTTTTTTTTAATTTTAGCGAGGGGTGGTCGTGAAATACTTTAAAAAATTGTAAAAAATTTTTTGCAAAATTTTAGCGAGGGGTGGTCGTGAAAAATTTTAAAAAATTGGAAAAATTTTTTTTTTTAATTTTAGCGAGGGGTGGTCGTGAAATACTTTAAAAAATTGTAAAAAATTTTTTGCAAAATTTTAGCGAGGGGTGGTCGTGAAATACTTTAAAAAATTGTAAAAAATTTTTTGCAAAATTTTAGCGAGGGGTGGTCGTGAAATACTTTAAAAAATTGTAAAAAATTTTTTGCAAAATTTTAGCGAGGGGTGGTCGTGAAAAATTTTAAAAAATTGGAAAAATTTTTTTTTTTAATTTTAGCGAGGGGTGGTCGTGAAATACTTTAAAAAATTGTAAAAAATTTTTTGCAAAATTTTAGCGAGGGGTGGTCGTGAAATACTTTAAAAAATTGTAAAAAATTTTTTGCAAAATTTTAGCGAGGGGTGGTCGTGAAATACTTTAAAAAATTGTAAAAAATTTTTTTCAAAATTTTAGCGAGGGGTGGTCGTGAAAAATTTTAAAAAATTGGAAAAATTTTTTTTTTTAATTTTAGCGAGGGGTGGTCGTGAAATACTTTAAAAAATTGTAAAAAATTTTTTGCAAAATTTTAGCGAGGGGTGGTCGTGAAAAATTTTAAAAAATTGGAAAAAAATTTTTTTTTAATTTTAGCGAGGGGTGGTCGTGAAATACTTTAAAAAATTGTAAAAAATTTTTTGCAAAATTTTAGCGAGGGGTGGTCGTGAAATACTTTAAAAAATTGTAAAAAATTTTTTGCAAAATTTTAGCGAGGGGTGGTCGTGAAATACTTTAAAAAATTGTAAAAAATTTTTTTCAAAATTTTAGCGAGGGGTGGTCGTGAAATACTTTAAAAAATTGTAAAAAATTTTTTGCAAAATTTTAGCGAGGGGTGGTCGTGAAAAATTTTAAAAAATTGTAAAAAATTTTTTGCAAAATTTTAGCGAGGGGTGGTCGTGAAAAATTTTAAAAAATTGGAAAAATTTTTTTTTTAATTTTAGCGAGGGGTGGTCGTGAAATACTTTAAAAAATTGTGAAAAATTTTTTGCAAAATTTTAGCGAGGGGTGGTCGTGAAATACTTTAAAAAATTGTAAAAAATTTTTTTCAAAATTTTAGCGAGGGGTGGTCGTGAAATACTTTAAAAAATTGTAAAAAATTTTTTTCAAAATTTTAGCGAAGGGTGGTCGTGAAATACTTTAAAAAATTGTAAAAAATTTTTTTCAAAATTTTAGCGAGGGGTGGTCGTGAAAAATTTTAAAAAATTGGAAAAATTTTTTTTTTTAATTTTAGCGAGGGGTGGTCGTGAAATACTTTAAAAAATTGTAAAAAATTTTTTGCAAAATTTTAGCGAGGGGTGGTCGTGAAATACTTTAAAAAATTGTAAAAAATTTTTTGCAAAATTTTAGCGAGGGGTGGTCGTGAAATACTTTAAAAAATTGTAAAAAATTTTTTGCAAAATTTTAGCGAGGGGTGGTCGTGAAAAATTTTAAAAAATTGTAAAAAATTTTTTGCAAAATTTTAGCAAGGAGTGGTCGTGAAATACTTTAAAAAATTGTAAAAAATTTTTTGCAAAATTTTAGCGAGGGGTGGTCGTGAAATACTTTAAAAAATTGTAAAAAATTTTTTTCAAAATTTTAGCGAGGGGTGGTCGTGAAAAATTTTAAAAAATTGGAAAAATTTTTTTTTTTAATTTTAGCGAGGGGTGGTCGTGAAATACTTTAAAAAATTGTAAAAAATTTTTTGCAAAATTTTAGCGAGGGGTGGTCGTGAAAAATTTTAAAAAATTGGAAAAAATTTTTTTTTTAATTTTAGCGAGGGGTGGTCGTGAAATACTTTAAAAAATTGTAAAAAATTTTTTGCAAAATTTTAGCGAGGGGTGGTCGTGAAATACTTTAAAAAATTGTAAAAAATTTTTTGCAAAATTTTAGCGAGGGGTGGTCGTGAAATACTTTAAAAAATTGTAAAAAATTTTTTTCAAAATTTTAGCGAGGGGTGGTCGTGAAATACTTTAAAAAATTGTAAAAAATTTTTTGCAAAATTTTAGCGAGGGGTGGTCGTGAAAAATTTTAAAAAATTGTAAAAAATTTTTTGCAAAATTTTAGCGAGGGGTGGTCGTGAAAAATTTTAAAAAATTGGAAAAATTTTTTTTTTAATTTTAGCGAGGGGTGGTCGTGAAATACTTTAAAAAATTGTGAAAAATTTTTTGCAAAATTTTAGCGAGGGGTGGTCGTGAAATACTTTAAAAAATTGTAAAAAATTTTTTTCAAAATTTTAGCGAGGGGTGGTCGTGAAATACTTTAAAAAATTGTAAAAAATTTTTTTCAAAATTTTAGCGAAGGGTGGTCGTGAAATACTTTAAAAAATTGTAAAAAATTTTTTTCAAAATTTTAGCGAGGGGTGGTCGTGAAAAATTTTAAAAAATTGGAAAAATTTTTTTTTTTAATTTTAGCGAGGGGTGGTCGTGAAATACTTTAAAAAATTGTAAAAAATTTTTTGCAAAATTTTAGCGAGGGGTGGTCGTGAAAAATTTTAAAAAATTGGAAAAATTTTTTTTTTTAATTTTAGCGAGGGGTGGTCGTGAAAAATTTTAAAAAATTGGAAAAATTTTTTTTTTTAATTTTAGCGAGGGGTGGTCGTGAAATACTTTAAAAAATTGTAAAAAATTTTTTGCAAAATTTTAGCGAGGGGTGGTCGTGAAATACTTTAAAAAATTGTAAAAAATTTTTTTCAAAATTTTAGCGAGGGGTGGTCGTGAAAAATTTTAAAAAATTGGAAAAATTTTTTTTTTAAATTTTAGCGAGGGGTGGTCGTGAAATACTTTAAAAA
This sequence comes from Villa cingulata, assembly GCA_951394055.1. NCBI lineage: Eukaryota > Metazoa > Arthropoda > Insecta > Diptera > Bombyliidae > Villa > Villa cingulata. The sequence continues at coordinate 266,956 of CATOAS010000031.1, read as the reverse complement.
ATTGTAAAAAATTTTTTTCAAAATTTTAGCGAGGGGTGGTCGTGAAATACTTTAAAAAATTGTAAAAAATTTTTTTCAAAATTTTAGCGAAGGGTGGTCGTGAAATACTTTAAAAAATTGTAAAAAATTTTTTTCAAAATTTTAGCGAGGGGTGGTCGTGAAAAATTTTAAAAAATTGGAAAAATTTTTTTTTTTAATTTTAGCGAGGGGTGGTCGTGAAATACTTTAAAAAATTGTAAAAAATTTTTTTCAAAATTTTAGCGAGGGGTGGTCGTGAAATACTTTAAAAAATTGTAAAAAATTTTTTGCAAAATTTTAGCGAGGGGTGGTCGTGAAATACTTTAAAAAATTGTAAAAAATTTTTTGCAAAATTTTAGCGAGGGGTGGTCGTGAAATACTTTAAAAAATTGTAAAAAATTTTTTTCAAAATTTTAGCGAAGGGTGGTCGTGAAATACTTTAAAAAATTGGAAAAATTTTTTTTTTTAATTTTAGCGAGGGGTGGTCGTGAAATACTTTAAAAAATTGTAAAAAATTTTTTGCAAAATTTTAGCGAGGGGTGGTCGTGAAAAATTTTAAAAAATTGGAAAAATTTTTTTTTTTAATTTTAGCGAGGGGTGGTCGTGAAATACTTTAAAAAATTGTAAAAAATTTTTTGCAAAATTTTAGCGAGGGCCGGTCGTGAAATACTTTAAAAAATTGTAAAAAATTTTTTTCAAAATTTTAGCGAGGGGTGGTCGTGAAAAATTTTAAAAAATTGGAAAAATTTTTTTTTTAAATTTTAGCGAGGGGTGGTCGTGAAATACTTTAAAAAATTGTAAAAAATTTTTTGCAAAATTTTAGCGAGGGGTGGTCGTGAAATACTTTAAAAAATTGTAAAAAATTTTTTTCAAAATTTTAGCGAGGGCTGGTCGTGAAAAATTTTAAAAAATTGGAAAAATTTTTTTTTAAATTTTAGCGTGGGGTGGTCGTGAAATACTTTAAAAAATTGTAAAAAATTTTTTTCAAAATTTTAGCGAGGGGTGGTCGTGAAAAATTTTAAAAAATTGGAAAAATTTTTTTTTTTAATTTTAGCGAGGGGTGGTCGTGAAATACTTTAAAAAATTGTAAAAAATTTTTTTCAAAATTTTAGCGAGCGGTGGTCGTGAAATACTTTAAAAAATTGTAAAAAATTTTTTGCAAAATTTTAGCGAGGGGTGGTCGTGAAATACTTTAAAAAATTGTAAAAAATTTTTTGCAAAATTTTAGCGAGGGGTGGTCGTGAAATACTTTAAAAAATTGTAAAAAATTTTTTGCAAAATTTTAGCGAGGGGTGGTCGTGAAATACTTTAAAAAATTGTAAAAAATTTTTTGCAAAATTTTAGCGAGGGGTGGTCGTGAAATACTTTAAAAAATTGTAGAAAATTTTTTTCAAAATTTTAGCGAGGGGTGGTCGTGAAATACTTTAAAAAATTGTAAAAAATTTTTTGCAAAATTTTAGCGAGGGGTGGTCGTGAAAAATTTTAAAAAATTGTAAAAAATTTTTTGCAAAATTTTAGCAAGGGGTGGTCGTGAAATACTTTAAAAAATTGTAAAAAATTTTTTGCAAAATTTTAGCGAGGGGTGGTCGTGAAGTACTTTAAAAAATTGTAAAAAATTTTTTTCAAAATTTTAGCGAGGGGTGGTCGTGAAATACTTTAAAAAATTGTAAAAAATTTTTTTCAAAATTTTAGCGAGGGGTGGTCGTGAAATACTTTAAAAAATTGTAAAAAATTGTTTGCAAAATTTTAGCGAGGGGTGGTCGTGAAATACTTTAAAAAATTGTAAAAAATTTTTTTCAAAATTTTAGCGAGGGTTGGTCGTGAAAAATTTTAAAAAATTGGAAAAATTTTTTTTTTTAATTTTAGCGAGGGGTGGTCGTGAAATACTTTAAAAAATTGTAAAAAATTTTTTGCAAAATTTTAGCGAGGGGTGGTCGTGAAAAATTTTAAAAAATTGGAAAAATTTTTTTTTTTAATTTTAGCGAGGGGTGGTCGTGAAATACTTTAAAAAATTGTAAAAAATTTTTTGCAAAATTTTAGCGAGGGGTGGTCGTGAAATACTTTAAAAAATTGTAAAAAATTTTTTTCAAAATTTTAGCGAGGGGTGGTCGTGAAATACTTTAAAAAATTGTAAAAAATTTTTTTCAAAATTTTAGCGAGGGGTGGTCGTGAAATACTTTAAAAAATTGTAAAAAATTTTTTGCAAAATTTTAGCGAGGGGTGGTCGTGAAAAATTTTAAAAAATTGGAAAAATTTTTTTTTTTAATTTTAGCGAGGGGTGGTCGTGAAATACTTTAAAAAATTGTAAAAAATTTTTTGCAAAATTTTAGCGAGGGGTGGTCGTGAAAAATTTTAAAAAATTGGAAAAATTTTTTTTTTAATTTTAGCGAGGGGTGGTCGTGAAAAATTTTAAAAAATTGGAAAAATTTTTTTTTTAAATTTTAGCGAGGGGTGGTCGTGAAATACTTTTAAAAATTGTAAAAAATTTTTTGCAAAATTTTAGCGAGGGGTGGTCGTGAAAAATTTTAAAAAATTGGAAAAATTTTTTTTTTAATTTTAGCGAGGGGTGGTCGTGAAAAATTTTAAAAAATTGGAAAAATTTTTTTTTTAATTTTAGCGAGGGGTGGTCGTGAAATACTTTAAAAAATTGTAAAAAATTTTTTGCAAAATTTTAGCGAGGGGTGGTCGTGAAATACTTTAAAAAATTGTAAAAAATTTTTTTCAAAATTTTAGCGAGGGGTGGTCGTGAAAAATTTTAAAAAATTGGAAAAATTTTTTTTTTTAATTTTAGCGAGGGGTGGTCGTGAAATACTTTAAAAAATTGTAAAAAATTTTTTTCAAAATTTTAGCGAGGGGTGGTCGTGAAAAATTTTAAAATATTGGAAAAATTTTTTTTTTTAATTTTAGCGAGGGGTGGTCGTGAAAAATTTTAAAAAATTGGAAAAATTTTTTTTTTTAATTTTAGCGAGGGGTGGTCGTGAAATACTTTAAAAAATTGTAAAAAATTTTTTGCAAAATTTTAGCGAGGGGTGGTCGTGAAAAATTTTAAAAAATTGGAAAAATTTTTTTTTTTAATTTTAGCGAGGGGTGGTCGTGAAATACTTTAAAAAATTGTAAAAAATTTTTTGCAAAATTTTAGCGAGGGGTGGTCGTGAAATACTTTAAAAAATTGTAAAAAATTTTTTTCAAAATTTTAGCGAGGGGAGGTCGTGAAATACTTTAAAAAATTGTAAAAAATTTTTTGCAAAATTTTAGCGAGGGGTGGTCGTGAAAAATTTTAAAAAATTGGAAAAATTTTTTTTTTTAATTTTAGCGAGGGGTGGTCGTGAAAAATTTTAAAAAATTGGAAAATTTTTTTTTTTTAATTTTAGCGAGGGGTGGTCGTGAAATACTTTAAAAAATTGTAAAAAATTTTTTGCAAAATTTTAGCGAGGGGTGGTCGTGAAATACTTTAAAAAATTGTAAAAAATTTTTTTCAAAATTTTAGCGAGGGGTGGTCGTGAAAAATTTTAAAAAATTGGAAAAATTTTTTTTTTTAATTTTAGCGAGGGGTGGTCGTGAAATACTTTAAAAAATTGTAAAAAATTATTTGCAAAATTTTAGCGAGGGGTGGTCGTGAAAAATTTTAAAAAATTGGAAAAATTTTTTTTTTTAATTTTAGCGAGGGGTGGTCGTGAAATACTTTAAAAAATTGTAAAAAATTTTTTGCAAAATTTTAGCGAGGGGTGGTCGTGAAATACTTTAAAAAATTGTAAAAAATTTTTTGCAAAATTTTAGCGAGAGGTGGTCGTAAAATACTTTAAAAAATTGTAAAAAATTTTTTTCAAAATTTTAGCGAGGGGTGGTCGTGAAATACTTTAAAAAATTGTAAAAAATTTTTTGCAAAATTTTAGCGAGGGGTGGTCGTGAAAAATTTTAAAAAATTGTAAAAAATTTTTTGCAAAATTTTAGCAAGGGGTGGTCGTGAAATACTTTAAAAAATTGTAAAAAATTTTTTGCAAAATTTTAGCGAGGGGTGGTCGTGAAATACTTTAAAAAATTGTAAAAAATTTTTTTCAAAATTTTAGCGAGGGTTGGTCGTGAAATACTTTAAAAAATTGTAAAAAATTTTTTTCAAAATTTTAGCGAGGGGTGGTCGTGAAATACTTTAAAAAATTGTAAAAAATTTTTTGCAAAATTTTAGCGACGGGTGGTCGTGAAATACTTTAAAAAATTGTAAAAAATTTTTTTCAAAATTTTAGCGAGGGTTGGTCGTGAAAAATTTTAAAAAATTGGAAAAATTTTTTTTTTTAATTTTAGCGAGGGGTGGTCGTGAAATACTTTAAAAAATTGTAAAAAATTTTTTGCAAAATTGTAGCGAGGGGTGGTCGTGAAATACTTTAAAAAATTGTAAAAAATTTTTTTCAAAATTTTAGCGAGGGGTGGTCGTGAAATACTTTAAAAAATTGTAAAAAATTTTTTGCAAAATTTTAGCGAGGGGTGGTCGTGAAATACTTTAAAAAATTGTGAAAAATTTTTTGCAAAATTTTAGCGAGGGGTGGTCGTGAAAAATTTTAAAAAATTGGAAAAATTTTTTTTTTTAATTTTAGCGAGGGGTGGTCGTGAAATACTTTAAAAAATTGTAAAAAATTTTTTGCAAAATTTTAGCGAGGGGTGGTCGTGAAATACTTTAAAAAATTGTAAAAAATTTTTTTCAAAATTTTAGCGAGGGGTGGTCGTGAAAAATTTTAAAAAATTGGAAAAATTTTTTTTTTAAATTTTAGCGAGGGGTGGTCGTGAAATACTTTAAAAAATTGGAAAAATTTTTTTTTTTAATTTTAGCGAGGGGTGGTCGTGAAATACTTTAAAAAATTGTAAAAAATTTTTTGCAAAATTTTAGCGAGGGGTGGTCGTGAAAAATTTTAAAAAATTGGAAAAATTTTTTTTTTAATTTTAGCGAGGGGTGGTCGTGAAATACTTTAAAAAATTGGAAAAATTTTTTTTTTTAATTTTAGCGAGGGGTGGTCGTGAAATACTTTAAAAAATTGTAAAAAATTTTTTGCAAAATTTTAGCGAGGGGTGGTCGTGAAAAATTTTAAAAAATTGGAAAAATTTTTTTTTTAATTTTAGCGAGGGGTGGTCGTGAAATACTTTAAAAAATTGTAAAAAATTTTTTTCAAAATTTTAGCGAGGGGTGGTCGTGAAATACTTTAAAAAATTGTGAAAAATTTTTTGCAAAATTTTAGCGAGGGGTGGTCGTGAAATACTTTAAAAAATTGTAAAAAATTTTTTTCAAAATTTTAGCGAGGGGTGGTCGTGAAATACTTTAAAAAATTTTAAAAAATTGGAAAAATTTTTTTTTTTAATTTTAGCGAGGGGTGGTCGTGAAATACTTTAAAAAATTGTAAAAAATTTTTTGCAAAATTTTAGCGACGGGTGGTCGTGAAATACTTTAAAAAATTGTAAAAAATTTTTTTCAAAATTTTAGCGAGGGTTGGTCGTGAAAAATTTTAAAAAATTGGAAAAATTTTTTTTTTTAATTTTAGCGAGGGGTGGTCGTGAAATACTTTAAAAAATTGTAAAAAATTTTTTGCAAAATTGTAGCGAGGGGTGGTCGTGAAATACTTTAAAAAATTGTAAAAAATTTTTTTCAAAATTTTAGCGAGGGGTGGTCGTGAAATACTTTAAAAAATTGTAAAAAATTTTTTGCAAAATTTTAGCGAGGGGTGGTCGTGAAATACTTTAAAAAATTGTGAAAAATTTTTTGCAAAATTTTAGCGAGGGGTGGTCGTGAAAAATTTTAAAAAATTGGAAAAATTTTTTTTTTTAATTTTAGCGAGGGGTGGTCGTGAAATACTTTAAAAAATTGTAAAAAATTTTTTGCAAAATTTTAGCGAGGGGTGGTCGTGAAATACTTTAAAAAATTGTAAAAAATTTTTTTCAAAATTTTAGCGAGGGGTGGTCGTGAAAAATTTTAAAAAATTGGAAAAATTTTTTTTTTAAATTTTAGCGAGGGGTGGTCGTGAAATACTTTAAAAAATTGGAAAAATTTTTTTTTTTAATTTTAGCGAGGGGTGGTCGTGAAATACTTTAAAAAATTGTAAAAAATTTTTTGCAAAATTTTAGCGAGGGGTGGTCGTGAAAAATTTTAAAAAATTGGAAAAATTTTTTTTTTAATTTTAGCGAGGGGTGGTCGTGAAATACTTTAAAAAATTGGAAAAATTTTTTTTTTTAATTTTAGCGAGGGGTGGTCGTGAAATACTTTAAAAAATTGTAAAAAATTTTTTGCAAAATTTTAGCGAGGGGTGGTCGTGAAAAATTTTAAAAAATTGGAAAAATTTTTTTTTTAATTTTAGCGAGGGGTGGTCGTGAAATACTTTAAAAAATTGTAAAAAATTTTTTTCAAAATTTTAGCGAGGGGTGGTCGTGAAATACTTTAAAAAATTGTGAAAAATTTTTTGCAAAATTTTAGCGAGGGGTGGTCGTGAAATACTTTAAAAAATTGTAAAAAATTTTTTTCAAAATTTTAGCGAGGGGTGGTCGTGAAATACTTTAAAAAATTTTAAAAAATTGGAAAAATTTTTTTTTTTAATTTTAGCGAGGGGTGGTCGTGAAATACTTTAAAAAATTGTAAAAAATTTTTTGCAAAATTTTAGCGAAGGGTGGTCGTGAAAAATTTTTAAAAATTGGAAAAATTTTTTTTTTAATTTTAGCGAGGGGTGGTCGTGAAATACTTTAAAAAATTGTGAAAAATTTTTTGCAAAATTTTAGCGAGGGGTGGTCGTGAAATACTTTAAAAAATTGTAAAAAATTTTTTTCAAAATTTTAGCGAGGGGTGGTCGTGAAAAATTTTAAAAAATTGGAAAAATTTTTTTTTTTAATTTTAGCGAGGGGTGGTCGTGAAAAATTTTAAAAAATTGTAAAAAATTTTTTTCAAATTTTTAGCGAGGGGTGGTCGTGAAAAATTTTAAAAAATTGGAAAAATTTTTTTTTTTAATTTTAGCGAGGGGTGGTCGTGAAAAATTTTAAAAAATTGGAAAAATTTTTTTTTTTAATTTTAGCGAGGGGTGGTCGTGAAATACTTTAAAAAATTGTAAAAAATTTTTTGCAAAATTTTAGCGAGGGGTGGTCGTGAAATACTTTAAAAAATTGTAAAAAATTTTTTTCAAAATTTTAGCGAGGGGTGGTCGTGAAAAATTTTAAAAAATTGGAAAAATTTTTTTTTTAAATTTTAGCGAGGGGTGGTCGTGAAATACTTTAAAAAATTGTAAAAAATTTTTTTCAAAATTTTAGCGAGGGGTGGTCGTGAAATACTTTAAAAAATTGTAAAAAATTTTTTTCAAAATTTTAGCGAAGGGTGGTCGTGAAATACTTTAAAAAATTGTAAAAAATTTTTTTCAAAATTTTAGCGAGGGGTGGTCGTGAAATACTTTAAAAAATTGTAAAAAATTTTTTTCAAAATTTTAGCGAGGGGTGGTCGTGAAATACTTTAAAAAATTGTAAAAAATTTTTTTCAAAATTTTAGCGAAGGGTGGTCGTGAAATACTTTAAAAAATTGTAAAAAATTTTTTTCAAAATTTTAGCGAGGGGTGGTCGTGAAAAATTTTAAAAAATTGGAAAAATTTTTTTTTTTAATTTTAGCGAGGGGTGGTCGTGAAAAATTTTAAAAAATTGTAAAAAATTTTTTTCAAATTTTTAGCGAGGGGTGGTCGTGAAAAATTTTAAAAAATTGGAAAAATTTTTTTTTTTAATTTTAGCGAGGGGTGGTCGTGAAAAATTTTAAAAAATTGGAAAAATTTTTTTTTTTAATTTTAGCGAGGGGTGGTCGTGAAATACTTTAAAAAATTGTAAAAAATTTTTTGCAAAATTTTAGCGAGGGGTGGTCGTGAAATACTTTAAAAAATTGTAAAAAATTTTTTTCAAAATTTTAGCGAGGGGTGGTCGTGAAAAATTTTAAAAAATTGGAAAAATTTTTTTTTTAAATTTTAGCGAGGGGTGGTCGTGAAATACTTTAAAAAATTGTAAAAAATTTTTTTCAAAATTTTAGCGAGGGGTGGTCGTGAAATACTTTAAAAAATTGTAAAAAATTTTTTTCAAAATTTTAGCGAAGGGTGGTCGTGAAATACTTTAAAAAATTGTAAAAAATTTTTTTCAAAATTTTAGCGAGGGGTGGTCGTGAAAAATTTTAAAAAATTGGAAAAATTTTTTTTTTTAATTTTAGCGAGGGGTGGTCGTGAAATACTTTAAAAAATTGTAAAAAATTTTTTTCAAAATTTTAGCGAGGGGTGGTCGTGAAATACTTTAAAAAATTGTAAAAAATTTTTTGCAAAATTTTAGCGAGGGGTGGTCGTGAAATACTTTAAAAAATTGAAAAAAATTTTTTGCAAAATTTTAGCGAGGGGTGGTCGTGAAATACTTTAAAAAATTGTAAAAAATTTTTTTCAAAATTTTAGCGAAGGGTGGTCGTGAAATACTTTAAAAAATTGAAAAATTTTTTTTTTTTAATTTTAGCGAGGGGTGGTCGTGAAATACTTTAAAAAATTGTAAAAAATTTTTTGCAAAATTTTAGCGAGGGGTGGTCGTGAAAAATTTTAAAAAATTGGAAAAATTTTTTTTTTTAATTTTAGCGAGGGGTGGTCGTGAAATACTTTAAAAAATTGTAAAAAATTTTTTGCAAAATTTTAGCGAGGGGTGGTCGTGAAATACTTTAAAAAATTGTAAAAAATTTTTTTCAAAATTTTAGCGAGGGGTGGTCGTGAAAAATTTTAAAAAATTGGAAAAATTTTTTTTTTAAATTTTAGCGAGGGATGGTCGTGAAATACTTTAAAAAATTGTAAAAAATTTTTTGCAAAATTTTAGCGAGGGGTGGTCGTGAAATACTTTAAAAAATTGTAAAAAATTTTTTTCAAAATTTTAGCGAGGGTTGGTCGTGAAAAATTTTAAAAAATTGGAAAAATTTTTTTTTTAAATTTTAGCGAGGGGTGGTCGTGAAATACTTTAAAAAATTGTAAAAAATTTTTTTCAAAATTTTAGCGAGGGGTGGTCGTGAAATACTTTAAAAAATTGTAAAAAATTTTTTTCAAAATTTTAGCGAAGGGTGGTCGTGAAATACTTTAAAAAATTGTAAAAAATTTTTTTCAAAATTTTAGCGAGGGGTGGTCGTGAAATACTTTAAAAAATTGGAAAAATTTTTTTTTTTAATTTTAGCGAGGGGTGGTCGTGAAATACTTTAAAAAATTGTAAAAAATTTTTTTCAAAATTTTAGCGAGGGGTGGTCGTGAAATACTTTAAAAAATTGTAAAAAATTTTTTGCAAAATTTTAGCGAGGGGTGGTCGTGAAATACTTTAAAAAATTGTAAAAAATTTTTTGCAAAATTTTAGCGAGGGGTGGTCGTGAAATACTTTAAAAAATTGTAAAAAATTTTTTTCAAAATTTTAGCGAGAGGAGGTCGTGAAAAATTTTAAAAAATTGGAAAAATTTTTTTTTTTAATTTTAGCGAGGGGTGGTCGTGAAAAATTTTAAAAAATTGTAAAAAATTTTTTTCAAATTTTAGCGTCGGTCGTGAAAAATTTTAAAAAATTGGAAAAAATTTTTTTCAAAATTTTAGCGAGGGGTGGTCGTGAAAAATTTTAAAAAATTGGAAAAATTTTTTTTTTTAATTTTAGCGAGGGGTGGTCGTGAAATACTTTAAAAAATTGTAAAAAATTTTTTTCAAAATTTTAGCGAGGGGTGGTCGTGAAATACTTTAAAAAATTGTAAAAAATTTTTTTCAAAATTTTAGCGAGGGGTGGTCGTGAAAAATTTTAAAAAATTGGAAAAATTTTTTTTTTAAATTTTAGCGAGGGGTGGTCGTGAAATACTTTAAAAAATTGTAAAAAATTTTTTGCAAAATTTTAGCGAGGGGTGGTCGTGAAAAATTTTAAAAAATTGGAAAAATTTTTTTTTTTAATTTTAGCGAGGGGTGGTCGTGAAATACTTTAAAAAATTGTAAAAAATTTTTTTTTAATTTTAGCGAGGGGTGGTCGTGAAAAATTTTAAAAAATTGGAAAAATTTTTTTTTTTAATTTTAGCGAGGGGTGGTCGTGAAATACTTTAAAAAATTGTAAAAAATTTTTTGCAAAATTTTAGCGAGGGGTGGTCGTGAAATACTTTAAAAAATTGTAAAAAATTTTTTGCAAAATTTTAGCGAGGGGTGGTCGTGAAATACTTTAAAAAATTGTAAAAAATTTTTTTCAAAATTTTAGCGAGGGGTGGTCGTGAAATACTTTAAAAAATTGTAAAAAATTTTTTTCAAAATTTTAGCGAGGGGTGGTCGTGAAAAATTTTAAAAAATTGGAAAAATTTTTTTTTTTAATTTTAGCGAGGGGTGGTCGTGAAATACTTTAAAAAATTGTAAAAAATTTTTTGCAAAATTTTAGCGAGGGGTGGTCGTGAAAAATTTTAAAAAATTGGAAAAATTTTTTTTTTTAATTTTAGCGAGGGGTGGTCGTGAAATACTTTAAAAAATTGTAAAAAATTTTTTGCAAAATTTTAACGACCACCCCTCGCTAAAATTTTGAAAAAAATTTTTTACAATTTTTTAAAGTATTTCACGACCACCCCTCGCTAAAATTTTGAAAAAAATTTTTTACAATTTTTTAAAGTATTTCACGACCACCCCTCGCTAAAATTTTGCAAAAAATTTTTTACAATTTTTTAAAGTATTTCACGACCACCCCTCGCTAAAATTAAAAAAAAAAATTTTTCCAATTTTTTAAAATTTTTCACGACCACCCCTCGCTAAAATTTTGCAAAAAATTTTTTACAATTTTTTAAAGTATTTCACGACCACCCCTCGCTAAAATTTTGCAAAAAATTTTTTACAATTTTTTAAAGTATTTCACGACCACCCCTCGCTAAAATTTTGCAAAAAATTTTTTACAATTTTTTAAAGTATTTCACGACCACCCCTCGCTAAAATTAAAAAAAAAAATTTTTCCAATTTTTTAAAATTTTTCACGACCACCCCTCGCTAAAATTTTGCAAAAAATTTTTTACAATTTTTTAAAGTATTTCACGACCACCCCTCGCTAAAATTTTGCAAAAAATTTTTTACAATTTTTTAAAGTATTTCACGACCACCCCTCGCTAAAATTTTGCAAAAAATTTTTTACAATTTTTTAAAGTATTTCACGACCACCCCTCGCTAAAATTTTGAAAAAAATTTTTTACAATTTTTTAAAGTATTTCACGACCACCCCTCGCTAAAATTAAAAAAAAAAATTTTTCCAATTTTTTAAAATTTTTCACGACCACCCCTCGCTAAAATTTTGAAAAAAATTTTTTACAATTTTTTAAAGTATTTCACGACCACCCTTCGCTAAAATTTTGAAAAAAATTTTTTACAATTTTTTAAAGTATTTCACGACCACCCCTCGCTAAAATTTTGAAAAAAATTTTTTACAATTTTTTAAAGTATTTCACGACCACCCCTCGCTAAAATTTAAAAAAAAAATTTTTCCAATTTTTTAAAATTTTTCACGACCACCCCTCGCTAAAATTTTGAAAAAAATTTTTTACAATTTTTTAAAGTATTTCACGACCACCCCTCGCTAAAATTTTGCAAAAAATTTTTTACAATTTTTTAAACTATTTCACGACCACCCCTCGCTAAAATTAAAAAAAAAAATTTTTCCAATTTTTTAAAATTTTTCACGACCACCCCTCGCTAAAATTTTGAAAAAAATTTTTTACAATTTTTTAAAGTATTTCACGACCACCCCTCGCTAAAATTTTGAAAAAAATTTTTTACAATTTTTTAAAGTATTTCACGACCACCCCTCGCTAAAATTTTGCAAAAAATTTTTTACAATTTTTTAAAGTATTTCACGACCACCCCTCGCTAAAATTAAAAAAAAAAATTTTTCCAATTTTTTAAAATTTTTCACGACCACCCCTCGCTAAAATTTTGCAAAAAATTTTTTACAATTTTTTAAAGTATTTCACGACCACCCCTCGCTAAAATTAAAAAAAAAAATTTTTCCAATTTTTTAAAATTTTTCACGACCACCCCTCGCAAAAATTTTGCAAAAAATTTTTTACAATTTTTTAAAGTATTTCACGACCACCCCTCGCTAAAATTTTGAAAAAAATTTTTTACAATTTTTTAAAGTATTTCACGACCACCCCTCGCTAAAATTTTGCAAAAAATTTTTTACAATTTTTTAAAGTATTTCACGACCACCCCTCGCTAAAATTTTGCAAAAAATTTTTTACAATTTTTTAAAGTATTTCACGACCACCCCTCGCTAAAATTAAAAAAAAAAATTTTTCCAATTTTTTAAAATTTTTCACGACCACCCCTCGCTAAAATTTTGCAAAAAATTTTTTACAATTTTTTAAAGTATTTCACGACCACCCCTCGCTAAAATTTTGCAAAAAATTTTTTACAATTTTTTAAAGTATTTCACGACCACCCCTCGCTAAAATTTTGCAAAAAATTTTTTACAATTTTTTAAAGTATTTCACGACCACCCCTCGCTAAAATTTTGAAAAAAATTTTTTACAATTTTTTAAAGTATTTCACGACCACCCCTCGCTAAAATTAAAAAAAAAAATTTTTCCAATTTTTTAAAATTTTTCACGACCACCCCTCGCTAAAATTTTGAAAAAAATTTTTTACAATTTTTTAAAGTATTTCACGACCACCCTTCGCTAAAATTTTGAAAAAAATTTTTTACAATTTTTTAAAGTATTTCACGACCACCCCTCGCTAAAATTTTGAAAAAAATTTTTTACAATTTTTTAAAGTATTTCACGACCACCCCTCGCTAAAATTTAAAAAAAAAATTTTTCCAATTTTTTAAAATTTTTCACGACCACCCCTCGCTAAAATTTTGAAAAAAATTTTTTACAATTTTTTAAAGTATTTCACGACCACCCCTCGCTAAAATTTTGCAAAAAATTTTTTACAATTTTTTAAACTATTTCACGACCACCCCTCGCTAAAATTAAAAAAAAAAATTTTTCCAATTTTTTAAAATTTTTCACGACCACCCCTCGCTAAAATTTTGAAAAAAATTTTTTACAATTTTTTAAAGTATTTCACGACCACCCCTCGCTAAAATTTTGCAAAAAATTTTTTACAATTTTTTAAAGTATTTCACGACCACCCCTCGCTAAAATTAAAAAAAAAAATTTTTCCAATTTTTTAAAATTTTTCACGACCACCCCTCGCTAAAATTTTGCAAAAAATTTTTTACAATTTTTTAAAGTATTTCACGACCACCCCTCGCTAAAATTAAAAAAAAAAATTTTTCCAATTTTTTAAAGTATTTCACGACCACCCTTCGCTAAAATTTTGAAAAAAATTTTTTACAATTTTTTAAAGTATTTCACGACCACCCCTCGCTAAAATTTTGCAAAAAATTTTTTACAATTTTTTAAAGTATTTCACGACCACCCCTCGCTAAAATTTTGCAAAAAATTTTTTACAAATTTTTAAAGTATTTCACGACCACCCCTCGCTAAAATTTTGAAAAAAATTTTTTACAATTTTTTAAAGTATTTCACGACCACCCCTCGCTAAAATTAAAAAAAAAAATTTTTCCAATTTTTTAAAATTTTTCACGACCACCCCTCGCTAAAATTTTGAAAAAAATTTTTTACAATTTTTTAAAGTATTTCACGACCACCCTTCGCTAAAATTTTGAAAAAAATTTTTTACAATTTTTTAAAGTATTTCACGACCACCCCTCGCTAAAATTTTGAAAAAAATTTTTTACAATTTTTTAAAGTATTTCACGACCACCCCTCGCTAAAATTTAAAAAAAAAATTTTTCCAATTTTTTAAAATTTTTCACGACCACCCCTCGCTAAAATTTTGAAAAAAATTTTTTACAATTTTTTAAAGTATTTCACGACCACCCCTCGCTAAAATTTTGCAAAAAATTTTTTACAATTTTTTAAAGTATTTCACGACCACCCCTCGCTAAAATTAAAAAAAAAAATTTTTCCAATTTTTTAAAATTTTTCACGACCACCCCTCGCTAAAATTAAAAAAAAAAATTTTTCCAATTTTTTAAAATTTTTCACGACCACCCCTCGCTAAAATTTTGCAAAAAATTTTTTACAATTTTTTAAAGTATTTCACGACCACCCCTCGCTAAAATTAAAAAAAAAAATTTTTCCAATTTTTTAAAATTTTTCACGACCACCCCTCGCTAAAATTTTGAAAAAAATTTTTTACAATTTTTTAAAGTATTTCACGACCACCCTTCGCTAAAATTTTGAAAAAAATTTTTTACAATTTTTTAAAGTATTTCACGACCACCCCTCGCTAAAATTTTGCAAAAAATTTTTTACAATTTTTTAAAGTATTTCACGACCACCCCTCGCTAAAATTAAAAAAAAAAATTTTTCCAATTTTTTAAAATTTTTCACGACCACCCCTCGCTAAAATTTTGCAAAAAATTTTTTACAATTTTTTAAAGTATTTCACGACCACCCCTCGCTAAAATTTTGCAAAAAATTTTTTACAATTTTTTAAAGTATTTCACGACCACCCCTCGCTAAAATTTTGCAAAAAATTTTTTACAATTTTTTAAAGTATTTCACGACCACCCCTCGCTAAAATTTTGAAAAAAATTTTTTACAATTTTTTAAAGTATTTCACGACCACCCCTCGCTAAAATTAAAAAAAAAAATTTTTCCAATTTTTTAAAATTTTTCACGACCACCCCTCGCTAAAATTTTGAAAAAAATTTTTTACAATTTTTTAAAGTATTTCACGACCACCCTTCGCTAAAATTTTGAAAAAAATTTTTTACAATTTTTTAAAGTATTTCACGACCACCCCTCGCTAAAATTTTGAAAAAAATTTTTTACAATTTTTTAAAGTATTTCACGACCACCCCTCGCTAAAATTTAAAAAAAAAATTTTTCCAATTTTTTAAAATTTTTCACGACCACCCCTCGCTAAAATTTTGAAAAAAATTTTTTACAATTTTTTAAAGTATTTCACGACCACCCCTCGCTAAAATTTTGCAAAAAATTTTTTACAATTTTTTAAACTATTTCACGACCACCCCTCGCTAAAATTTTGAAAAAAATTTTTTACAATTTTTTAAAGTATTTCACGACCACCCTTCGCTAAAATTTTGAAAAAAATTTTTTACAATTTTTTAAAGTATTTCACGACCACCCCTCGCTAAAATTTTGAAAAAAATTTTTTACAATTTTTTAAAGTATTTCACGACCACCCCTCGCTAAAATTTAAAAAAAAAATTTTTCCAATTTTTTAAAATTTTTCACGACCACCCCTCGCTAAAATTTTGAAAAAAATTTTTTACAATTTTTTAAAGTATTTCACGACCACCCCTCGCTAAAATTTTGCAAAAAATTTTTTACAATTTTTTAAAGTATTTCACGACCACCCCTCGCTAAAATTAAAAAAAAAAATTTTTCCAATTTTTTAAAATTTTTCACGACCACCCCTCGCTAAAATTAAAAAAAAAAATTTTTCCAATTTTTTAAAATTTTTCACGACCACCCCTCGCTAAAATTTTGCAAAAAATTTTTTACAATTTTTTAAAGTATTTCACGACCACCCCTCGCTAAAATTAAAAAAAAAAATTTTTCCAATTTTTTAAAATTTTTCACGACCACCCCTCGCTAAAATTTTGAAAAAAATTTTTTACAATTTTTTAAAGTATTTCACGACCACCCTTCGCTAAAATTTTGAAAAAAATTTTTTACAATTTTTTAAAGTATTTCACGACCACCCCTCGCTAAAATTTTGCAAAAAATTTTTTACAATTTTTTAAAGTATTTCACGACCACCCCTCGCTAAAATTAAAAAAAAAAATTTTTCCAATTTTTTAAAATTTTTCACGACCACCCCACGCTAAAATTTTGCAAAAAATTTTTTACAATTTTTTAAAGTATTTCACGACCACCCCTCGCTAAAATTTTGCAAAAAATTTTTTACAATTTTTTAAAGTATTTCACGACCACCCCTCGCTAAAATTTTGCAAAAAATTTTTTACAATTTTTTAAAGTATTTCACGACCACCCCTCGCTAAAATTTTGAAAAAAATTTTTTACAATTTTTTAAAGTATTTCACGACCACCCCTCGCTAAAATTAAAAAAAAAAATTTTTCCAATTTTTTAAAATTTTTCACGACCACCCCTCGCTAAAATTTTGAAAAAAATTTTTTACAATTTTTTAAAGTATTTCACGACCACCCTTCGCTAAAATTTTGAAAAAAATTTTTTACAATTTTTTAAAGTATTTCACGACCACCCCTCGCTAAAATTTTGAAAAAAATTTTTTACAATTTTTTAAAGTATTTCACGACCACCCCTCGCTAAAATTTAAAAAAAAAATTTTTCCAATTTTTTAAAATTTTTCACGACCACCCCTCGCTAAAATTTTGAAAAAAATTTTTTACAATTTTTTAAAGTATTTCACGACCACCCCTCGCTAAAATTTTGCAAAAAATTTTTTACAATTTTTTAAACTATTTCACGACCACCCCTCGCTAAAATTTAAAAAAAAAATTTTTCCAATTTTTTAAAATTTTTCACGACCACCCCTCGCTAAAATTTTGAAAAAAATTTTTTACAATTTTTTAAAGTATTTCACGACCACCCCTCGCTAAAATTTTGCAAAAAATTTTTTACAATTTTTTAAAGTATTTCACGACCACCCCTCGCTAAAATTAAAAAAAAAAATTTTTCCAATTTTTTAAAATTTTTCACGACCACCCCTCGCTAAAATTTTGCAAAAAATTTTTTACAATTTTTTAAAGTATTTCACGACCACCCCTCGCTAAAATTAAAAAAAAAAATTTTTCCAATTTTTTAAAGTATTTCACGACCACCCTTCGCTAAAATTTTGAAAAAAATTTTTTACAATTTTTTAAAGTATTTCACGACCACCCCTCGCTAAAATTTTGCAAAAAATTTTTTACAATTTTTTAAAGTATTTCACGACCACCCCTCGCTAAAATTTTGCAAAAAATTTTTTACAAATTTTTAAAGTATTTCACGACCACCCCTCGCTAAAATTTTGAAAAAAATTTTTTACAATTTTTTAAAGTATTTCACGACCACCCCTCGCTAAAATTAAAAAAAAAAATTTTTCCAATTTTTTAAAATTTTTCACGACCACCCCTCGCTAAAATTTTGAAAAAAATTTTTTACAATTTTTTAAAGTATTTCACGACCACCCTTCGCTAAAATTTTGAAAAAAATTTTTTACAATTTTTTAAAGTATTTCACGACCACCCCTCGCTAAAATTTTGAAAAAAATTTTTTACAATTTTTTAAAGTATTTCACGACCACCCCTCGCTAAAATTTAAAAAAAAAATTTTTCCAATTTTTTAAAATTTTTCACGACCACCCCTCGCTAAAATTTTGAAAAAAATTTTTTACAATTTTTTAAAGTATTTCACGACCACCCCTCGCTAAAATTAAAAAAAAAAATTTTTCCAATTTTTTAAAATTTTTCACGACCACCCCTCGCTAAAATTTTGAAAAAAATTTTTCCAATTTTTTAAAATTTTTCACGACCACCCCTCGCTAAAATTTTGAAAAAAATTTTTTACAATTTTTTAAAGTATTTCACGACCACCCCTCGCTAAAATTTTGCAAAAAATTTTTTACAATTTTTTAAAGTATTTCACGACCACCCCTCGCTAAAATTAAAAAAAAAAATTTTTCCAATTTTTTAAAATTTTTCACGACCACCCCTCGCTAAAATTAAAAAAAAAAATTTTTCCAATTTTTTAAAATTTTTCACGACCACCCCTCGCTAAAATTTTGCAAAAAATTTTTTACAATTTTTTAAAGTATTTCACGACCACCCCTCGCTAAAATTAAAAAAAAAAATTTTTCCAATTTTTTAAAATTTTTCACGACCACCCCTCGCTAAAATTTTGAAAAAAATTTTTTACAATTTTTTAAAGTATTTCACGACCACCCTTCGCTAAAATTTTGAAAAAAATTTTTTACAATTTTTTAAAGTATTTCACGACCACCCCTCGCTAAAATTTTGCAAAAAATTTTTTACAATTTTTTAAAGTATTTCACGACCACCCCTCGCTAAAATTAAAAAAAAAAATTTTTCCAATTTTTTAAAATTTTTCACGACCACCCCTCGCTAAAATTTTGCAAAAAATTTTTTACAATTTTTTAAAGTATTTCACGACCACCCCTCGCTAAAATTTTGCAAAAAATTTTTTACAATTTTTTAAAGTATTTCACGACCACCCCTCGCTAAAATTTTGCAAAAAATTTTTTACAATTTTTTAAAGTATTTCACGACCACCCCTCGCTAAAATTTTGAAAAAAATTTTTTACAATTTTTTAAAGTATTTCACGACCACCCCTCGCTAAAATTAAAAAAAAAAATTTTTCCAATTTTTTAAAATTTTTCACGACCACCCCTCGCTAAAATTTTGAAAAAAATTTTTTACAATTTTTTAAAGTATTTCACGACCACCCCTCGCTAAAATTTTGCAAAAAATTTTTTACAATTTTTTAAAGTATTTCACGACCACCCCTCGCTAAAATTTTGCAAAAAATTTTTTACAATTTTTTAAAGTATTTCACGACCACCCCTCGCTAAAATTTTGCAAAAAATTTTTTACAATTTTTTAAAGTATTTCACGACCACCCCTCGCTAAAATTTTGAAAAAAATTTTTTACAATTTTTTAAAGTATTTCACGACCACCCCTCGCTAAAATTAAAAAAAAAAATTTTTCCAATTTTTTAAAATTTTTCACGACCACCCCTCGCTAAAATTTTGAAAAAAATTTTTTACAATTTTTTAAAGTATTTCACGACCACCCTTCGCTAAAATTTTGAAAAAAATTTTTTACAATTTTTTAAAGTATTTCACGACCACCCCTCGCTAAAATTTTGAAAAAAATTTTTTACAATTTTTTAAAGTATTTCACGACCACCCCTCGCTAAAATTTAAAAAAAAAATTTTTCCAATTTTTTAAAATTTTTCACGACCACCCCTCGCTAAAATTTTGAAAAAAATTTTTTACAATTTTTTAAAGTATTTCACGACCACCCCTCGCTAAAATTTTGAAAAAAATTTTTTACAATTTTTTAAAGTATTTCACGACCACCCCTCGCTAAAATTTTGCAAAAAATTTTTTACAATTTTTTAAAGTATTTCACGACCACCCCTCGCTAAAATTAAAAAAAAAAATTTTTCCAATTTTTTAAAATTTTTCACGACCACCCCTCGCTAAAATTTTGCAAAAAATTTTTTACAATTTTTTAAAGTATTTCACGACCACCCCTCGCTAAAATTAAAAAAAAAAATTTTTCCAATTTTTTAAAGTATTTCACGACCACCCTTCGCTAAAATTTTGAAAAAAATTTTTTACAATTTTTTAAAGTATTTCACGACCACCCCTCGCTAAAATTTTGCAAAAAATTTTTTACAATTTTTTAAAGTATTTCACGACCACCCCTCGCTAAAATTTTGCAAAAAATTTTTTACAAATTTTTAAAGTATTTCACGACCACCCCTCGCTAAAATTTTGAAAAAAATTTTTTACAATTTTTTAAAGTATTTCACGACCACCCCTCGCTAAAATTAAAAAAAAAAATTTTTCCAATTTTTTAAAATTTTTCACGACCACCCCTCGCTAAAATTTTGAAAAAAATTTTTTACAATTTTTTAAAGTATTTCACGACCACCCTTCGCTAAAATTTTGAAAAAAATTTTTTACAATTTTTTAAAGTATTTCACGACCACCCCTCGCTAAAATTTTGAAAAAAATTTTTTACAATTTTTTAAAGTATTTCACGACCACCCCTCGCTAAAATTTAAAAAAAAAATTTTTCCAATTTTTTAAAATTTTTCACGACCACCCCTCGCTAAAATTTTGAAAAAAATTTTTTACAATTTTTTAAAGTATTTCACGACCACCCCTCGCTAAAATTAAAAAAAAAAATTTTTCCAATTTTTTAAAATTTTTCACGACCACCCCTCGCTAAAATTTTGAAAAAAATTTTTCCAATTTTTTAAAATTTTTCACGACCACCCCTCGCTAAAATTTTGAAAAAAATTTTTTACAATTTTTTAAAGTATTTCACGACCACCCCTCGCTAAAATTTTGCAAAAAATTTTTTACAATTTTTTAAAGTATTTCACGACCACCCCTCGCTAAAATTAAAAAAAAAAATTTTTCCAATTTTTTAAAATTTTTCACGACCACCCCTCGCTAAAATTAAAAAAAAAAATTTTTCCAATTTTTTAAAATTTTTCACGACCACCCCTCGCTAAAATTTTGCAAAAAATTTTTTACAATTTTTTAAAGTATTTCACGACCACCCCTCGCTAAAATTAAAAAAAAAAATTTTTCCAATTTTTTAAAATTTTTCACGACCACCCCTCGCTAAAATTTTGAAAAAAATTTTTTACAATTTTTTAAAGTATTTCACGACCACCCTTCGCTAAAATTTTGAAAAAAATTTTTTACAATTTTTTAAAGTATTTCACGACCACCCCTCGCTAAAATTTTGCAAAAAATTTTTTACAATTTTTTAAAGTATTTCACGACCACCCCTCGCTAAAATTAAAAAAAAAAATTTTTCCAATTTTTTAAAATTTTTCACGACCACCCCTCGCTAAAATTTTGCAAAAAATTTTTTACAATTTTTTAAAGTATTTCACGACCACCCCTCGCTAAAATTTTGCAAAAAATTTTTTACAATTTTTTAAAGTATTTCACGACCACCCCTCGCTAAAATTTTGCAAAAAATTTTTTACAATTTTTTAAAGTATTTCACGACCACCCCTCGCTAAAATTTTGAAAAAAATTTTTTACAATTTTTTAAAGTATTTCACGACCACCCCTCGCTAAAATTAAAAAAAAAAATTTTTCCAATTTTTTAAAATTTTTCACGACCACCCCTCGCTAAAATTTTGAAAAAAATTTTTTACAATTTTTTAAAGTATTTCACGACCACCCCTCGCTAAAATTTTGCAAAAAATTTTTTACAATTTTTTAAAGTATTTCACGACCACCCCTCGCTAAAATTTTGCAAAAAATTTTTTACAATTTTTTAAAGTATTTCACGACCACCCCTCGCTAAAATTTTGCAAAAAATTTTTTACAATTTTTTAAAGTATTTCACGACCACCCCTCGCTAAAATTTTGAAAAAAATTTTTTACAATTTTTTAAAGTATTTCACGACCACCCCTCGCTAAAATTAAAAAAAAAAATTTTTCCAATTTTTTAAAATTTTTCACGACCACCCCTCGCTAAAATTTTGAAAAAAATTTTTTACAATTTTTTAAAGTATTTCACGACCACCCTTCGCTAAAATTTTGAAAAAAATTTTTTACAATTTTTTAAAGTATTTCACGACCACCCCTCGCTAAAATTTTGAAAAAAATTTTTTACAATTTTTTAAAGTATTTCACGACCACCCCTCGCTAAAATTTAAAAAAAAAATTTTTCCAATTTTTTAAAATTTTTCACGACCACCCCTCGCTAAAATTTTGAAAAAAATTTTTTACAATTTTTTAAAGTATTTCACGACCACCCCTCGCTAAAATTTTGAAAAAAATTTTTTACAATTTTTTAAAGTATTTCACGACCACCCCTCGCTAAAATTTTGCAAAAAATTTTTTACAATTTTTTAAAGTATTTCACGACCACCCCTCGCTAAAATTAAAAAAAAAAATTTTTCCAATTTTTTAAAATTTTTCACGACCACCCCTCGCTAAAATTAAAAAAAAAAATTTTTCCAATTTTTTAAAATTTTTCACGACCACCCCTCGCTAAAATTTTGCAAAAAATTTTTTACAATTTTTTAAAGTATTTCACGACCACCCCTCGCTAAAATTAAAAAAAAAAATTTTTCCAATTTTTTAAAATTTTTCACGACCACCCCTCGCTAAAATTTTGAAAAAAATTTTTTACAATTTTTTAAAGTATTTCACGACCACCCTTCGCTAAAATTTTGAAAAAAATTTTTTACAATTTTTTAAAGTATTTCACGACCACCCCTCGCTAAAATTTTGCAAAAAATTTTTTACAATTTTTTAAAGTATTTCACGACCACCCCTCGCTAAAATTAAAAAAAAAAATTTTTCCAATTTTTTAAAATTTTTCACGACCACCCCACGCTAAAATTTTGCAAAAAATTTTTTACAATTTTTTAAAGTATTTCACGACCACCCCTCGCTAAAATTTTGCAAAAAATTTTTTACAATTTTTTAAAGTATTTCACGACCACCCCTCGCTAAAATTTTGCAAAAAATTTTTTACAATTTTTTAAAGTATTTCACGACCACCCCTCGCTAAAATTTTGAAAAAAATTTTTTACAATTTTTTAAAGTATTTCACGACCACCCCTCGCTAAAATTAAAAAAAAAAATTTTTCCAATTTTTTAAAATTTTTCACGACCACCCCTCGCTAAAATTTTGAAAAAAATTTTTTACAATTTTTTAAAGTATTTCACGACCACCCTTCGCTAAAATTTTGAAAAAAATTTTTTACAATTTTTTAAAGTATTTCACGACCACCCCTCGCTAAAATTTTGAAAAAAATTTTTTACAATTTTTTAAAGTATTTCACGACCACCCCTCGCTAAAATTTAAAAAAAAAATTTTTCCAATTTTTTAAAATTTTTCACGACCACCCCTCGCTAAAATTTTGAAAAAAATTTTTTACAATTTTTTAAAGTATTTCACGACCACCCCTCGCTAAAATTTTGCAAAAAATTTTTTACAATTTTTTAAACTATTTCACGACCACCCCTCGCTAAAATTTAAAAAAAAAATTTTTCCAATTTTTTAAAATTTTTCACGACCACCCCTCGCTAAAATTTTGAAAAAAATTTTTTACAATTTTTTAAAGTATTTCACGACCACCCCTCGCTAAAATTTTGCAAAAAATTTTTTACAATTTTTTAAAGTATTTCACGACCACCCCTCGCTAAAATTAAAAAAAAAAATTTTTCCAATTTTTTAAAATTTTTCACGACCACCCCTCGCTAAAATTTTGCAAAAAATTTTTTACAATTTTTTAAAGTATTTCACGACCACCCCTCGCTAAAATTAAAAAAAAAAATTTTTCCAATTTTTTAAAGTATTTCACGACCACCCTTCGCTAAAATTTTGAAAAAAATTTTTTACAATTTTTTAAAGTATTTCACGACCACCCCTCGCTAAAATTTTGCAAAAAATTTTTTACAATTTTTTAAAGTATTTCACGACCACCCCTCGCTAAAATTTTGCAAAAAATTTTTTACAAATTTTTAAAGTATTTCACGACCACCCCTCGCTAAAATTTTGAAAAAAATTTTTTACAATTTTTTAAAGTATTTCACGACCACCCCTCGCTAAAATTAAAAAAAAAAATTTTTCCAATTTTTTAAAATTTTTCACGACCACCCCTCGCTAAAATTTTGAAAAAAATTTTTTACAATTTTTTAAAGTATTTCACGACCACCCTTCGCTAAAATTTTGAAAAAAATTTTTTACAATTTTTTAAAGTATTTCACGACCACCCCTCGCTAAAATTTTGAAAAAAATTTTTTACAATTTTTTAAAGTATTTCACGACCACCCCTCGCTAAAATTTAAAAAAAAAATTTTTCCAATTTTTTAAAATTTTTCACGACCACCCCTCGCTAAAATTTTGAAAAAAATTTTTTACAATTTTTTAAAGTATTTCACGACCACCCCTCGCTAAAATTAAAAAAAAAAATTTTTCCAATTTTTTAAAATTTTTCACGACCACCCCTCGCTAAAATTTTGAAAAAAATTTTTCCAATTTTTTAAAATTTTTCACGACCACCCCTCGCTAAAATTTTGAAAAAAATTTTTTACAATTTTTTAAAGTATTTCACGACCACCCCTCGCTAAAATTTTGAAAAAAATTTTTTACAATTTTTTAAAGTATTTCACGACCACCCCTCGCTAAAATTTTGCAAAAAATTTTTCACAATTTTTTAAAGTATTTCACGACCACCCCTCGCTAAAATTAAAAAAAAAATTTTTCCAATTTTTTAAAATTTTTCACGACCACCCCTCGCTAAAATTTTGCAAAAAATTTTTTACAATTTTTTAAAGTATTTCACGACCACCCCTCGCTAAAATTAAAAAAAAAAATTTTTCCAATTTTTTAAAATTTTTCACGACTTCCCCTCGCTAAAATTTTGCTAAAATTTTTCACGACCACCCCTCGCTAAAATTAAAAAAAAAATTTTTCCAATTTTTTAAAATTTTTCACGACCACCCCTCGCTAAAATTTTGCAAAAAATTTTTTACAATTTTTTAAAGTATTTCACGACCACCCCTCGCTAAAATTAAAAAAAAAAATTTTTCCAATTTTTTAAAATTTTTCACGACCACCCCTCGCTAAAATTTTGCTAAAATTTTTTTAAAATTTTTCACGACTCTCCCTCGCTAAAATTTTGCAAAAATTTTTTTAAAATTTTTCACCACCACCCTCGCTAAAATTTTGCTAAAATTTTTTTAAAATTTTTCACGACCCCCCTCGCTAAAATTTTAAAAAAAATTTTTTACAATTTTTTTTAAATTTTTCACGACCCTCCTCGCTAAAATTTTAAAAAAAATTTTTTACAATTTTTTAAATTTTTTCACGACCACCCCTCGCTAAAATTTTGCAAAAAATTTTTTACAATTTTTTAAAGTATTTCACGACCACCCCTCGCTAAAATTTAAAAAAAAAATTTTTCAAATTTTTTAAAATTTTTCACGACCACCCCTCGCTAAAATTTTGCAAAAAATTTTTTACAATTTTTTAAAGTATTTCACGACCACCCCTCGCTAAAATTAAAAAAAAAAATTTTTCCAATTTTTTAAAATTTTTCACGACCACCCCTCGCTAAAATTTTGAAAAAAATTTTTTACAATTTTTTACAGTATTTCACGACCACCCCTCGCTAAAATTTTGCAAAAAATTTTTTACAATTTTTTAAAGTATTTCACGACCACCCCTCGCTAAAATTAAAAAAAAAAATTTTTCCAATTTTTTAAAATTTTTCACGACCACCCCTCGCTAAAATTTTGCAAAAAATTTTTTACAATTTTTTAAAGTATTTCACGACCACCCCTCGCTAAAATTAAAAAAAAAATTTTTCCAATTTTTTAAAATTTTTCACGACCACCCCTCGCTAAAATTTTGCAAAAAATTTTTTACAATTTTTTAAAGTATTTCACGACCACCCCTCGCTAAAATTAAAAAAAAAAATTTTTCCAATTTTTTAAAATTTTTCACGACCACCCCTCGCTAAAATTTTGCAAAAAATTTTTTACAATTTTTTAAAGTATTTCACGACCACCCCTCGCTAAAATTAAAAAAAAAAATTTTTCCAATTTTGTAAAATTTTTCACGACCACCCCTCGCTAAAATTTTGCAAAAAATTTTTTACAATTTTTTAAAGTATTTCACGACCACCCCTCGCTAAAATTAAAAAAAAAAATTTTTCCAATTTTTTAAAATTTTTCACGACCACCCCTCGCTAAAATTTTGCAAAAAATTTTTTACAATTTTTTAAAGTATTTCACGACCACCCCTCGCTAAAATTAAAAAAAAAATTTTTCCAATTTTTTAAAATTTTTCACGACCACCCCTCGCTAAAATTTTGCAAAAAATTTTTTACAATTTTTTAAAGTATTTCACGACCACCCCTCGCTAAAATTAAAAAAAAAAATTTTTCCAATTTTGTAAAATTTTTCACGACCACCCATCGCTAAAATTTAAAAAAAAAATTTTTTACAATTTTTTAAAGTATTTCACGACCACCCCTCGCTAAAATTAAAAAAAAAAATTTTTCCAATTTTTTAAAATTTTTCACGACCACCCCTCGCTAAAATTTTGCAAAAAATTTTTTACAATTTTTTAAAGTATTTCACGACCACCCCTCGCTAAAATTAAAAAAAAAAATTTTTCCAATTTTGTAAAATTTTTCACGACCACCCATCGCTAAAATTTAAAAAAAAAATTTTTCCAATTTTTTAAAATTTTTCACGACCACCCCTCGCTAAAATTTTGAAAAAAATTTTTTACAATTTTTTAAAGTATTTCACGACCACCCCTCGATAAAATTAAAAAAAAAAATTTTTCCAATTTTTTAAAATTTTTCACGACCGCCCTTCGCTAAAATTTTGAAAAAAATTTTTTACAATTTTTTAAAGTATTTCACGACCACCCCTCGCTAAAATTAAAAAAAAAAATTTTTCCAATTTTTTAAAATTGTTCACGACCTCCCCTCGCTAAAATTAAAAAAAAAAATTTTTTGCAATTTTTTAAAATTTTTCACGACCACCCCTCGCTAAAATTTTGAAAAAAATTTTTTACAATTTTTTAAAGTATTTCACGACCACCCCTCGCTAAAATTTTGCAAAAAATTTTTTACAATTTTTTAAAGTATTTCACGACCACCCCTCGCTAAAATTAAAAAAAAAATTTTTCCAATTTTTTATAATTTTTCACGACCACCCCTCGCTAAAATTAAAAAAAAATTTTTCCAATTTTTTAAAATTTTTCACGACCACCCCTCGCTAAAATTTTGAAAAAAATTTTTTACAATTTTTTAAAGTATTTCACGACCACCCCTCGCTAAAATTTTGAAAAAAATTTTTTACAATTTTTTAAAGTATTTCACGACCACCCCTCGCTAAAATTAAAAAAAAAAATTTTTCCAATTTTTTAAAATTTTTCACGACCACCCCTCGCTAAAATTTTTAAAAAAATTTTTTACAATTTTTTAAAGTATTTCACGACCACCCCTCGCTAAAATTTTGCAAAAAATTTTTTACAATTTTTTAAAGTATTTCACGACCACCCCACGCTAAAATTAAAAAAAAAATTTTTCCAATTTTTTAAAATTTTTCACGACCACCCCTCGCTAAAATTTTGCAAAAAATTTTTTACAATTTTTTAAAGTATTTCACGACCACCCCTCGCTAAAATTTTGCAAAAAATTTTTTACAATTTTTTAAAGTATTTCACGACCACCCCTCGGTAAAATTAAATAAAAAAATTTTTCCAATTTTTTAAAATTTTTCACGACCACCCCTCGCTAAAATTTTGCAAAAAATTTTTTACAATTTTTTAAAGTATTTCACGACCACCCATCGCTAAAATTTTGAAAAAAATTTTTTACAATTTTTTAAAGTATTTCACGACCACACCTCGCTAAAATTAAAAAAAAAAAATTTTCCAATTTTTTAAAATTTTTCACGACCACCCCTCGCTAAAATTTTGCAAAAAATTTTTTACAATTTTTTAAAGTATTTCACGACCACCCCTCGCTAAAATTTTGAAAAAAATTTTTTACAATTTTTTAAAGTGTTTCACGACCACCCCTCGCTAAAATTTAAAAAAAAAATTTTTCCAATTTTTTAAAATTTTTCACGACCACCCCTCGCTAAAATTTTGAAAAAAATTTTTTACAATTTTTTAAAGTATTTCACGACCACCCCTCGCTAAAATTTTGAAAAAAATTTTTTACAATTTTTTAAAGTATTTCACGACCACCCCTCGCTAAAATTTTGAAAAAAATTTTTTACAATTTTTTAAAGTATTTCACGACCACCCCTCGCTAAAATTTTGCAAAAAATTTTTCACAATTTTTTAAAGTATTTCACGACCACCCCTCGCTAAAATTAAAAAAAAAATTTTTCCAATTTTTTAAAATTTTTCACGACCACCCCTCGCTAAAATTTTGCAAAAAATTTTTTACAATTTTTTAAAGTATTTCACGACCACCCCTCGCTAAAATTAAAAAAAAAAATTTTTCCAATTTTTTAAAATTTTTCACGACTTCCCCTCGCTAAAATTTTGCTAAAATTTTTTTAAAATTTTTCACGACCACCCCTCGCTAAAATTAAAAAAAAAATTTTTCCAATTTTTTAAAATTTTTCACGACCACCCCTCGCTAAAATTTTGCAAAAAATTTTTTACAATTTTTTAAAGTATTTCACGACCACCCCTCGCTAAAATTAAAAAAAAAAATTTTTCCAATTTTTTAAAATTTTTCACGACCACCCCTCGCTAAAATTTTGCTAAAATTTTTTTAAAATTTTTCACGACTCTCCCTCGCTAAAATTTTGCAAAAATTTTTTTAAAATTTTTCACCACCACCCTCGCTAAAATTTTGCTAAAATTTTTTTAAAATTTTTCACGACCCCCCTCGCTAAAATTTTAAAAAAAATTTTTTACAATTTTTTTTAAATTTTTCACGACCCTCCTCGCTAAAATTTTAAAAAAAATTTTTTACAATTTTTTAAATTTTTTCACGACCACCCCTCGCTAAAATTTTGCAAAAAATTTTTTACAATTTTTTAAAGTATTTCACGACCACCCCTCGCTAAAATTTAAAAAAAAAATTTTTCAAATTTTTTAAAATTTTTCACGACCACCCCTCGCTAAAATTTTGCAAAAAATTTTTTACAATTTTTTAAAGTATTTCACGACCACCCCTCGCTAAAATTAAAAAAAAAAATTTTTCCAATTTTTTAAAATTTTTCACGACCACCCCTCGCTAAAATTTTGAAAAAAATTTTTTACAATTTTTTACAGTATTTCACGACCACCCCTCGCTAAAATTTTGCAAAAAATTTTTTACAATTTTTTAAAGTATTTCACGACCACCCCTCGCTAAAATTAAAAAAAAAATTTTTTCCAATTTTTTAAAATTTTTCACGACCACCCCTCGCTAAAATTAAAAAAAAAAATTTTTCCAATTTTTTAAAATTTTTCACGACCACCCCTCGCTAAAATTTTGCAAAAAATTTTTTACAATTTTTTAAAGTATTTCACGACCTCCCCTCGCTAAAATTTTGAAAAAAATTTTTTACAATTTTTTAAAGTATTTCACGACCACCCCTCGCTAAAATTTTGCAAAAAATTTTTTACAATTTTTTAAAGTATTTCACGACCACCCCTCGCTAAAATTAAAAAAAAAAATTTTTCCAATTTTTTAAAATTTTTCACGACCACCCCTCGCTAAAATTTTGCAAAAAATTTTTTACAATTTTTTAAAATTTTTCACGACCACCCCTCGCTAAAATTTTGCAAAAAATTTTTTACAATTTTTTAAAGTATTTCACGACCACCCCTCGCTAAAATTTTGAAAAAAATTTTTTACAATTTTTTAAAGTATTTCACGACCACCCCTCGCTAAAATTTTGAAAAAAATTTTTTACAATTTTTTAAAGTATTTCACGACCACCCCTCGCTAAAATTTTGCAAAAAATTTTTTACAATTTTTTAAAGTATTTCACGACCACCCCTCGCTAAAATTAAAAAAAAAAATTTTTCCAATTTTTTAAAATTTTTCACGACCACCCCTCGCTAAAATTTTGCAAAAAATTTTTTACAATTTTTTAAAGTATTTCACGACCACCCCTCGCTAAAATTAAAAAAAAAAATTTTTCCAATTTTTTAAAATTTTTCACGACCACCCCTCGCTAAAATTTTGCAAAAAATTTTTTACAATTTTTTAAAGTATTTCACGACCACCCCTCGCTAAAATTAAAAAAAAAATTTTTCCAATTTTTTAAAATTTTTCACGACCACCCCTCGCTAAAATTTTGCAAAAAATTTTTTACAATTTTTTAAAGTATTTCACGACCACCCCTCGCTAAAATTAAAAAAAAAAATTTTTCCAATTTTGTAAAATTTTTCACGACCACCCCTCGCTAAAATTTTGCAAAAAATTTTTTACAATTTTGTAAAGTATTTCACGACCACCCCTCGCTAAAATTAAAAAAAAAAATTTTTCCAATTTTTTAAAATTTTTCACGACCACCCCTCGCTAAAATTTTGCAAAAAATTTTTTACAATTTTTTAAAGTATTTCACGACCACCCCTCGCTAAAATTAAAAAAAAAATTTTTCCAATTTTTTAAAATTTTTCACGACCACCCCTCGCTAAAATTTTGCAAAAAATTTTTTACAATTTTTTAAAGTATTTCACGACCACCCCTCGCTAAAATTAAAAAAAAAAATTTTTCCAATTTTTTAAAATTTTTCACGACCACCCCTCGCTAAAATTTTGCAAAAAATTTTTTACAATTTTTTAAAGTATTTCACGACCACCCCTCGCTAAAATTAAAAAAAAAAATTTTTCCAATTTTTTAAAGTATTTCACGACCACCCTTCGCTAAAATTTTGAAAAAAATTTTTTACAATTTTTTAAAGTATTTCACGACCACCCCTCGCTAAAATTTTGCAAAAAATTTTTTACAATTTTTTAAAGTATTTCACGACCACCCCTCGCTAAAATTTTGCAAAAAATTTTTTACAAATTTTTAAAGTATTTCACGACCACCCCTCGCTAAAATTTTGAAAAAAATTTTTTACAATTTTTTAAAGTATTTCACGACCACCCCTCGCTAAAATTAAAAAAAAAAATTTTTCCAATTTTTTAAAATTTTTCACGACCACCCCTCGCTAAAATTTTGAAAAAAATTTTTTACAATTTTTTAAAGTATTTCACGACCACCCTTCGCTAAAATTTTGAAAAAAATTTTTTACAATTTTTTAAAGTATTTCACGACCACCCCTCGCTAAAATTTTGAAAAAAATTTTTTACAATTTTTTAAAGTATTTCACGACCACCCCTCGCTAAAATTTTGCAAAAAATTTTTTACAATTTTTTAAAGTATTTCACGACCACCCCTCGCTAAAATTTAAAAAAAAAATTTTTCAAATTTTTTAAAATTTTTCACGACCACCCCTCGCTAAAATTTTGCAAAAAATTTTTTACAATTTTTTAAAGTATTTCACGACCACCCCTCGCTAAAATTAAAAAAAAAAATTTTTCCAATTTTTTAAAATTTTTCACGACCACCCCTCGCTAAAATTTTGAAAAAAATTTTTTACAATTTTTTACAGTATTTCACGACCACCCCTCGCTAAAATTTTGCAAAAAATTTTTTACAATTTTTTAAAGTATTTCACGACCACCCCTCGCTAAAATTAAAAAAAAAAATTTTTCCAATTTTTTAAAATTTTTCACGACCACCCCTCGCTAAAATTAAAAAAAAAAATTTTTCCAATTTTTTAAAATTTTTCACGACCACCCCTCGCTAAAATTTTGCAAAAAATTTTTTACAATTTTTTAAAGTATTTCACGACCTCCCCTCGCTAAAATTTTGAAAAAAATTTTTTACAATTTTTTAAAGTATTTCACGACCACCCCTCGCTAAAATTTTGCAAAAAATTTTTTACAATTTTTTAAAGTATTTCACGACCACCCCTCGCTAAAATTAAAAAAAAAAATTTTTCCAATTTTTTAAAATTTTTCACGACCACCCCTCGCTAAAATTTTGCAAAAAATTTTTTACAATTTTTTAAAGTATTTCACGACCACCCCTCGCTAAAATTTTGAAAAAAATTTTTTACAATTTTTTAAAGTATTTCACGACCACCCCTCGCTAAAATTTTGAAAAAAATTTTTTACAATTTTTTAAAGTATTTCACGACCACCCCTCGCTAAAATTTTGAAAAAAATTTTTTACAATTTTTTAAAGTATTTCACGACCACCCCTCGCTAAAATTTTGCAAAAAATTTTTTACAATTTTTTAAAGTATTTCACGACCACCCCTCGCTAAAATTAAAAAAAAAATTTTTCCAATTTTTTAAAATTTTTCACGACCACCCCTCGCTAAAATTTTGCAAAAAATTTTTTACAATTTTTTAAAGTATTTCACGACCACCCCTCGCTAAAATTAAAAAAAAAAATTTTTCCAATTTTGTAAAATTTTTCACGACCACCCCTCGCTAAAATTTTGCAAAAAATTTTTTACAATTTTGTAAAGTATTTCACGACCACCCCTCGCTAAAATTAAAAAAAAAAATTTTTCCAATTTTTTAAAATTTTTCACGACCACCCCTCGCTAAAATTTTGCAAAAAATTTTTTACAATTTTTTAAAGTATTTCACGACCACCCCTCGCTAAAATTAAAAAAAAAATTTTTCCAATTTTTTAAAATTTTTCACGACCACCCCTCGCTAAAATTTTGCAAAAAATTTTTTACAATTTTTTAAAGTATTTCACGACCACCCCTCGCTAAAATTAAAAAAAAAAATTTTTTACAATTTTTTAAAGTATTTCACGACCACCCCTCGCTAAAATTTTGCAAAAAATTTTTTACAATTTTTTAAAGTATTTCACGACCACCCCTCGCTAAAATTTTGAAAAAAATTTTTTACAATTTTTTAAAGTATTTCACGACCACCCCTCGCTAAAATTAAAAAAAAAAATTTTTCCAATTTTTTAAAATTTTTCACGACCACCCCTCGCTAAAATTTTGAAAAAAATTTTTTACAATTTTTTAAAGTATTTCACGACCACCCTTCGCTAAAATTTTGAAAAAAATTTTTTACAATTTTTTAAAGTATTTCACGACCACCCCTCGCTAAAATTTTGAAAAAAATTTTTTACAATTTTTTAAAGTATTTCACGACCACCCCTCGCTAAAATTTAAAAAAAAAATTTTTCCAATTTTTTAAAATTTTTCACGACCACCCCTCGCTAAAATTTTGAAAAAAATTTTTTACAATTTTTTAAAGTATTTCACGACCACCCCTCGCTAAAATTTTGCAAAAAATTTTTTACAATTTTTTAAACTATTTCACGACCACCCCTCGCTAAAATTAAAAAAAAAAATTTTTCCAATTTTTTAAAATTTTTCACGACCACCCCTCGCTAAAATTTTGAAAAAAATTTTTTACAATTTTTTAAAGTATTTCACGACCACCCCTCGCTAAAATTTTGCAAAAAATTTTTTACAATTTTTTAAAGTATTTCACGACCACCCCTCGCTAAAATTAAAAAAAAAAATTTTTCCAATTTTTTAAAATTTTTCACGACCACCCCTCGCTAAAATTTTGCAAAAAATTTTTTACAATTTTTTAAAGTATTTCACGACCACCCCTCGCTAAAATTAAAAAAAAAAATTTTTCCAATTTTTTAAAGTATTTCACGACCACCCTTCGCTAAAATTTTGAAAAAAATTTTTTACAATTTTTTAAAGTATTTCACGACCACCCCTCGCTAAAATTTTGCAAAAAATTTTTTACAATTTTTTAAAGTATTTCACGACCACCCCTCGCTAAAATTTTGCAAAAAATTTTTTACAAATTTTTAAAGTATTTCACGACCACCCCTCGCTAAAATTTTGAAAAAAATTTTTTACAATTTTTTAAAGTATTTCACGACCACCCCTCGCTAAAATTAAAAAAAAAAATTTTTTACAATTTTTTAAAGTATTTCACGACCACCCCTCGCTAAAATTTTGCAAAAAATTTTTTACAATTTTTTAAAGTATTTCACGACCACCCCTCGCTAAAATTTTGAAAAAAATTTTTTACAATTTTTTAAAGTATTTCACGACCACCCCTCGCTAAAATTAAAAAAAAAAATTTTTCCAATTTTTTAAAATTTTTCACGACCACCCCTCGCTAAAATTAAAAAAAAAAATTTTTCCAATTTTTTAAAATTTTTCACGACCACCCCTCGCTAAAATTTTGCAAAAAATTTTTTACAATTTTTTAAAGTATTTCACGACCACCCTTCGCTAAAATTTTGAAAAAAATTTTTTACAATTTTTTAAAGTATTTCACGACCACCCCTCGCTAAAATTTTGCAAAAAATTTTTTACAATTTTTTAAAGTATTTCACGACCACCCCTCGCTAAAATTTTGCAAAAAATTTTTTACAAATTTTTAAAGTATTTCACGACCACCCCTCGCTAAAATTTTGAAAAAAATTTTTTACAATTTTTTAAAGTATTTCACGACCACCCCTCGCTAAAATTTTGCAAAAAATTTTTTACAATTTTTTAAAGTATTTCACGACCACCCCTCGCTAAAATTAAAAAAAAAAATTTTTCCAATTTTGTAAAATTTTTCACGACCACCCCTCGCTAAAATTTTGCAAAAAATTTTTTACAATTTTGTAAAGTATTTCACGACCACCCCTCGCTAAAATTAAAAAAAAAAATTTTTCCAATTTTTTAAAATTTTTCACGACCACCCCTCGCTAAAATTTTGCAAAAAATTTTTTACAATTTTTTAAAGTATTTCACGACCACCCCTCGCTAAAATTAAAAAAAAAATTTTTCCAATTTTTTAAAATTTTTCACGACCACCCCTCGCTAAAATTTTGCAAAAAATTTTTTACAATTTTTTAAAGTATTTCACGACCACCCCTCGCTAAAATTAAAAAAAAAAATTTTTTACAATTTTTTAAAGTATTTCACGACCACCCCTCGCTAAAATTAAAAAAAAAAATTTTTCCAATTTTGTAAAATTTTTCACGACCACCCCTCGCTAAAATTTTGCAAAAAATTTTTTACAATTTTGTAAAGTATTTCACGACCACCCCTCGCTAAAATTAAAAAAAAAAATTTTTCCAATTTTTTAAAATTTTTCACGACCACCCCTCGCTAAAATTTTGCAAAAAATTTTTTACAATTTTTTAAAGTATTTCACGACCACCCCTCGCTAAAATTAAAAAAAAAATTTTTCCAATTTTTTAAAATTTTTCACGACCACCCCTCGCTAAAATTTTGCAAAAAATTTTTTACAATTTTTTAAAGTATTTCACGACCACCCCTCGCTAAAATTAAAAAAAAAAATTTTTTACAATTTTTTAAAGTATTTCACGACCACCCCTCGCTAAAATTTTGCAAAAAATTTTTTACAATTTTTTAAAGTATTTCACGACCACCCCTCGCTAAAATTAAAAAAAAAAATTTTTCCAATTTTTTAAAATTTTTCACGACCACCCCTCGCTAAAATTTTGAAAAAAATTTTTTACAATTTTTTACAGTATTTCACGACCACCCCTCGCTAAAATTTTGCAAAAAATTTTTTACAATTTTTTAAAGTATTTCACGACCACCCCTCGCTAAAATTAAAAAAAAAAATTTTTCCAATTTTTTAAAATTTTTCACGACCACCCCTCGCTAAAATTAAAAAAAAAAATTTTTCCAATTTTTTAAAATTTTTCACGACCACCCCTCGCTAAAATTTTGCAAAAAATTTTTTACAATTTTTTAAAGTATTTCACGACCACCCTTCGCTAAAATTTTGAAAAAAATTTTTTACAATTTTTTAAAGTATTTCACGACCACCCCTCGCTAAAATTTTGCAAAAAATTTTTTACAATTTTTTAAAGTATTTCACGACCACCCCTCGCTAAAATTTTGCAAAAAATTTTTTACAAATATTTAAAGTATTTCACGACCACCCCTCGCTAAAATTAAAAAAAAAAATTTTTCCAATTTTTTAAAATTTTTCACGACCACCCCTCGCTAAAATTTTGCAAAAAATTTTTTACAATTTTTTAAAGTATTTCACGACCACCCCTCGCTAAAATTAAAAAAAAAAATTTTTCCAATTTTGTAAAATTTTTCACGACCACCCCTCGCTAAAATTTTGCAAAAAATTTTTTACAATTTTGTAAAGTATTTCACGACCACCCCTCGCTAAAATTAAAAAAAAAAATTTTTCCAATTTTTTAAAATTTTTCACGACCACCCCTCGCTAAAATTTTGCAAAAAATTTTTTACAATTTTTTAAAGTATTTCACGACCACCCCTCGCTAAAATTAAAAAAAAAATTTTTCCAATTTTTTAAAATTTTTCACGACCACCCCTCGCTAAAATTTTGCAAAAAATTTTTTACAATTTTTTAAAGTATTTCACGACCACCCCTCGCTAAAATTAAAAAAAAAAATTTTTTACAATTTTTTAAAGTATTTCACGACCACCCCTCGCTAAAATTAAAAAAAAAAATTTTTCCAATTTTGTAAAATTTTTCACGACCACCCCTCGCTAAAATTTTGCAAAAAATTTTTTACAATTTTGTAAAGTATTTCACGACCACCCCTCGCTAAAATTAAAAAAAAAAATTTTTCCAATTTTTTAAAATTTTTCACGACCACCCCTCGCTAAAATTTTGCAAAAAATTTTTTACAATTTTTTAAAGTATTTCACGACCACCCCTCGCTAAAATTAAAAAAAAAATTTTTCCAATTTTTTAAAATTTTTCACGACCACCCCTCGCTAAAATTTTGCAAAAAATTTTTTACAATTTTTTAAAGTATTTCACGACCACCCCTCGCTAAAATTAAAAAAAAAAATTTTTTACAATTTTTTAAAGTATTTCACGACCACCCCTCGCTAAAATTTTGCAAAAAATTTTTTACAATTTTTTAAAGTATTTCACGACCACCCCTCGCTAAAATTAAAAAAAAAAATTTTTCCAATTTTTTAAAATTTTTCACGACCACCCCTCGCTAAAATTTTGAAAAAAATTTTTTACAATTTTTTACAGTATTTCACGACCACCCCTCGCTAAAATTTTGCAAAAAATTTTTTACAATTTTTTAAAGTATTTCACGACCACCCCTCGCTAAAATTAAAAAAAAAAATTTTTCCAATTTTTTAAAATTTTTCACGACCACCCCTCGCTAAAATTAAAAAAAAAAATTTTTCCAATTTTTTAAAATTTTTCACGACCACCCCTCGCTAAAATTTTGCAAAAAATTTTTTACAATTTTTTAAAGTATTTCACGACCACCCTTCGCTAAAATTTTGAAAAAAATTTTTTACAATTTTTTAAAGTATTTCACGACCACCCCTCGCTAAAATTTTGCAAAAAATTTTTTACAATTTTTTAAAGTATTTCACGACCACCCCTCGCTAAAATTTTGCAAAAAATTTTTTACAAATATTTAAAGTATTTCACGACCACCCCTCGCTAAAATTAAAAAAAAAAATTTTTCCAATTTTTTAAAATTTTTCACGACCACCCCTCGCTAAAATTTTGCAAAAAATTTTTTACAATTTTTTAAAGTATTTCACGACCACCCCTCGCTAAAATTTTGAAAAAAATTTTTTACAATTTTTTAAAGTATTTCACGACCACCCCTCGCTAAAATTTTGAAAAAAATTTTTTACAATTTTTTAAAGTATTTCACGACCACCCCTCGCTAAAATTTTGAAAAAAATTTTTTACAATTTTTTAAAGTATTTCACGACCACCCCTCGCTAAAATTTTGCAAAAAATTTTTTACAATTTTTTAAAGTATTTCACGACCACCCCTCGCTAAAATTAAAAAAAAAATTTTTCCAATTTTTTAAAATTTTTCACGACCACCCCTCGCTAAAATTTTGCAAAAAATTTTTTACAATTTTTTAAAGTATTTCACGACCACCCCTCGCTAAAATTAAAAAAAAAAATTTTTCCAATTTTGTAAAATTTTTCACGACCACCCCTCGCTAAAATTTTGCAAAAAATTTTTTACAATTTTGTAAAGTATTTCACGACCACCCCTCGCTAAAATTAAAAAAAAAAATTTTTCCAATTTTTTAAAATTTTTCACGACCACCCCTCGCTAAAATTTTGCAAAAAATTTTTTACAATTTTTTAAAGTATTTCACGACCACCCCTCGCTAAAATTAAAAAAAAAATTTTTCCAATTTTTTAAAATTTTTCACGACCACCCCTCGCTAAAATTTTGCAAAAAATTTTTTACAATTTTTTAAAGTATTTCACGACCACCCCTCGCTAAAATTAAAAAAAAAAATTTTTTACAATTTTTTAAAGTATTTCACGACCACCCCTCGCTAAAATTTTGCAAAAAATTTTTTACAATTTTTTAAAGTATTTCACGACCACCCCTCGCTAAAATTTTGAAAAAAATTTTTTACAATTTTTTAAAGTATTTCACGACCACCCCTCGCTAAAATTAAAAAAAAAAATTTTTCCAATTTTTTAAAATTTTTCACGACCACCCCTCGCTAAAATTTTGAAAAAAATTTTTTACAATTTTTTAAAGTATTTCACGACCACCCTTCGCTAAAATTTTGAAAAAAATTTTTTACAATTTTTTAAAGTATTTCACGACCACCCCTCGCTAAAATTTTGAAAAAAATTTTTTACAATTTTTTAAAGTATTTCACGACCACCCCTCGCTAAAATTTAAAAAAAAAATTTTTCCAATTTTTTAAAATTTTTCACGACCACCCCTCGCTAAAATTTTGAAAAAAATTTTTTACAATTTTTTAAAGTATTTCACGACCACCCCTCGCTAAAATTTTGCAAAAAATTTTTTACAATTTTTTAAACTATTTCACGACCACCCCTCGCTAAAATTAAAAAAAAAAATTTTTCCAATTTTTTAAAATTTTTCACGACCACCCCTCGCTAAAATTTTGAAAAAAATTTTTTACAATTTTTTAAAGTATTTCACGACCACCCCTCGCTAAAATTTTGCAAAAAATTTTTTACAATTTTTTAAAGTATTTCACGACCACCCCTCGCTAAAATTAAAAAAAAAAATTTTTCCAATTTTTTAAAATTTTTCACGACCACCCCTCGCTAAAATTTTGCAAAAAATTTTTTACAATTTTTTAAAGTATTTCACGACCACCCCTCGCTAAAATTTTGCAAAAAATTTTTTACAATTTTTTAAAGTATTTCACGACCACCCCTCGCTAAAATTTTGCAAAAAATTTTTTACAAATTTTTAAAGTATTTCACGACCACCCCTCGCTAAAATTTTGAAAAAAATTTTTTACAATTTTTTAAAGTATTTCACGACCACCCCTCGCTAAAATTAAAAAAAAAAATTTTTCCAATTTTTTAAAATTTTTCACGACCACCCCTCGCTAAAATTTTGAAAAAAATTTTTTACAATTTTTTAAAGTATTTCACGACCACCCTTCGCTAAAATTTTGAAAAAAATTTTTTACAATTTTTTAAAGTATTTCACGACCACCCCTCGCTAAAATTTTGAAAAAAATTTTTTACAATTTTTTAAAGTATTTCACGACCACCCCTCGCTAAAATTTAAAAAAAAAATTTTTCCAATTTTTTAAAATTTTTCACGACCACCCCTCGCTAAAATTTTGAAAAAAATTTTTTACAATTTTTTAAAGTATTTCACGACCACCCCTCGCTAAAATTTTGCAAAAAATTTTTTACAATTTTTTAAAGTATTTCACGACCACCCCTCGCTAAAATTAAAAAAAAAAATTTTTCCAATTTTTTAAAATTTTTCACGACCACCCCTCGCTAAAATTAAAAAAAAAAATTTTTCCAATTTTTTAAAATTTTTCACGACCACCCCTCGCTAAAATTTTGCAAAAAATTTTTTACAATTTTTTAAAGTATTTCACGACCACCCCTCGCTAAAATTAAAAAAAAAAATTTTTCCAATTTTTTAAAATTTTTCACGACCACCCCTCGCTAAAATTTTGAAAAAAATTTTTTACAATTTTTTAAAGTATTTCACGACCACCCTTCGCTAAAATTTTGAAAAAAATTTTTTACAATTTTTTAAAGTATTTCACGACCACCCCTCGCTAAAATTTTGCAAAAAATTTTTTACAATTTTTTAAAGTATTTCACGACCACCCCTCGCTAAAATTAAAAAAAAAAATTTTTCCAATTTTTTAAAATTTTTCACGACCACCCCTCGCTAAAATTTTGCAAAAAATTTTTTACAATTTTTTAAAGTATTTCACGACCACCCCTCGCTAAAATTTTGCAAAAAATTTTTTACAATTTTTTAAAGTATTTCACGACCACCCCTCGCTAAAATTTTGCAAAAAATTTTTTACAATTTTTTAAAGTATTTCACGACCACCCCTCGCTAAAATTTTGAAAAAAATTTTTTACAATTTTTTAAAGTATTTCACGACCACCCCTCGCTAAAATTAAAAAAAAAAATTTTTCCAATTTTTTAAAATTTTTCACGACCACCCCTCGCTAAAATTTTGAAAAAAATTTTTTACAATTTTTTAAAGTATTTCACGACCACCCTTCGCTAAAATTTTGAAAAAAATTTTTTACAATTTTTTAAAGTATTTCACGACCACCCCTCGCTAAAATTTTGAAAAAAATTTTTTACAATTTTTTAAAGTATTTCACGACCACCCCTCGCTAAAATTTAAAAAAAAAATTTTTCCAATTTTTTAAAATTTTTCACGACCACCCCTCGCTAAAATTTTGAAAAAAATTTTTTACAATTTTTTAAAGTATTTCACGACCACCCCTCGCTAAAATTTTGCAAAAAATTTTTTACAATTTTTTAAACTATTTCACGACCACCCCTCGCTAAAATTTTGAAAAAAATTTTTTACAATTTTTTAAAGTATTTCACGACCACCCTTCGCTAAAATTTTGAAAAAAATTTTTTACAATTTTTTAAAGTATTTCACGACCACCCCTCGCTAAAATTTTGAAAAAAATTTTTTACAATTTTTTAAAGTATTTCACGACCACCCCTCGCTAAAATTTAAAAAAAAAATTTTTCCAATTTTTTAAAATTTTTCACGACCACCCCTCGCTAAAATTTTGAAAAAAATTTTTTACAATTTTTTAAAGTATTTCACGACCACCCCTCGCTAAAATTTTGCAAAAAATTTTTTACAATTTTTTAAAGTATTTCACGACCACCCCTCGCTAAAATTAAAAAAAAAAATTTTTCCAATTTTTTAAAATTTTTCACGACCACCCCTCGCTAAAATTAAAAAAAAAAATTTTTCCAATTTTTTAAAATTTTTCACGACCACCCCTCGCTAAAATTAAAAAAAAAAATTTTTCCAATTTTTTAAAATTTTTCACGACCACCCCTCGCTAAAATTTTGAAAAAAATTTTTTACAATTTTTTAAAGTATTTCACGACCACCCTTCGCTAAAATTTTGAAAAAAATTTTTTACAATTTTTTAAAGTATTTCACGACCACCCCTCGCTAAAATTTTGCAAAAAATTTTTTACAATTTTTTAAAGTATTTCACGACCACCCCTCGCTAAAATTAAAAAAAAAAATTTTTCCAATTTTTTAAAATTTTTCACGACCACCCCACGCTAAAATTTTGCAAAAAATTTTTTACAATTTTTTAAAGTATTTCACGACCACCCCTCGCTAAAATTTTGCAAAAAATTTTTTACAATTTTTTAAAGTATTTCACGACCACCCCTCGCTAAAATTTTGCAAAAAATTTTTTACAATTTTTTAAAGTATTTCACGACCACCCCTCGCTAAAATTTTGAAAAAAATTTTTTACAATTTTTTAAAGTATTTCACGACCACCCCTCGCTAAAATTAAAAAAAAAAATTTTTCCAATTTTTTAAAATTTTTCACGACCACCCCTCGCTAAAATTTTGAAAAAAATTTTTTACAATTTTTTAAAGTATTTCACGACCACCCTTCGCTAAAATTTTGAAAAAAATTTTTTACAATTTTTTAAAGTATTTCACGACCACCCCTCGCTAAAATTTTGAAAAAAATTTTTTACAATTTTTTAAAGTATTTCACGACCACCCCTCGCTAAAATTTAAAAAAAAAATTTTTCCAATTTTTTAAAATTTTTCACGACCACCCCTCGCTAAAATTTTGAAAAAAATTTTTTACAATTTTTTAAAGTATTTCACGACCACCCCTCGCTAAAATTTTGCAAAAAATTTTTTACAATTTTTTAAACTATTTCACGACCACCCCTCGCTAAAATTTAAAAAAAAAATTTTTCCAATTTTTTAAAATTTTTCACGACCACCCCTCGCTAAAATTTTGAAAAAAATTTTTTACAATTTTTTAAAGTATTTCACGACCACCCCTCGCTAAAATTTTGCAAAAAATTTTTTACAATTTTTTAAAGTATTTCACGACCACCCCTCGCTAAAATTAAAAAAAAAAATTTTTCCAATTTTTTAAAATTTTTCACGACCACCCCTCGCTAAAATTTTGCAAAAAATTTTTTACAATTTTTTAAAGTATTTCACGACCACCCCTCGCTAAAATTAAAAAAAAAAATTTTTCCAATTTTTTAAAGTATTTCACGACCACCCTTCGCTAAAATTTTGAAAAAAATTTTTTACAATTTTTTAAAGTATTTCACGACCACCCCTCGCTAAAATTTTGCAAAAAATTTTTTACAATTTTTTAAAGTATTTCACGACCACCCCTCGCTAAAATTTTGCAAAAAATTTTTTACAAATTTTTAAAGTATTTCACGACCACCCCTCGCTAAAATTTTGAAAAAAATTTTTTACAATTTTTTAAAGTATTTCACGACCACCCCTCGCTAAAATTAAAAAAAAAAATTTTTCCAATTTTTTAAAATTTTTCACGACCACCCCTCGCTAAAATTTTGAAAAAAATTTTTTACAATTTTTTAAAGTATTTCACGACCACCCTTCGCTAAAATTTTGAAAAAAATTTTTTACAATTTTTTAAAGTATTTCACGACCACCCTTCGCTAAAATTTTGAAAAAAATTTTTTACAATTTTTTAAAGTATTTCACGACCACCCCTCGCTAAAATTTAAAAAAAAAATTTTTCCAATTTTTTAAAATTTTTCACGACCACCCCTCGCTAAAATTTTGAAAAAAATTTTTTACAATTTTTTAAAGTATTTCACGACCACCCCTCGCTAAAATTAAAAAAAAAAATTTTTCCAATTTTTTAAAATTTTTCACGACCACCCCTCGCTAAAATTTTGAAAAAAATTTTTCCAATTTTTTAAAATTTTTCACGACCACCCCTCGCTAAAATTTTGAAAAAAATTTTTTACAATTTTTTAAAGTATTTCACGACCACCCCTCGCTAAAATTTTGAAAAAAATTTTTTACAATTTTTTAAAGTATTTCACGACCACCCCTCGCTAAAATTTTGCAAAAAATTTTTCACAATTTTTTAAAGTATTTCACGACCACCCCTCGCTAAAATTAAAAAAAAAATTTTTCCAATTTTTTAAAATTTTTCACGACCACCCCTCGCTAAAATTTTGCAAAAAATTTTTTACAATTTTTTAAAGTATTTCACGACCACCCCTC
The DNA here is from genome assembly GCA_951394055.1 of Villa cingulata. Taxonomy (NCBI): domain Eukaryota; kingdom Metazoa; phylum Arthropoda; class Insecta; order Diptera; family Bombyliidae; genus Villa; species Villa cingulata. The sequence continues at coordinate 224,101 of CATOAS010000031.1, read as the reverse complement.
GCTAAAATTAAAAAAAAAAATTTTTCCAATTTTTTAAAATTTTTCACGACTTCCCCTCGCTAAAATTTTACTAAAATTTTTTTAAAATTTTTCACGACCACCCCTCGCTAAAATTAAAAAAAAAATTTTTCCAATTTTTTAAAATTTTTCACGACCACCCCTCGCTAAAATTTTGCAAAAAATTTTTTACAATTTTTTAAAGTATTTCACGACCACCCCTCGCTAAAATTAAAAAAAAAAAATTTTCCAATTTTTTAAAATTTTTCACGACCACCCCTCGCTAAAATTTTGCTAAAATTTTTTTAAAATTTTTCACGACTCTCCCTCGCTAAAATTTTGCAAAAATTTTTTTAAAATTTTTCACCACCACCCTCGCTAAAATTTTGCTAAAATTTTTTTAAAATTTTTCACGACCCCCCTCGCTAAAATTTTAAAAAAAATTTTTTACAATTTTTTTTAAATTTTTCACGACCCTCCTCGCTAAAATTTTAAAAAAAATTTTTTACAATTTTTTAAATTTTTTCACGACCACCCCTCGCTAAAATTTTGCAAAAAATTTTTTACAATTTTTTAAAGTATTTCACGACCACCCCTCGCTAAAATTTAAAAAAAAAATTTTTCAAATTTTTTAAAATTTTTCACGACCACCCCTCGCTAAAATTTTGCAAAAAATTTTTTACAATTTTTTAAAGTATTTCACGACCACCCCTCGCTAAAATTAAAAAAAAAAATTTTTCCAATTTTTTAAAATTTTTCACGACCACCCCTCGCTAAAATTTTGAAAAAAATTTTTTACAATTTTTTACAGTATTTCACGACCACCCCTCGCTAAAATTTTGCAAAAAATTTTTTACAATTTTTTAAAGTATTTCACGACCACCCCTCGCTAAAATTAAAAAAAAAAATTTTTCCAATTTTTTAAAATTTTTCACGACCACCCCTCGCTAAAATTTTGCAAAAAATTTTTTACAATTTTTTAAAGTATTTCACGACCACCCCTCGCTAAAATTAAAAAAAAAATTTTTCCAATTTTTTAAAATTTTTCACGACCACCCCTCGCTAAAATTTTGCAAAAAATTTTTTACAATTTTTTAAAGTATTTCACGACCACCCCTCGCTAAAATTAAAAAAAAAAATTTTTCCAATTTTTTAAAATTTTTCACGACCACCCCTCGCTAAAATTTTGCAAAAAATTTTTTACAATTTTTTAAAGTATTTCACGACCACCCCTCGCTAAAATTAAAAAAAAAAATTTTTCCAATTTTGTAAAATTTTTCACGACCACCCCTCGCTAAAATTTTGCAAAAAATTTTTTACAATTTTTTAAAGTATTTCACGACCACCCCTCGCTAAAATTAAAAAAAAAAATTTTTCCAATTTTTTAAAATTTTTCACGACCACCCCTCGCTAAAATTTTGCAAAAAATTTTTTACAATTTTTTAAAGTATTTCACGACCACCCCTCGCTAAAATTAAAAAAAAAATTTTTCCAATTTTTTAAAATTTTTCACGACCACCCCTCGCTAAAATTTTGCAAAAAATTTTTTACAATTTTTTAAAGTATTTCACGACCACCCCTCGCTAAAATTAAAAAAAAAAATTTTTCCAATTTTGTAAAATTTTTCACGACCACCCATCGCTAAAATTTAAAAAAAAAATTTTTTACAATTTTTTAAAGTATTTCACGACCACCCCTCGCTAAAATTAAAAAAAAAAATTTTTCCAATTTTTTAAAATTTTTCACGACCACCCCTCGCTAAAATTTTGCAAAAAATTTTTTACAATTTTTTAAAGTATTTCACGACCACCCCTCGCTAAAATTAAAAAAAAAAATTTTTCCAATTTTGTAAAATTTTTCACGACCACCCATCGCTAAAATTTAAAAAAAAAATTTTTCCAATTTTTTAAAATTTTTCACGACCACCCCTCGCTAAAATTTTGAAAAAAATTTTTTACAATTTTTTAAAGTATTTCACGACCACCCCTCGATAAAATTAAAAAAAAAAATTTTTCCAATTTTTTAAAATTTTTCACGACCGCCCTTCGCTAAAATTTTGAAAAAAATTTTTTACAATTTTTTAAAGTATTTCACGACCACCCCTCGCTAAAATTAAAAAAAAAAATTTTTCCAATTTTTTAAAATTTTTCACGACCTTCCCTCGCTAAAATTTAAAAAAAAAATTTTTTGCAATTTTTTAAAATTTTTCACGACCACCCCTCGCTAAAATTTTGAAAAAAATTTTTTACAATTTTTTAAAGTATTTCACGACCACCCCTCGCTAAAATTTTGCAAAAAATTTTTTACAATTTTTTAAAGTATTTCACGACCACCCCTCGCTAAAATTAAAAAAAAAATTTTTCCAATTTTTTATAATTTTTCACGACCACCCCTCGCTAAAATTAAAAAAAAATTTTTCCAATTTTTTAAAATTTTTCACGACCACCCCTCGCTAAAATTTTGAAAAAAATTTTTTACAATTTTTTAAAGTATTTCACGACCACCCCTCGCTAAAATTTTGAAAAAAATTTTTTACAATTTTTTAAAGTATTTCACGACCACCCCTCGCTAAAATTAAAAAAAAAAATTTTTCCAATTTTTTAAAATTTTTCACGACCACCCCTCGCTAAAATTTTTAAAAAAATTTTTTACAATTTTTTAAAGTATTTCACGACCACCCCTCGCTAAAATTTTGCAAAAAATTTTTTACAATTTTTTAAAGTATTTCACGACCACCCCACGCTAAAATTAAAAAAAAAATTTTTCCAATTTTTTAAAATTTTTCACGACCACCCCTCGCTAAAATTTTGCAAAAAATTTTTTACAATTTTTTAAAGTATTTCACGACCACCCCTCGCTAAAATTTTGCAAAAAATTTTTTACAATTTTTTAAAGTATTTCACGACCACCCCTCGGTAAAATTAAATAAAAAAATTTTTCCAATTTTTTAAAATTTTTCACGACCACCCCTCGCTAAAATTTTGCAAAAAATTTTTTACAATTTTTTAAAGTATTTCACGACCACCCATCGCTAAAATTTTGAAAAAAATTTTTTACAATTTTTTAAAGTATTTCACGACCACACCTCGCTAAAATTAAAAAAAAAAAATTTTCCAATTTTTTAAAATTTTTCACGACCACCCCTCGCTAAAATTTTGCAAAAAATTTTTTACAATTTTTTAAAGTATTTCACGACCACCCCTCGCTAAAATTTTGAAAAAAATTTTTTACAATTTTTTAAAGTGTTTCACGACCACCCCTCGCTAAAATTTAAAAAAAAAATTTTTCCAATTTTTTAAAATTTTTCACGACCACCCCTCGCTAAAATTTTGAAAAAAATTTTTTACAATTTTTTAAAGTATTTCACGACCACCCCTCGCTAAAATTTTGAAAAAAATTTTTTACAATTTTTTAAAGTATTTCACGACCACCCCTCGCTAAAATTTTGAAAAAAATTTTTTACAATTTTTTAAAGTATTTCACGACCACCCCTCGCTAAAATTTTGCAAAAAATTTTTCACAATTTTTTAAAGTATTTCACGACCACCCCTCGCTAAAATTAAAAAAAAAATTTTTCCAATTTTTTAAAATTTTTCACGACCACCCCTCGCTAAAATTTTGCAAAAAATTTTTTACAATTTTTTAAAGTATTTCACGACCACCCCTCGCTAAAATTAAAAAAAAAAATTTTTCCAATTTTTTAAAATTTTTCACGACTTCCCCTCGCTAAAATTTTGCTAAAATTTTTTTAAAATTTTTCACGACCACCCCTCGCTAAAATTAAAAAAAAAATTTTTCCAATTTTTTAAAATTTTTCACGACCACCCCTCGCTAAAATTTTGCAAAAAATTTTTTACAATTTTTTAAAGTATTTCACGACCACCCCTCGCTAAAATTAAAAAAAAAAATTTTTCCAATTTTTTAAAATTTTTCACGACCACCCCTCGCTAAAATTTTGCTAAAATTTTTTTAAAATTTTTCACGACTCTCCCTCGCTAAAATTTTGCAAAAATTTTTTTAAAATTTTTCACCACCACCCTCGCTAAAATTTTGCTAAAATTTTTTTAAAATTTTTCACGACCCCCCTCGCTAAAATTTTAAAAAAAATTTTTTACAATTTTTTTTAAATTTTTCACGACCCTCCTCGCTAAAATTTTAAAAAAAATTTTTTACAATTTTTTAAATTTTTTCACGACCACCCCTCGCTAAAATTTTGCAAAAAATTTTTTACAATTTTTTAAAGTATTTCACGACCACCCCTCGCTAAAATTTAAAAAAAAAATTTTTCAAATTTTTTAAAATTTTTCACGACCACCCCTCGCTAAAATTTTGCAAAAAATTTTTTACAATTTTTTAAAGTATTTCACGACCACCCCTCGCTAAAATTAAAAAAAAAAATTTTTCCAATTTTTTAAAATTTTTCACGACCACCCCTCGCTAAAATTTTGAAAAAAATTTTTTACAATTTTTTACAGTATTTCACGACCACCCCTCGCTAAAATTTTGCAAAAAATTTTTTACAATTTTTTAAAGTATTTCACGACCACCCCTCGCTAAAATTAAAAAAAAAAATTTTTCCAATTTTTTAAAATTTTTCACGACCACCCCTCGCTAAAATTAAAAAAAAAAATTTTTCCAATTTTTTAAAATTTTTCACGACCACCCCTCGCTAAAATTTTGCAAAAAATTTTTTACAATTTTTTAAAGTATTTCACGACCTCCCCTCGCTAAAATTTTGAAAAAAATTTTTTACAATTTTTTAAAGTATTTCACGACCACCCCTCGCTAAAATTTTGCAAAAAATTTTTTACAATTTTTTAAAGTATTTCACGACCACCCCTCGCTAAAATTAAAAAAAAAAATTTTTCCAATTTTTTAAAATTTTTCACGACCACCCCTCGCTAAAATTTTGCAAAAAATTTTTTACAATTTTTTAAAGTATTTCACGACCACCCCTCGCTAAAATTTTGAAAAAAATTTTTTACAATTTTTTAAAGTATTTCACGACCACCCCTCGCTAAAATTTTGAAAAAAATTTTTTACAATTTTTTAAAGTATTTCACGACCACCCCTCGCTAAAATTTTGAAAAAAATTTTTTACAATTTTTTAAAGTATTTCACGACCACCCCTCGCTAAAATTTTGCAAAAAATTTTTTACAATTTTTTAAAGTATTTCACGACCACCCCTCGCTAAAATTAAAAAAAAAAATTTTTCCAATTTTTTAAAATTTTTCACGACCACCCCTCGCTAAAATTTTGCAAAAAATTTTTTACAATTTTTTAAAGTATTTCACGACCACCCCTCGCTAAAATTAAAAAAAAAAATTTTTCCAATTTTTTAAAATTTTTCACGACCACCCCTCGCTAAAATTTTGCAAAAAATTTTTTACAATTTTTTAAAGTATTTCACGACCACCCCTCGCTAAAATTAAAAAAAAAATTTTTCCAATTTTTTAAAATTTTTCACGACCACCCCTCGCTAAAATTTTGCAAAAAATTTTTTACAATTTTTTAAAGTATTTCACGACCACCCCTCGCTAAAATTAAAAAAAAAAATTTTTCCAATTTTGTAAAATTTTTCACGACCACCCCTCGCTAAAATTTTGCAAAAAATTTTTTACAATTTTGTAAAGTATTTCACGACCACCCCTCGCTAAAATTAAAAAAAAAAATTTTTCCAATTTTTTAAAATTTTTCACGACCACCCCTCGCTAAAATTTTGCAAAAAATTTTTTACAATTTTTTAAAGTATTTCACGACCACCCCTCGCTAAAATTAAAAAAAAAATTTTTCCAATTTTTTAAAATTTTTCACGACCACCCCTCGCTAAAATTTTGCAAAAAATTTTTTACAATTTTTTAAAGTATTTCACGACCACCCCTCGCTAAAATTAAAAAAAAAAATTTTTCCAATTTTTTAAAATTTTTCACGACCACCCCTCGCTAAAATTTTGCAAAAAATTTTTTACAATTTTTTAAAGTATTTCACGACCACCCCTCGCTAAAATTAAAAAAAAAAATTTTTCCAATTTTTTAAAGTATTTCACGACCACCCTTCGCTAAAATTTTGAAAAAAATTTTTTACAATTTTTTAAAGTATTTCACGACCACCCCTCGCTAAAATTTTGCAAAAAATTTTTTACAATTTTTTAAAGTATTTCACGACCACCCCTCGCTAAAATTTTGCAAAAAATTTTTTACAAATTTTTAAAGTATTTCACGACCACCCCTCGCTAAAATTTTGAAAAAAATTTTTTACAATTTTTTAAAGTATTTCACGACCACCCCTCGCTAAAATTAAAAAAAAAAATTTTTCCAATTTTTTAAAATTTTTCACGACCACCCCTCGCTAAAATTTTGAAAAAAATTTTTTACAATTTTTTAAAGTATTTCACGACCACCCTTCGCTAAAATTTTGAAAAAAATTTTTTACAATTTTTTAAAGTATTTCACGACCACCCCTCGCTAAAATTTTGAAAAAAATTTTTTACAATTTTTTAAAGTATTTCACGACCACCCCTCGCTAAAATTTTGCAAAAAATTTTTTACAATTTTTTAAAGTATTTCACGACCACCCCTCGCTAAAATTTAAAAAAAAAATTTTTCAAATTTTTTAAAATTTTTCACGACCACCCCTCGCTAAAATTTTGCAAAAAATTTTTTACAATTTTTTAAAGTATTTCACGACCACCCCTCGCTAAAATTAAAAAAAAAAATTTTTCCAATTTTTTAAAATTTTTCACGACCACCCCTCGCTAAAATTTTGAAAAAAATTTTTTACAATTTTTTACAGTATTTCACGACCACCCCTCGCTAAAATTTTGCAAAAAATTTTTTACAATTTTTTAAAGTATTTCACGACCACCCCTCGCTAAAATTAAAAAAAAAAATTTTTCCAATTTTTTAAAATTTTTCACGACCACCCCTCGCTAAAATTTTGCAAAAAATTTTTTACAATTTTTTAAAGTATTTCACGACCACCCCTCGCTAAAATTTTGAAAAAAATTTTTTACAATTTTTTAAAGTATTTCACGACCTCCCCTCGCTAAAATTTTGAAAAAAATTTTTTACAATTTTTTAAAGTATTTCACGACCACCCCTCGCTAAAATTTTGCAAAAAATTTTTTACAATTTTTTAAAGTATTTCACGACCACCCCTCGCTAAAATTAAAAAAAAAAATTTTTCCAATTTTTTAAAATTTTTCACGACCACCCCTCGCTAAAATTTTGCAAAAAATTTTTTACAATTTTTTAAAGTATTTCACGACCACCCCTCGCTAAAATTTTGAAAAAAATTTTTTACAATTTTTTAAAGTATTTCACGACCACCCCTCGCTAAAATTTTGAAAAAAATTTTTTACAATTTTTTAAAGTATTTCACGACCACCCCTCGCTAAAATTTTGAAAAAAATTTTTTACAATTTTTTAAAGTATTTCACGACCACCCCTCGCTAAAATTAAAAAAAAAAATTTTTCCAATTTTTTAAAATTTTTCACGACCACCCCTCGCTAAAATTTTGCAAAAAATTTTTTACAATTTTTTAAAATTTTTCACGACCACCCCTCGCTAAAATTTTGCAAAAAATTTTTTACAATTTTTTAAAGTATTTCACGACCACCCCTCGCTAAAATTAAAAAAAAAAATTTTTCCAATTTTGTAAAATTTTTCACGACCACCCCTCGCTAAAATTTTGCAAAAAATTTTTTACAATTTTGTAAAGTATTTCACGACCACCCCTCGCTAAAATTAAAAAAAAAAATTTTTCCAATTTTTTAAAATTTTTCACGACCACCCCTCGCTAAAATTTTGCAAAAAATTTTTTACAATTTTTTAAAGTATTTCACGACCACCCCTCGCTAAAATTAAAAAAAAAATTTTTCCAATTTTTTAAAATTTTTCACGACCACCCCTCGCTAAAATTTTGCAAAAAATTTTTTACAATTTTTTAAAGTATTTCACGACCACCCCTCGCTAAAATTAAAAAAAAAAATTTTTCCAATTTTTTAAAATTTTTCACGACCACCCCTCGCTAAAATTTTGCAAAAAATTTTTTACAATTTTTTAAAGTATTTCACGACCACCCCTCGCTAAAATTAAAAAAAAAAATTTTTCCAATTTTTTAAAGTATTTCACGACCACCCTTCGCTAAAATTTTGAAAAAAATTTTTTACAATTTTTTAAAGTATTTCACGACCACCCCTCGCTAAAATTTTGCAAAAAATTTTTTACAATTTTTTAAAGTATTTCACGACCACCCCTCGCTAAAATTTTGCAAAAAATTTTTTACAAATTTTTAAAGTATTTCACGACCACCCCTCGCTAAAATTTTGAAAAAAATTTTTTACAATTTTTTAAAGTATTTCACGACCACCCCTCGCTAAAATTAAAAAAAAAAATTTTTCCAATTTTTTAAAATTTTTCACGACCACCCCTCGCTAAAATTTTGAAAAAAATTTTTTACAATTTTTTAAAGTATTTCACGACCACCCTTCGCTAAAATTTTGAAAAAAATTTTTTACAATTTTTTAAAGTATTTCACGACCACCCCTCGCTAAAATTTTGAAAAAAATTTTTTACAATTTTTTAAAGTATTTCACGACCACCCCTCGCTAAAATTTAAAAAAAAAATTTTTCCAATTTTTTAAAATTTTTCACGACCACCCCTCGCTAAAATTTTGAAAAAAATTTTTTACAATTTTTTAAAGTATTTCACGACCACCCCTCGCTAAAATTAAAAAAAAAAATTTTTCCAATTTTTTAAAATTTTTCACGACCACCCCTCGCTAAAATTTTGAAAAAAATTTTTCCAATTTTTTAAAATTTTTCACGACCACCCCTCGCTAAAATTTTGAAAAAAATTTTTTACAATTTTTTAAAGTATTTCACGACCACCCCTCGCTAAAATTTTGAAAAAAATTTTTTACAATTTTTTAAAGTATTTCACGACCACCCCTCGCTAAAATTTTGCAAAAAATTTTTCACAATTTTTTAAAGTATTTCACGACCACCCCTCGCTAAAATTAAAAAAAAAATTTTTCCAATTTTTTAAAATTTTTCACGACCACCCCTCGCTAAAATTTTGCAAAAAATTTTTTACAATTTTTTAAAGTATTTCACGACCACCCCTCGCTAAAATTAAAAAAAAAAATTTTTCCAATTTTTTAAAATTTTTCACGACTTCCCCTCGCTAAAATTTTGCTAAAATTTTTTTAAAATTTTTCACGACCACCCCTCGCTAAAATTAAAAAAAAAATTTTTCCAATTTTTTAAAATTTTTCACGACCACCCCTCGCTAAAATTTTGCAAAAAATTTTTTACAATTTTTTAAAGTATTTCACGACCACCCCTCGCTAAAATTAAAAAAAAAAATTTTTCCAATTTTTTAAAATTTTTCACGACCACCCCTCGCTAAAATTTTGCTAAAATTTTTTTAAAATTTTTCACGACTCTCCCTCGCTAAAATTTTGCAAAAATTTTTTTAAAATTTTTCACCACCACCCTCGCTAAAATTTTGCTAAAATTTTTTTAAAATTTTTCACGACCCCCCTCGCTAAAATTTTAAAAAAAATTTTTTACAATTTTTTTTAAATTTTTCACGACCCTCCTCGCTAAAATTTTAAAAAAAATTTTTTACAATTTTTTAAATTTTTTCACGACCACCCCTCGCTAAAATTTTGCAAAAAATTTTTTACAATTTTTTAAAGTATTTCACGACCACCCCTCGCTAAAATTTAAAAAAAAAATTTTTCAAATTTTTTAAAATTTTTCACGACCACCCCTCGCTAAAATTTTGCAAAAAATTTTTTACAATTTTTTAAAGTATTTCACGACCACCCCTCGCTAAAATTAAAAAAAAAAATTTTTCCAATTTTTTAAAATTTTTCACGACCACCCCTCGCTAAAATTTTGAAAAAAATTTTTTACAATTTTTTACAGTATTTCACGACCACCCCTCGCTAAAATTTTGCAAAAAATTTTTTACAATTTTTTAAAGTATTTCACGACCACCCCTCGCTAAAATTAAAAAAAAAAATTTTTCCAATTTTTTAAAATTTTTCACGACCACCCCTCGCTAAAATTAAAAAAAAAAATTTTTCCAATTTTTTAAAATTTTTCACGACCACCCCTCGCTAAAATTTTGCAAAAAATTTTTTACAATTTTTTAAAGTATTTCACGACCTCCCCTCGCTAAAATTTTGAAAAAAATTTTTTACAATTTTTTAAAGTATTTCACGACCACCCCTCGCTAAAATTTTGCAAAAAATTTTTTACAATTTTTTAAAGTATTTCACGACCACCCCTCGCTAAAATTAAAAAAAAAAATTTTTCCAATTTTTTAAAATTTTTCACGACCACCCCTCGCTAAAATTTTGCAAAAAATTTTTTACAATTTTTTTAAGTATTTCACGACCACCCCTCGCTAAAATTTTGAAAAAAATTTTTTACAATTTTTTAAAGTATTTCACGACCACCCCTCGCTAAAATTTTGAAAAAAATTTTTTACAATTTTTTAAAGTATTTCACGACCACCCCTCGCTAAAATTTTGAAAAAAATTTTTTACAATTTTTTAAAGTATTTCACGACCACCCCTCGCTAAAATTTTGCAAAAAATTTTTTACAATTTTTTAAAGTATTTCACGACCACCCCTCGCTAAAATTAAAAAAAAAAATTTTTCCAATTTTTTAAAATTTTTCACGACCACCCCTCGCTAAAATTTTGCAAAAAATTTTTTACAATTTTTTAAAGTATTTCACGACCACCCCTCGCTAAAATTAAAAAAAAAAATTTTTCCAATTTTTTAAAATTTTTCACGACCACCCCTCGCTAAAATTTTGCAAAAAATTTTTTACAATTTTTTAAAGTATTTCACGACCACCCCTCGCTAAAATTAAAAAAAAAATTTTTCCAATTTTTTAAAATTTTTCACGACCACCCCTCGCTAAAATTTTGCAAAAAATTTTTTACAATTTTTTAAAGTATTTCACGACCACCCCTCGCTAAAATTAAAAAAAAAAATTTTTCCAATTTTGTAAAATTTTTCACGACCACCCCTCGCTAAAATTTTGCAAAAAATTTTTTACAATTTTTTAAAGTATTTCACGACCACCCCTCGCTAAAATTAAAAAAAAAAATTTTTCCAATTTTTTAAAATTTTTCACGACCACCCCTCGCTAAAATTTTGCAAAAAATTTTTTACAATTTTTTAAAGTATTTCACGACCACCCCTCGCTAAAATTAAAAAAAAAATTTTTCCAATTTTTTAAAATTTTTCACGACCACCCCTCGCTAAAATTTTGCAAAAAATTTTTTACAATTTTTTAAAGTATTTCACGACCACCCCTCGCTAAAATTAAAAAAAAAAATTTTTCCAATTTTGTAAAATTTTTCACGACCACCCATCGCTAAAATTTAAAAAAAAAATTTTTTACAATTTTTTAAAGTATTTCACGACCACCCCTCGCTAAAATTAAAAAAAAAAATTTTTCCAATTTTTTAAAATTTTTCACGACCACCCCTCGCTAAAATTTTGCAAAAAATTTTTTACAATTTTTTAAAGTATTTCACGACCAACCCTCGCTAAAATTAAAAAAAAAATTTTTCCAATTTTTTAAAATTTTTCACGACCACCCCTCGCTAAAATTTTGCAAAAAATTTTTAACAATTTTTTAAAGTATTTCACGACCACCCCTCGCTAAAATTAAAAAAAAAAATTTTTCCAATTTTGTAAAATTTTTCACGACCACCCATCGCTAAAATTTAAAAAAAAAATTTTTCCAATTTTTTAAAATTTTTCACGACCACCCCTCGCTAAAATTTTGAAAAAAATTTTTTACAATTTTTTAAAGTATTTCACGACCACCCCTCGCTAAAATTAAAAAAAAAAATTTTTCCAATTTTTTAAAATTTTTCACGACCTCCCCTCGCTAAAATTTAAAAAAAAAATTTTTTGCAATTTTTTAAAATTTTTCACGACCACCCCTCGCTAAAATTTTGAAAAAAATTTTTTACAATTTTTTAAAGTATTTCACGACCACCCCTCGCTAAAATTTTGCAAAAAATTTTTTACAATTTTTTAAAGTATTTCACGACCACCCCTCGCTAAAATTAAAAAAAAAATTTTTCCAATTTTTTATAATTTTTCACGACCACCCCTCGATAAAATTAAAAAAAAAAATTTTTCCAATTTTTTAAAATTTTTCACGACCGCCCTTCGCTAAAATTTTGAAAAAAATTTTTTACAATTTTTTAAAGTATTTCACGACCACCCCTCGCTAAAATTAAAAAAAAAAATTTTTCCAATTTTTTAAAATTTTTCACGACCTCCCCTCGCTAAAATTTAAAAAAAAAATTTTTTGCAATTTTTTAAAATTTTTCACGACCACCCCTCGCTAAAATTTTGAAAAAAATTTTTTACAATTTTTTAAAGTATTTCACGACCACCCCTCGCTAAAATTTTGCAAAAAATTTTTTACAATTTTTTAAAGTATTTCACGACCACCCCTCGCTAAAATTAAAAAAAAAATTTTTCCAATTTTTTATAATTTTTCACGACCACCCCTCGCTAAAATTAAAAAAAAATTTTTCCAATTTTTTAAAATTTTTCACGACCACCCCTCGCTAAAATTTTGAAAAAAATTTTTTACAATTTTTTAAAGTATTTCACGACCACCCCTCGCTAAAATTTTGAAAAAAATTTTTTACAATTTTTTAAAGTATTTCACGACCACCCCTCGCTAAAATTAAAAAAAAAAATTTTTCCAATTTTTTAAAATTTTCCACGACCACCCCTCGCTAAAATTTTTAAAAAAATTTTTTACAATTTTTTAAAGTATTTCACGACCACCCCTCGCTAAAATTTTGCAAAAAATTTTTTACAATTTTTTAAAGTATTTCACGACCACCCCACGCTAAAATTAAAAAAAAAATTTTTCCAATTTTTTAAAATTTTTCACGACCACCCCTCGCTAAAATTTTGCAAAAAATTTTTTACAATTTTTTAAAGTATTTCACGACCACCCCTCGCTAAAATTTTGCAAAAAATTTTTTACAATTTTTTAAAGTATTTCACGACCACCCCTCGGTAAAATTAAATAAAAAAATTTTTCCAATTTTTTAAAATTTTTCACGACCACCCCTCGCTAAAATTTTGCAAAAAATTTTTTACAATTTTTTAAAGTATTTCACGACCACCCATCGCTAAAATTTTGAAAAAAATTTTTTACAATTTTTTAAAGTATTTCACGACCACACCTCGCTAAAATTAAAAAAAAAAAATTTTCCAATTTTTTAAAATTTTTCACGACCACCCCTCGCTAAAATTTTGCAAAAAATTTTTTACAATTTTTTAAAGTATTTCACGACCACCCCTCGCTAAAATTTTGAAAAAAATTTTTTACAATTTTTTAAAGTGTTTCACGACCACCCCTCGCTAAAATTTAAAAAAAAAATTTTTCCAATTTTTTAAAATTTTTCACGACCACCCCTCGCTAAAATTTTGAAAAAAATTTTTTACAATTTTTTAAAGTATTTCACGACCACCCCTCGCTAAAATTTTGAAAAAAATTTTTTACAATTTTTTAAAGTATTTCACGACCACCCCTCGCTAAAATTTTGCAAAAAATTTTTTACAATTTTTTAAAGTATTTCACGACCACCCCTTGCTAAAATTTTGTAAAAAATTTTTACAATTTTTTAAAGTATTTCACGACCACCCCTCGCTAAAATTAAAAAAAAAAATTTTTCCAATTTTTTAAAATTTTTCACGACCACCCCTCGCTAAAATTTTGAAAAAAAATTTTTACAATTTTTTAAAGTATTTCACGACCACCCCTCGCTAAAATTTTGCAAAAAATTTTTTACAATTTTTTAAAGTATTTCACGACCACCCCTCGCTAAAATTAAAAAAAAAATTTTTTCCAATTTTTTAAAATTTTTCACGACCACCCCTCGCTAAAATTTTGCAAAAAATTTTTTACAATTTTTTAAAGTATTTCACGACCACCTCTCGCTAAAATTAAAAAAAAAATTTTTTGCAATTTTTTAAAATTTTTCACGACCACCCCTCGCTAAAATTTTGAAAAAAATTTTTTACAATTTTTTAAAGTATTTCACGACCACCCCTCGCTAAAATTTTGCAAAAAATTTTTCACAATTTTTTAAAGTATTTCACGACCACCCCTCGCTAAAATTAAAAAAAAAATTTTTCCAATTTTTTAAAATTTTTCACGACCACCCCTCGCTAAAATTTTGCAAAAAATTTTTTACAATTTTTTAAAGTATTTCACGACCACCCCTCGCTAAAATTAAAAAAAAAATTTTTCCAATTTTTTAAAATTTTTCACGACCACCCCTCGCTAAAATTTTGCAAAAAATTTTTTACAATTTTTTAAAGTATTTCACGACCACCCCTCGCTAAAATTAAAAAAAAAAATTTTTCCAATTTTGTAAAATTTTTCACGACCACCCATCGCTAAAATTTAAAAAAAAAATTTTTCCAATTTTTTAAAATTTTTCACGACCACCCCTCGCTAAAATTTTGCAAAAAATTTTTAACAATTTTTTAAAGTATTTCACGACCACCCATCGCTAAAATTTAAAAAAAAAATTTTTCCAATTTTTTAAAATTTTTCACGACCTCCCCTCGCTAAAATTTAAAAAAAAAATTTTTTGCAATTTTTTAAAATTTTTCACGACCACCCCTCGCTAAAATTTTGAAAAAAATTTTTTACAATTTTTTAAAGTATTTCACGACCACCCCTCGCTAAAATTTTGCAAAAAATTTTTTACAATTTTTTAAAGTATTTCACGACCACCCCTCGCTAAAATTAAAAAAAAAATTTTTCCAATTTTTTATAATTTTTCACGACCACCCCTCGCTAAAATTAAAAAAAAATTTTTCCAATTTTTTAAAATTTTTCACGACCACCCCTCGCTAAAATTTTGAAAAAAATTTTTTACAATTTTTTAAAGTATTTCACGACCACCCCTCGCTAAAATTTTGAAAAAAATTTTTTACAATTTTTTAAAGTATTTCACGACCACCCCTCGCTAAAATTAAAAAAAAAAATTTTTCCAATTTTTTAAAATTTTTCACGACCACCCCTCGCTAAAATTTTTAAAAAAATTTTTTACAATTTTTTAAAGTATTTCACGACCACCCCTCGCTAAAATTTTGCAAAAAATTTTTTACAATTTTTTAAAGTATTTCACGACCACCCCACGCTAAAATTAAAAAAAAAATTTTTCCAATTTTTTAAAATTTTTCACGACCACCCCTCGCTAAAATTTTGCAAAAAATTTTTTACAATTTTTTAAAGTATTTCACGACCACCCCTCGCTAAAATTTTGCAAAAAATTTTTTACAATTTTTTAAAGTATTTCACGACCACCCCTCGGTAAAATTAAATAAAAAAATTTTTCCAATTTTTTAAAATTTTTCACGACCACCCCTCGCTAAAATTTTGCAAACAATTTTTTACAATTTTTTAAAGTATTTCACGACCACCCATCGCTAAAATTTTGAAAAAAATTTTTTACAATTTTTTAAAGTATTTCACGACCACACCTCGCTAAAATTAAAAAAAAAAAATTTTCCAATTTTTTAAAATTTTTCACGACCACCCCTCGCTAAAATTTTGAAAAAAATTTTTTACAATTTTTTAAAGTATTTCACGACCACCCCTCGCTAAAATTTTGAAAAAAATTTTTTACAATTTTTTAAAGTGTTTCACGACCACCCCTCGCTAAAATTTAAAAAAAAAATTTTTCCAATTTTTTAAAATTTTTCACGACCACCCCTCGCTAAAATTTTGAAAAAAATTTTTTACAATTTTTTAAAGTATTTCACGACCACCCCTCGCTAAAATTTTGAAAAAAATTTTTTACAATTTTTTAAAGTATTTCACGACCACCCCTCGCTAAAATTTTGCAAAAAATTTTTTACAATTTTTTAAAGTATTTCACGACCACCCCTTGCTAAAATTTTGTAAAAAATTTTTACAATTTTTTAAAGTATTTCACGACCACCCCTCGCTAAAATTAAAAAAAAAAATTTTTCCAATTTTTTAAAATTTTTCACGACCACCCCTCGCTAAAATTTTGAAAAAAAATTTTTACAATTTTTTAAAGTATTTCACGACCACCCCTCGCTAAAATTTTGCAAAAAATTTTTTACAATTTTTTAAAGTATTTCACGACCACCCCTCGCTAAAATTAAAAAAAAAATTTTTTCCAATTTTTTAAAATTTTTCACGACCACCCCTCGCTAAAATTTTGCAAAAAATTTTTTACAATTTTTTAAAGTATTTCACGACCACCTCTCGCTAAAATTAAAAAAAAAATTTTTTGCAATTTTTTAAAATTTTTCACGACCACCCCTCGCTAAAATTTTGAAAAAAATTTTTTACAATTTTTTAAAGTATTTTACGACCACCCCTCGCTAAAATTTTGCAAAAAATTTTTCACAATTTTTTAAAGTATTTCACGACCACCCCTCGCTAAAATTTTTAAAAAAATTTTTTACAATTTTTTAAAGTATTTCACGACCACCCCTCGCTAAAATTTTGCAAAAAATTTTTTACAATTTTTTAAAGTATTTCACGACCACCCCTCGCTAAAATTAAAAAAAAAATTTTTCCAATTTTTTAAAATTTTTCACGACCACCCCTCGCTAAAATTTTGCAAAAAATTTTTTACAATTTTTTAAAGTATTTCACGACCACCCCTCGCTAAAATTAAAAAAAAAAATTTTTCCAATTTTGTAAAATTTTTCACGACCACCCATCGCTAAAATTTAAAAAAAAAATTTTTCCAATTTTTTAAAATTTTTCACGACCACCCCTCGCTAAAATTTTGAAAAAAATTTTTTACAATTTTTTAAAGTATTTCACGACCACCCCTCGCTAAAATTAAAAAAAAAAATTTTTCCAATTTTTTAAAATTTTTCACGACCACCCTTCGCTAAAATTTTGAAAAAAATTTTTTACAATTTTTTAAAGTATTTCACGACCACCCCTCGCTAAAATTAAAAAAAAAAATTTTTCCAATTTTTTAAAATTTTTCACGACCTCCCCTCGCTAAAATTTAAAAAAAAAATTTTTCCAATTTTTTAAAATTTTTCACGACCACCCCTCGCTAAAATTTTGAAAAAAATTTTTTACAATTTTTTAAAGTATTTCACGACCACCCCTCGCTAAAATTTTGCAAAAAATTTTTTACAATTTTTTAAAGTATTTCACGACCACCCCTCGCTAAAATTAAAAAAAAAATTTTTCCAATTTTTTAAAATTTTTCACGACCACCCCTCGCTAAAATTAAAAAAAAAAATTTTTCCAATTTTTTAAAATTTTTCACGACCACCCCTCGCTAAAATTTTTAAAAAAATTTTTTACAATTTTTTAAAGTATTTCACGACCACCCCTCGCTAAAATTTTGCAAAAAATTTTTTACAATTTTTTAAAGTATTTCACGACCACCCCTCGCTAAAATTTTGCAAAAAATTTTTTACAATTTTTTAAAGTATTTCACGACCACCCCTCGCTAAAATTAAATAAAAAAATTTTTCCAATTTTTTAAAATTTTTCACGACCACCCCTCGCTAAAATTTTACAAAAAATTTTTTACAATTTTTTAAAGTATTTCACGACCACCCCTCGCTAAAATTAAAAAAAAAAATTTTTCCAATTTTTTAAAATTTTTCACGACCACCCCTCCCTAAAATTAAAAAAAAAAATTTTTCCAAATTTTTAAAATTTTTCACGACCACCCCTCGCTAAAATTTTGAAAAAAATTTTTTACAATTTTTTAAAGTATTTCACGACCACCCCTCGCTAAAATTTTGAAAAAAATTTTTTACAATTTTTTAAAGTATTTCACGACCACCCCTCGCTAAAATTAAAAAAAAAAATTTTTCCAATTTTTTAAAATTTTTCACGACCACCCCTCGCTAAAATTTTGCAAAAAATTTTTTACAATTTTTTAAAGTATTTCACGACCACCCCTCGCTAAAATTAAAAAAAAAAAATTTTTCAATTTTTTAAAGTATTTCACGACCACCCTTCGCTAAAATTTTGAAAAAAATTTTTTACAATTTTTTAAAGTATTTCACGACCACCCCTCGCTAAAATTTTGCAAAAAATTTTTTACAATTTTTTAAAGTATTTCACGACCACCCCTCGCTAAAATTTTGCAAAAAATTTTTTACAATTTTTTAAAGTATTTCACGACCACCCCTCGCTAAAATTTTGAAAAAAATTTTTTACAATTTTTTAAAGTATTTCACGACCACCCCTCGCTAAAATTAAAAAAAAAAATTTTTCCAATTTTTTAAAATTTTTCACGACCACCCCTCGCTAAAATTTTGAAAAAAAATTTTTCCAATTTTTTAAAATTTTTCACGACCACCCCTCGCTAAAATTTTGAAAAAAATTTTTTACAATTTTTTACAGTATTTCACGACCACCCCTCGCTAAAATTTTGCAAAAAATTTTTTACAATTTTTTAAAGTATTTCACGACCACCCCTCGCTAAAATTAAAAAAAAAAATTTTTCCAATTTTTTAAAATTTTTCACGACCACCCCTCGCTAAAATTAAAAAAAAAAATTTTTCCAATTTTTTAAAATTTTTCACGACCACCCCTCGCTAAAATTTTGCAAAAAATTTTTTACAATTTTTTAAAGTATTTCACGACCTCCCCTCGCTAAAATTTTGAAAAAAATTTTTTACAATTTTTTAAAGTATTTCACGACCACCCCTCGCTAAAATTTTGCAAAAAATTTTTTACAATTTTTTAAAGTATTTCACGACCACCCCTCGCTAAAATTAAAAAAAAAAATTTTTCCAATTTTTTAAAATTTTTCACGACCACCCCTCGCTAAAATTTTGCAAAAAATTTTTTACAATTTTTTAAAGTATTTCACGACCACCCCTCGCTAAAATTTTGAAAAAAATTTTTTACAATTTTTTAAAGTATTTCACGACCACCCCTCGCTAAAATTTTGAAAAAAATTTTTTACAATTTTTTAAAGTATTTCACGACCACCCCTCGCTAAAATTTTGAAAAAAATTTTTTACAATTTTTTAAAGTATTTCACGACCACCCCTCGCTAAAATTAAAAAAAAAAATTTTTCCAATTTTTTAAAATTTTTCACGACCACCCCTCGCTAAAATTAAAAAAAAAAATTTTTCCAATTTTTTAAAATTTTTCACGACCACCCCTCGCTAAAATTTTGCAAAAAATTTTTTACAATTTTTTAAAGTATTTCACGACCACCCCTCGCTAAAATTTTGAAAAAAATTTTTTACAATTTTTTAAAGTGTTTCACGACCACCCCTCGCTAAAATTTAAAAAAAAAATTTTTCCAATTTTTTAAAATTTTTCACGACCACCCCTCGCTAAAATTTTGAAAAAAATTTTTTACAATTTTTTAAAGTATTTCACGACCACCCCTCGCTAAAATTTTGAAAAAAATTTTTTACAATTTTTTAAAGTATTTCACGACCACCCCTCGCTAAAATTTTGCAAAAAATTTTTTACAATTTTTTAAAGTATTTCACGACCACCCCTTGCTAAAATTTTGTAAAAAATTTTTACAATTTTTTAAAGTATTTCACGACCACCCCTCGCTAAAATTAAAAAAAAAAATTTTTCCAATTTTTTAAAATTTTTCACGACCACCCCTCGCTAAAATTTTGAAAAAAAATTTTTACAATTTTTTAAAGTATTTCACGACCACCCCTCGCTAAAATTTTGCAAAAAATTTTTTACAATTTTTTAAAGTATTTCACGACCACCCCTCGCTAAAATTAAAAAAAAAATTTTTTCCAATTTTTTAAAATTTTTCACGACCACCCCTCGCTAAAATTTTGCAAAAAATTTTTTACAATTTTTTAAAGTATTTCACGACCACCTCTCGCTAAAATTAAAAAAAAAATTTTTTGCAATTTTTTAAAATTTTTCACGACCACCCCTCGCTAAAATTTTGAAAAAAATTTTTTACAATTTTTTAAAGTATTTTACAACCACCCCTCGCTAAAATTTTGCAAAAAATTTTTCACAATTTTTTAAAGTATTTCACGACCACCCCTCGCTAAAATTTTTAAAAAAATTTTTTACAATTTTTTAAAGTATTTCACGACCACCCCTCGCTAAAATTTTGCAAAAAATTTTTTACAATTTTTTAAAGTATTTCACGACCACCCCTCGCTAAAATTAAAAAAAAAATTTTTCCAATTTTTTAAAATTTTTCACGACCACCCCTCGCTAAAATTTTGCAAAAAATTTTTTACAATTTTTTAAAGTATTTCACGACCACCCCTCGCTAAAATTAAAAAAAAAAATTTTTCCAATTTTGTAAAATTTTTCACGACCACCCATCGCTAAAATTTAAAAAAAAAATTTTTCCAATTTTTTAAAATTTTTCACGACCACCCCTCGCTAAAATTTTGAAAAAAATTTTTTACAATTTTTTAAAGTATTTCACGACCACCCCTCGCTAAAATTAAAAAAAAAAATTTTTCCAATTTTTTAAAATTTTTCACGACCACCCTTCGCTAAAATTTTGAAAAAAATTTTTTACAATTTTTTAAAGTATTTCACGACCACCCCTCGCTAAAATTAAAAAAAAAAATTTTTCCAATTTTTTAAAATTTTTCACGACCTCCCCTCGCTAAAATTTAAAAAAAAAATTTTTCCAATTTTTTAAAATTTTTCACGACCACCCCTCGCTAAAATTAAAAAAAAAAATTTTTCCAATTTTTTAAAATTTTTCACGACCACCCCTCGCTAAAATTAAAAAAAAAAATTTTTCCAATTTTTTAAAATTTTTCACGACCACCCCTCGCTAAAATTTTGCAAAAAATTTTTTACAATTTTTTAAAGTATTTCACGACCTCCCCTCGCTAAAATTTTGAAAAAAATTTTTTACAATTTTTTAAAGTATTTCACGACCACCCCTCGCTAAAATTTTGCAAAAAATTTTTTACAATTTTTTAAAGTATTTCACGACCACCCCTCGCTAAAATTAAAAAAAAAAATTTTTCCAATTTTTTAAAATTTTTCACGACCACCCCTCGCTAAAATTTTGCAAAAAATTTTTTACAATTTTTTAAAGTATTTCACGACCACCCCTCGCTAAAATTTTGAAAAAAATTTTTTACAATTTTTTAAAGTATTTCACGACCACCCCTCGCTAAAATTTTGAAAAAAATTTTTTACAATTTTTTAAAGTATTTCACGACCACCCCTCGCTAAAATTTTGAAAAAAATTTTTTACAATTTTTTAAAGTATTTCACGACCACCCCTCGCTAAAATTTTGCAAAAAATTTTTTACAATTTTTTAAAGTATTTCACGACCACCCCTCGCTAAAATTAAAAAAAAAAATTTTTCCAATTTTTTAAAATTTTTCACGACCACCCCTCGCTAAAATTTTGCAAAAAATTTTTTACAATTTTTTAAAGTATTTCACGACCACCCCTCGCTAAAATTAAAAAAAAAAATTTTTCCAATTTTTTAAAATTTTTCACGACCACCCCTCGCTAAAATTTTGCAAAAAATTTTTTACAATTTTTTAAAGTATTTCACGACCACCCCTCGCTAAAATTAAAAAAAAAATTTTTCCAATTTTTTAAAATTTTTCACGACCACCCCTCGCTAAAATTTTGCAAAAAATTTTTTACAATTTTTTAAAGTATTTCACGACCACCCCTCGCTAAAATTAAAAAAAAAAATTTTTCCAATTTTGTAAAATTTTTCACGACCACCCCTCGCTAAAATTTTGCAAAAAATTTTTTACAATTTTTTAAAGTATTTCACGACCACCCCTCGCTAAAATTAAAAAAAAAAATTTTTCCAATTTTTTAAAATTTTTCACGACCACCCCTCGCTAAAATTTTGCAAAAAATTTTTTACAATTTTTTAAAGTATTTCACGACCACCCCTCGCTAAAATTAAAAAAAAAATTTTTCCAATTTTTTAAAATTTTTCACGACCACCCCTCGCTAAAATTTTGCAAAAAATTTTTTACAATTTTTTAAAGTATTTCACGACCACCCCTCGCTAAAATTAAAAAAAAAAATTTTTCCAATTTTGTAAAATTTTTCACGACCACCCATCGCTAAAATTTAAAAAAAAAATTTTTCCAATTTTTTAAAATTTTTCACGACCACCCCTCGCTAAAATTTTGCAAAAAATTTTTTACAATTTTTTAAAGTATTTCACGACCACCCCTCGCTAAAATTTTGAAAAAAATTTTTTACAATTTTTTAAAGTATTTCACGACCACCCCTCGCTAAAATTTTGAAAAAAATTTTTTACAATTTTTTAAAGTATTTCACGACCACCCCTCGCTAAAATTTTGAAAAAAATTTTTTACAATTTTTTAAAGTATTTCACGACCACCCCTCGCTAAAATTTTGCAAAAAATTTTTTACAATTTTTTAAAGTATTTCACGACCACCCCTCGCTAAAATTAAAAAAAAAAATTTTTCCAATTTTTTAAAATTTTTCACGACCACCCCTCGCTAAAATTTTGCAAAAAATTTTTTACAATTTTTTAAAGTATTTCACGACCACCCCTCGCTAAAATTAAAAAAAAAAATTTTTCCAATTTTTTAAAATTTTTCACGACCACCCCTCGCTAAAATTTTGCAAAAAAATTTTTCCAATTTTTTAAAATTTTTCACGACCACCCCTCGCTAAAATTTTGAAAAAAATTTTTTACAATTTTTTACAGTATTTCACGACCACCCCTCGCTAAAATTTTGCAAAAAATTTTTTACAATTTTTTAAAGTATTTCACGACCACCCCTCGCTAAAATTAAAAAAAAAAATTTTTCCAATTTTTTAAAATTTTTCACGACCACCCCTCGCTAAAATTAAAAAAAAAAATTTTTCCAATTTTTTAAAATTTTTCACGACCACCCCTCGCTAAAATTTTGCAAAAAATTTTTTACAATTTTTTAAAGTATTTCACGACCTCCCCTCGCTAAAATTTTGAAAAAAATTTTTTACAATTTTTTAAAGTATTTCACGACCACCCCTCGCTAAAATTTTGCAAAAAATTTTTTACAATTTTTTAAAGTATTTCACGACCACCCCTCGCTAAAATTAAAAAAAAAAATTTTTCCAATTTTTTAAAATTTTTCACGACCACCCCTCGCTAAAATTTTGAAAAAAAATTTTTCCAATTTTTTAAAATTTTTCACGACCACCCCTCGCTAAAATTTTGAAAAAAATTTTTTACAATTTTTTACAGTATTTCACGACCACCCCTCGCTAAAATTTTGCAAAAAATTTTTTACAATTTTTTAAAGTATTTCACGACCACCCCTCGCTAAAATTAAAAAAAAAAATTTTTCCAATTTTTTAAAATTTTTCACGACCACCCCTCGCTAAAATTAAAAAAAAAAATTTTTCCAATTTTTTAAAATTTTTCACGACCACCCCTCGCTAAAATTTTGCAAAAAATTTTTTACAATTTTTTAAAGTATTTCACGACCTCCCCTCGCTAAAATTTTGAAAAAAATTTTTTACAATTTTTTAAAGTATTTCACGACCACCCCTCGCTAAAATTTTGCAAAAAATTTTTTACAATTTTTTAAAGTATTTCACGACCACCCCTCGCTAAAATTAAAAAAAAAAATTTTTCCAATTTTTTAAAATTTTTCACGACCACCCCTCGCTAAAATTTTGCAAAAAATTTTTTACAATTTTTTAAAGTATTTCACGACCACCCCTCGCTAAAATTTTGAAAAAAATTTTTTACAATTTTTTAAAGTATTTCACGACCACCCCTCGCTAAAATTTTGAAAAAAATTTTTTACAATTTTTTAAAGTATTTCACGACCACCCCTCGCTAAAATTTTGAAAAAAATTTTTTACAATTTTTTAAAGTATTTCACGACCACCCCTCGCTAAAATTTTGCAAAAAATTTTTTACAATTTTTTAAAGTATTTCACGACCACCCCTCGCTAAAATTAAAAAAAAAAATTTTTCCAATTTTTTAAAATTTTTCACGACCACCCCTCGCTAAAATTTTGCAAAAAATTTTTTACAATTTTTTAAAGTATTTCACGACCACCCCTCGCTAAAATTAAAAAAAAAAATTTTTCCAATTTTTTAAAATTTTTCACGACCACCCCTCGCTAAAATTTTGCAAAAAATTTTTTACAATTTTTTAAAGTATTTCACGACCACCCCTCGCTAAAATTAAAAAAAAAATTTTTCCAATTTTTTAAAATTTTTCACGACCACCCCTCGCTAAAATTTTGCAAAAAATTTTTTACAATTTTTTAAAGTATTTCACGACCACCCCTCGCTAAAATTAAAAAAAAAAATTTTTCCAATTTTGTAAAATTTTTCACGACCACCCCTCGCTAAAATTTTGCAAAAAATTTTTTACAATTTTTTAAAGTATTTCACGACCACCCCTCGCTAAAATTAAAAAAAAAAATTTTTCCAATTTTTTAAAATTTTTCACGACCACCCCTCGCTAAAATTTTGCAAAAAATTTTTTACAATTTTTTAAAGTATTTCACGACCACCCCTCGCTAAAATTAAAAAAAAAATTTTTCCAATTTTTTAAAATTTTTCACGACCACCCCTCGCTAAAATTTTGCAAAAAATTTTTTACAATTTTTTAAAGTATTTCACGACCACCCCTCGCTAAAATTAAAAAAAAAAATTTTTCCAATTTTGTAAAATTTTTCACGACCACCCATCGCTAAAATTTAAAAAAAAAATTTTTTACAATTTTTTAAAGTATTTCACGACCACCCCTCGCTAAAATTAAAAAAAAAAATTTTTCCAATTTTTTAAAATTTTTCACGACCACCCCTCGCTAAAATTTTGCAAAAAATTTTTTACAATTTTTTAAAGTATTTCACGACCACCCCTCGCTAAAATTATAAAAAAAATTTTTCCAATTTTTTAAAATTTTTCACGACCACCCCTCGCTAAAATTAAAAAAAAAAATTTTTCCAATTTTGTAAAATTTTTCACGACCACCCATCGCTAAAATTTAAAAAAAAAATTTTTCCAATTTTTTAAAATTTTTCACGACCACCCCTAGCTAAAATTTTGAAAAAAATTTTTTACAATTTTTTAAAGTATTTCACGACCACCCCTCGATAAAATTAAAAAAAAAAATTTTTCCAATTTTTTAAAATTTTTCACGACCGCCCTTCGCTAAAATTTTGAAAAAAATTTTTTACAATTTTTTAAAGTATTTCACGACCACCCCTCGCTAAAATTAAAAAAAAAAATTTTTCCAATTTTTTAAAATTTTTCACGACCTCCCCTCGCTAAAATTTAAAAAAAAAATTTTTCCAATTTTTTAAAATTTTTCACGACCACCCCTCGCTAAAATTTTGAAAAAAATTTTTTACAATTTTTTAAAGTATTTCACGACCACCCCTCGCTAAAATTTTGCAAAAAATTTTTTACAATTTTTTAAAGTATTTCACGACCACCCCTCGCTAAAATTAAAAAAAAAATTTTTCCAATTTTTTATAATTTTTCACGACCACCCCTCGCTAAAATTAAAAAAAAATTTTTCCAATTTTTTAAAATTTTTCACGACCACCCCTCGCTAAAATTTTGAAAAAAATTTTTTACAATTTTTTAAAGTATTTCACGACCACCCCTCGCTAAAATTTTGAAAAAAATTTTTTACAATTTTTTAAAGTATTTCACGACCACCCCTCGCTAAAATTAAAAAAAAAAATTTTTCCAATTTTTTAAAATTTTTCACGACCACCCCTCGCTAAAATTTTTAAAAAAATTTTTTACAATTTTTTAAAGTATTTCACGACCACCCCTCGCTAAAATTTTGCAAAAAATTTTTTACAATTTTTTAAAGTATTTCACGACCACCCCACGCTAAAATTAAAAAAAAAATTTTTCCAATTTTTTAAAATTTTTCACGACCACCCCTCGCTAAAATTTTGCAAAAAATTTTTTACAATTTTTTAAAGTATTTCACGACCACCCCTCGCTAAAATTTTGCAAAAAATTTTTTACAATTTTTTAAAGTATTTCACGACCACCCCTCGGTAAAATTAAATAAAAAAATTTTTCCAATTTTTTAAAATTTTTCACGACCACCCCTCGCTAAAATTTTGCAAAAAATTTTTTACAATTTTTTAAAGTATTTCACGACCACCCATCGCTAAAATTTTGAAAAAAATTTTTTACAATTTTTTAAAGTATTTCACGACCACACCTCGCTAAAATTAAAAAAAAAAAATTTTCCAATTTTTTAAAATTTTTCACGACCACCCCTCGCTAAAATTTTGCAAAAAATTTTTTACAATTTTTTAAAGTATTTCACGACCACCCCTCGCTAAAATTTTGAAAAAAATTTTTTACAATTTTTTAAAGTGTTTCACGACCACCCCTCGCTAAAATTTAAAAAAAAAATTTTTCCAATTTTTTAAAATTTTTCACGACCACCCCTCGCTAAAATTTTGAAAAAAATTTTTTACAATTTTTTAAAGTATTTCACGACCACCCCTCGCTAAAATTTTGAAAAAAATTTTTTACAATTTTTTAAAGTATTTCACGACCACCCCTCGCTAAAATTTTGCAAAAAATTTTTTACAATTTTTTAAAGTATTTCACGACCACCCCTTGCTAAAATTTTGTAAAAAATTTTTACAATTTTTTAAAGTATTTCACGACCACCCCTCGCTAAAATTAAAAAAAAAAATTTTTCCAATTTTTTAAAATTTTTCACGACCACCCCTCGCTAAAATTTTGAAAAAAAATTTTTACAATTTTTTAAAGTATTTCACGACCACCCCTCGCTAAAATTTTGCAAAAAATTTTTTACAATTTTTTAAAGTATTTCACGACCACCCCTCGCTAAAATTAAAAAAAAAATTTTTTCCAATTTTTTAAAATTTTTCACGACCACCCCTCGCTAAAATTTTGCAAAAAATTTTTTACAATTTTTTAAAGTATTTCACGACCACCTCTCGCTAAAATTAAAAAAAAAATTTTTTGCAATTTTTTAAAATTTTTCACGACCACCCCTCGCTAAAATTTTGAAAAAAATTTTTTACAATTTTTTAAAGTATTTCACGACCACCCCTCGCTAAAATTTTGCAAAAAATTTTTCACAATTTTTTAAAGTATTTCACGACCACCCCTCGCTAAAATTTTTAAAAAAATTTTTTACAATTTTTTAAAGTATTTCACGACCACCCCTCGCTAAAATTTTGCAAAAAATTTTTTACAATTTTTTAAAGTATTTCACGACCACCCCTCGCTAAAATTAAAAAAAAAATTTTTCCAATTTTTTAAAATTTTTCACGACCACCCCTCGCTAAAATTTTGCAAAAAATTTTTTACAATTTTTTAAAGTATTTCACGACCACCCCTCGCTAAAATTAAAAAAAAAAATTTTTCCAATTTTGTAAAATTTTTCACGACCACCCATCGCTAAAATTTAAAAAAAAAATTTTTCCAATTTTTTAAAATTTTTCACGACCACCCCTCGCTAAAATTTTGAAAAAAATTTTTTACAATTTTTTAAAGTATTTCACGACCACCCCTCGCTAAAATTAAAAAAAAAAATTTTTCCAATTTTTTAAAATTTTTCACGACCACCCTTCGCTAAAATTTTGAAAAAAATTTTTTACAATTTTTTAAAGTATTTCACGACCACCCCTCGCTAAAATTAAAAAAAAAAATTTTTCCAATTTTTTAAAATTTTTCACGACCTCCCCTCGCTAAAATTTAAAAAAAAAATTTTTCCAATTTTTTAAAATTTTTCACGACCACCCCTCGCTAAAATTTTGAAAAAAATTTTTTACAATTTTTTAAAGTATTTCACGACCACCCCTCGCTAAAATTTTGCAAAAAATTTTTTACAATTTTTTAAAGTATTTCACGACCACCCCTCGCTAAAATTAAAAAAAAAATTTTTCCAATTTTTTAAAATTTTTCACGACCACCCCTCGCTAAAATTAAAAAAAAATTTTTCCAATTTTTTAAAATTTTTCACGACCACCCCTCGCTAAAATTTTGAAAAAAATTTTTTACAATTTTTTAAAGTATTTCACGACCACCCCTCGCTAAAATTTTGAAAAAAATTTTTTACAATTTTTTAAAGTATTTCACGACCACCCCTCGCTAAAATTAAAAAAAAAAATTTTTCCAATTTTTTAAAATTTTTCACGACCACCCCTCGCTAAAATTTTTAAAAAAATTTTTTACAATTTTTTAAAGTATTTCACGACCACCCCTCGCTAAAATTTTGCAAAAAATTTTTTACAATTTTTTAAAGTATTTCACGACCACCCCTCGCTAAAATTAAAAAAAAAAATTTTTCCAATTTTTTAAAATTTTTCACGACCACCCCTCGCTAAAATTTTGCAAAAAATTTTTTACAATTTTTTAAAGTATTTCACGACCACCTCTCGCTAAAATTAAAAAAAAAATTTTTTGCAATTTTTTAAAATTTTTCACGACCACCCCTCGCTAAAATTTTGAAAAAAATTTTTTACAATTTTTTAAAGTATTTCACGACCACCCCTCGCTAAAATTTTGCAAAAAATTTTTCACAATTTTTTAAAGTATTTCACGACCACCCCTCGCTAAAATTTTTAAAAAAATTTTTTACAATTTTTTAAAGTATTTCACGACCACCCCTCGCTAAAATTTTGAAAAAAATTTTTTACAATTTTTTAAAGTATTTCACGACCACCCCTCGCTAAAATTAAAAAAAAAAATTTTTCCAATTTTTTAAAATTTTTCACGACCACCCCTCGCTAAAATTTTGCAAAAAATTTTTTACAATTTTTTAAAGTATTTCACGACCACCCCTCGCTAAAATTAAAAAAAAAATTTTTCCAATTTTTTAAAATTTTTCACGACCACCCCTCGCTAAAATTTTGCAAAAAATTTTTTACAATTTTTTAAAGTATTTCACGACCACCCCTCGCTAAAATTAAAAAAAAAAATTTTTCCAATTTTGTAAAATTTTTCACGACCACCCATCGCTAAAATTTAAAAAAAAAATTTTTCCAATTTTTTAAAATTTTTCACGACCACCCCTCGCTAAAATTTTGAAAAAAATTTTTTACAATTTTTTAAAGTATTTCACGACCACCCCTCGCTAAAATTAAAAAAAAAAATTTTTCCAATTTTTTAAAATTTTTCACGACCACCCTTCGCTAAAATTTTGAAAAAAATTTTTTACAATTTTTTAAAGTATTTCACGACCACCCCTCGCTAAAATTAAAAAAAAAAATTTTTCCAATTTTTTAAAATTTTTCACGACCTCCCCTCGCTAAAATTTAAAAAAAAATTTTTTCCAATTTTTTAAAATTTTTCACGACCACCCCTCGCTAAAATTTTGAAAAAAATTTTTTACAATTTTTTAAAGTATTTCACGACCACCCCTCGCTAAAATTTTGCAAAAAATTTTTTACAATTTTTTAAAGTATTTCACGACCACCCCTCGCTAAAATTAAAAAAAAAATTTTTCCAATTTTTTAAAATTTTTCACGACCACCCCTCGCTAAAATTAAAAAAAAATTTTTCCAATTTTTTAAAATTTTTCACGACCACCCCTCGCTAAAATTTTGAAAAAAATTTTTTACAATTTTTTAAAGTATTTCACGACCACCCCTCGCTAAAATTTTGAAAAAAATTTTTTACAATTTTTTAAAGTATTTCACGACCACCCCTCGCTAAAATTAAAAAAAAAAATTTTTCCAATTTTTTAAAATTTTTCACGACCACCCCTCGCTAAAATTTTTAAAAAAATTTTTTACAATTTTTTAAAGTATTTCACGACCACCCCTCGCTAAAATTTTGCAAAAAATTTTTTACAATTTTTTAAAGTATTTCACGACCACCCCTCGCTAAAATAAAAAAAAAAATTTTTCCAATTTTTTAAAATTTTTCACGACCACCCCTCGCTAAAATTTTGCAAAAAATTTTTTACAATTTTTTAAAGTATTTCACGACCACCCCTCGCTAAAATTTTGCAAAAAATTTTTTACAATTTTTTAAAGTATTTCACGACCACCCCTCGCTAAAATTAAATAAAAAAATTTTTCCAATTTTTTAAAATTTTTCACGACCACCCCTCGCTAAAATTTTGCAAAAAATTTTTTACAATTTTTTAAAGTATTTCACGACCACCCATCGCTAAAATTTTGAAAAAAATTTTTTACAATTTTTTAAAGTATTTCACGACCACCCCTCGCTAAAATTAAAAAAAAAAATTTTTCCAATTTTTTAAAATTTTTCACGACCACCCCTCGCTAAAATTTTGCAAAAAATTTTTTACAATTTTTTAAAGTATTTCACGACCACCCCTCGCTAAAATTTTGAAAAAAATTTTTTACAATTTTTTAAAGTGTTTCACGACCACCCCTCGCTAAAATTTAAAAAAAAAATTTTTCCAATTTTTTAAAATTTTTCACGACCACCCCTCGCTAAAATTTTGAAAAAAATTTTTTACAATTTTTTAAAGTATTTCACGACCACCCCTCGCTAAAATTTTGAAAAAAATTTTTTACAATTTTTTAAAGTATTTCACGACCACCCCTCGCTAAAATTTTGCAAAAAATTTTTTACAATTTTTTAAAGTATTTCACGACCACCCCTTGCTAAAATTTTGTAAAAAATTTTTACAATTTTTTAAAGTATTTCACGACCACCCCTCGCTAAAATTAAAAAAAAAAATTTTTCCAATTTTTTAAAATTTTTCACGACCACCCCTCGCTAAAATTTTGAAAAAAAATTTTTACAATTTTTTAAAGTATTT
Organism: Villa cingulata; assembly: GCA_951394055.1. NCBI lineage: Eukaryota > Metazoa > Arthropoda > Insecta > Diptera > Bombyliidae > Villa > Villa cingulata. Next base: position 193,317 of record CATOAS010000031.1, on the reverse strand, counting down.
CACGACCACCCCTCGCTAAAATTTTGCAAAAAATTTTTTACAATTTTTTAAAGTATTTCACGACCACTCCTCGCTAAAATTAAAAAAAAAAATTTTTCCAATTTTTTAAAATTTTTCACGACCACCCCTCGCTAAAATTTTGCAAAAAATTTTTTACAATTTTTTAAAGTATTTCACGACCACCTCTCGCTAAAATTAAAAAAAAAATTTTTTGCAATTTTTTAAAATTTTTCACGACCACCCCTCGCTAAAATTAAAAAAAAAAATTTTTCCAATTTTTTAAAATTTTTCACGACCACCCCTCGCTAAAATTTTGAAAAAAAATTTTTACAATTTTTTAAAGTATTTCACGACCACTCCTCGCTAAAATTAAAAAAAAAAATTTTTCCAATTTTTTAAAATTTTTCACGACCACCCCTCGCTAAAATTTTGCAAAAAATTTTTTACAATTTTTTAAAGTATTTCACGACCACCTCTCGCTAAAATTAAAAAAAAAATTTTTACAATTTTTTAAAGTATTTCACGACCACCCCTCGCTAAAATTAAAAAAAAAAATTTTTCCAATTTTTTAAAATTTTTCACGACCACCCCTCGCTAAAATTTTGAAAAAAAATTTTTACAATTTTTTAAAGTATTTCACGACCACCCCTCGCTAAAATTTTGAAAAAAATTTTTTACAATTTTTTAAAGTATTTCACGACCACCCCTCGCTAAAATTAAAAAAAAAAATTTTTCCAATTTTTTAAAATTTTTCACGACCTCCCCTCGCTAAAATTTAAAAAAAAAATTTTTCCAATTTTTTAAAATTTTTCACGACCACCCCTCGCTAAAATTTTGAAAAAAATTTTTTACAATTTTTTAAAGTATTTCACGACCACCCCTCGCTAAAATTTTGCAAAAAATTTTTTACAATTTTTTAAAGTATTTCACGACCACCCCTCGCTAAAATTAAAAAAAAAATTTTTCCAATTTTTTAAAATTTTTCACGACCACCCCTCGCTAAAATTAAAAAAAAATTTTTCCAATTTTTTAAAATTTTTCACGACCACCCCTCGCTAAAATTTTGAAAAAAATTTTTTACAATTTTTTAAAGTATTTCACGACCACCCCTCGCTAAAATTTTGAAAAAAATTTTTTACAATTTTTTAAAGTATTTCACGACCACCCCTCGCTAAAATTAAAAAAAAAAATTTTTCCAATTTTTTAAAATTTTTCACGACCACCCCTCGCTAAAATTTTTAAAAAAATTTTTTACAATTTTTTAAAGTATTTCACGACCACCCCTCGCTAAAATTTTGCAAAAAATTTTTTACAATTTTTTAAAGTATTTCACGACCACCCCTCGCTAAAATTAAAAAAAAAAATTTTTCCAATTTTTTAAAATTTTTCACGACCACCCCTCGCTAAAATTTTGCAAAAAATTTTTTACAATTTTTTAAAGTATTTCACGACCACCTCTCGCTAAAATTAAAAAAAAAATTTTTTGCAATTTTTTAAAATTTTTCACGACCACCCCTCGCTAAAATTTTGAAAAAAATTTTTTACAATTTTTTAAAGTATTTCACGACCACCCCTCGCTAAAATTTTGCAAAAAATTTTTCACAATTTTTTAAAGTATTTCACGACCACCCCTCGCTAAAATTTTTAAAAAAATTTTTTACAATTTTTTAAAGTATTTCACGACCACCCCTCGCTAAAATTTTGAAAAAAATTTTTTACAATTTTTTAAAGTATTTCACGACCACCCCTCGCTAAAATTAAAAAAAAAAATTTTTCCAATTTTTTAAAATTTTTCACGACCACCCCTCGCTAAAATTTTGCAAAAAATTTTTTACAATTTTTTAAAGTATTTCACGACCACCCCTCGCTAAAATTAAAAAAAAAATTTTTCCAATTTTTTAAAATTTTTCACGACCACCCCTCGCTAAAATTTTGCAAAAAATTTTTTACAATTTTTTAAAGTATTTCACGACCACCCCTCGCTAAAATTAAAAAAAAAAATTTTTCCAATTTTGTAAAATTTTTCACGACCACCCATCGCTAAAATTTAAAAAAAAAATTTTTCCAATTTTTTAAAATTTTTCACGACCACCCCTCGCTAAAATTTTGAAAAAAATTTTTTACAATTTTTTAAAGTATTTCACGACCACCCCTCGCTAAAATTAAAAAAAAAAATTTTTCCAATTTTTTAAAATTTTTCACGACCACCCTTCGCTAAAATTTTGAAAAAAATTTTTTACAATTTTTTAAAGTATTTCACGACCACCCCTCGCTAAAATTAAAAAAAAAAATTTTTCCAATTTTTTAAAATTTTTCACGACCTCCCCTCGCTAAAATTTAAAAAAAAATTTTTTCCAATTTTTTAAAATTTTTCACGACCACCCCTCGCTAAAATTTTGAAAAAAATTTTTTACAATTTTTTAAAGTATTTCACGACCACCCCTCGCTAAAATTTTGCAAAAAATTTTTTACAATTTTTTAAAGTATTTCACGACCACCCCTCGCTAAAATTAAAAAAAAAATTTTTCCAATTTTTTAAAATTTTTCACGACCACCCCTCGCTAAAATTAAAAAAAAATTTTTCCAATTTTTTAAAATTTTTCACGACCACCCCTCGCTAAAATTTTGAAAAAAATTTTTTACAATTTTTTAAAGTATTTCACGACCACCCCTCGCTAAAATTTTGAAAAAAATTTTTTACAATTTTTTAAAGTATTTCACGACCACCCCTCGCTAAAATTAAAAAAAAAAATTTTTCCAATTTTTTAAAATTTTTCACGACCACCCCTCGCTAAAATTTTTAAAAAAATTTTTTACAATTTTTTAAAGTATTTCACGACCACCCCTCGCTAAAATTTTGCAAAAAATTTTTTACAATTTTTTAAAGTATTTCACGACCACCCCTCGCTAAAATAAAAAAAAAAATTTTTCCAATTTTTTAAAATTTTTCACGACCACCCCTCGCTAAAATTTTGCAAAAAATTTTTTACAATTTTTTAAAGTATTTCACGACCACCCCTCGCTAAAATTTTGCAAAAAATTTTTTACAATTTTTTAAAGTATTTCACGACCACCCCTCGCTAAAATTAAATAAAAAAATTTTTCCAATTTTTTAAAATTTTTCACGACCACCCCTCGCTAAAATTTTGCAAAAAATTTTTTACAATTTTTTAAAGTATTTCACGACCACCCATCGCTAAAATTTTGAAAAAAATTTTTTACAATTTTTTAAAGTATTTCACGACCACCCCTCGCTAAAATTAAAAAAAAAAATTTTTCCAATTTTTTAAAATTTTTCACGACCACCCCTCGCTAAAATTTTGCAAAAAATTTTTTACAATTTTTTAAAGTATTTCACGACCACCCCTCGCTAAAATTTTGAAAAAAATTTTTTACAATTTTTTAAAGTGTTTCACGACCACCCCTCGCTAAAATTTAAAAAAAAAATTTTTCCAATTTTTTAAAATTTTTCACGACCACCCCTCGCTAAAATTTTGAAAAAAATTTTTTACAATTTTTTAAAGTATTTCACGACCACCCCTCGCTAAAATTTTGAAAAAAATTTTTTACAATTTTTTAAAGTATTTCACGACCACCCCTCGCTAAAATTTTGCAAAAAATTTTTTACAATTTTTTAAAGTATTTCACGACCACCCCTTGCTAAAATTTTGTAAAAAATTTTTACAATTTTTTAAAGTATTTCACGACCACCCCTCGCTAAAATTAAAAAAAAAAATTTTTCCAATTTTTTAAAATTTTTCACGACCACCCCTCGCTAAAATTTTGAAAAAAAATTTTTACAATTTTTTAAAGTATTTCACGACCACCCCTCGCTAAAATTTTGCAAAAAATTTTTTACAATTTTTTAAAGTATTTCACGACCACTCCTCGCTAAAATTAAAAAAAAAAATTTTTCCAATTTTTTAAAATTTTTCACGACCACCCCTCGCTAAAATTTTGCAAAAAATTTTTTACAATTTTTTAAAGTATTTCACGACCACCTCTCGCTAAAATTAAAAAAAAAATTTTTTGCAATTTTTTAAAATTTTTCACGACCACCCCTCGCTAAAATTTTGAAAAAAATTTTTTACAATTTTTTAAAGTATTTCACGACCACCCCTCGCTAAAATTTTGCAAAAAATTTTTCACAATTTTTTAAAGTATTTAACGACCACCCCTCGCTAAAATTTTTAAAAAAATTTTTTACAATTTTTTAAAGTATTTCACGACCACCCCTCGCTAAAATTTTGCAAAAAATTTTTTACAATTTTTTAAAGTATTTCACGACCACCCCTCGCTAAAATTAAAAAAAAAATTTTTCCAATTTTTTAAAATTTTTCACGACCACCCTCGCTAAAATTTTGCAAAAAATTTTTTACAATTTTTTAAAATTTTTCACGACCACCCCTCGCTAAAATTTTGAAAAAAAATTTTTACAATTTTTTAAAGTATTTCACGACCACCCCTCGCTAAAATTAAAAAAAAAAATTTTTCCAATTTTTTAAAATTTTTCACGACCACCCTTCGCTAAAATTTTGAAAAAAATTTTTTACAATTTTTTAAAGTATTTCACGACCACCCCTCGCTAAAATTAAAAAAAAAAATTTTTCCAATTTTTTAAAATTTTTCACGACCTCCCCACGCTAAAATTTAAAAAAAAATTTTTCCAATTTTTTAAAATTTTTCACGACCACCCCTCGCTAAAATTTTGAAAAAAATTTTTTACAATTTTTTAAAGTATTTCACGACCACCCCTCGCTAAAATTTTGCAAAAAATTTTTTACAATTTTTTAAAGTATTTCACGACCACCCCTCGCTAAAATTAAAAAAAAAATTTTTCCAATTTTTTAAAATTTTTCACGACCACCCCTCGCTAAAATTAAAAAAAAATTTTTCCAATTTTTTAAAATTTTTCACGACCACCCCTCGCTAAAATTTTGAAAAAAATTTTTTACAATTTTTTAAAGTATTTCACGACCACCCCTCGCTAAAATTTTGAAAAAAATTTTTTACAATTTTTTAAAGTATTTCACGACCACCCCTCGCTAAAATTAAAAAAAAAAATTTTTCCAATTTTTTAAAATTTTTCACGACCACCCCTCGCTAAAATTTTGCAAAAAATTTTTTACAATTTTTTAAAGTATTTCACGACCACCCCTCGCTAAAATTAAAAAAAAAATTTTTCCAATTTTTTAAAATTTTTCACGACCACCCCTCGCTAAAATTTTGCAAAAAATTTTTTACAATTTTTTAAAGTATTTCACGACCACCCCTCGCTAAAATTAAAAAAAAAAAATTTTCCAATTTTGTAAAATTTTTCACGACCACCCATCGCTAAAATTTAAAAAAAAAATTTTTCCAATTTTTTAAAATTTTTCACGACCACCCCTCGCTAAAATTTTGCAAAAAATTTTTTACAATTTTTTAAAGTATTTCACGACCACCCCTCGCTAAAATTATATAAAAAAATTTTTCCAATTTTTTAAAATTTTTCACGACCACTACTCGCTAAAATTTTGCAAAAAATTTTTTACAATTTTTTAAAGTATTTCACGACCACCCATCGCTAAAATTTTGAAAAAAATTTTTTACAATTTTTTAAAGTATTTCACGACCACCCCTCGCTAAAATTAAAAAAAAAAATTTTTCCAATTTTTTAAAATTTTTCACGACCACCCCTCGCTAAAATTTTGCAAAAAATTTTTTACAATTTTTTAAAGTATTTCACGACCACCCCTCGCTAAAATTAAAAAAAAAAATTTTTCCAATTTTTTAAAATTTTTCACGACCACCCCTCGCTAAAATTTAAAAAAAAAATTTTTCCAATTTTTTAAAATTTTTCACGACCACCCCTCGCTAAAATTTTGAAAAAAAATTTTTCCAATTTTTTAAAGTATTTCACGACCACCCCTCGCTAAAATTTTGAAAAAAATTTTTTACAATTTTTTAAAGTGTTTCACGACCACCCCTCGCTAAAATTTAAAAAAAAAATTTTTCCAATTTTTTAAAATTTTTCACGACCACCCCTCGCTAAAATTTTGAAAAAAATTTTTTACAATTTTTTAAAGTATTTCACGACCACCCCTCGCTAAAATTTTGAAAAAAATTTTTTACAATTTTTTAAAGTATTTCACGACCACCCCTCGCTAAAATTAAAAAAAAAATTTTTCCAATTTTTTAAAGTATTTCACGACCACCCCTCGCTAAAATTTTGCAAAAAATTTTTTACAATTTTTTAAAGTATTTCACGACCACCCCTCGCTAAAATTAAAAAAAAAAATTTTTCCAATTTTTTAAAATTTTTCACGACCACCCCTCGCTAAAATTTTGCAAAAAATTTTTTACAATTTTTTAAAGTATTTCACGACCACCCCTCGCTAAAATGAAAAAAAAAAATTTTTCCAATTTTTTAAAATTTTTCACGACCACCCCTCGCTAAAATTTAAAAAAAAAATTTTTCCAATTTTTTAAAATTTTTCACGACCACCCCTCGCTAAAATTTTGAAAAAAAATTTTTCCAATTTTTTAAAGTATTTCACGACCACCCCTCGCTAAAATTTTGAAAAAAATTTTTTACAATTTTTTAAAGTGTTTCACGACCACCCCTCGCTAAAATTTAAAAAAAAAATTTTTCCAATTTTTTAAAATTTTTCACGACCACCCCTCGCTAAAATTTTGAAAAAAATTTTTTACAATTTTTTAAAGTATTTCACGACCACCCCTCGCTAAAATTTTGAAAAAAATTTTTTACAATTTTTTAAAGTATTTCACGACCACCCCTCGCTAAAATTAAAAAAAAAATTTTTCCAATTTTTTAAAGTATTTCACGACCACCCCTCGCTAAAATTTTGCAAAAAATTTTTTACAATTTTTTAAAGTATTTCACGACCACTACTCGCTAAAATTTTGAAAAAAATTTTTTACAATTTTTTAAAGTATTTCACGACCACCCCTCGCTAAAATTTTGAAAAAAATTTTTTACAATTTTTTAAAGTATTTCACGACCACCCCTCGCTAAAATTTTGAAAAAAATTTTTTACAATTTTTTAAAATTTTTCACGACCACCCCTCGCTAAAATTTTGAAAAAAAATTTTTCCAATTTTTTAAAGTATTTCACGACCACCCCTCGCTAAAATTTTGAAAAAAATTTTTTACAATTTTTTAAAGTGTTTCACGACCACCCCTCGCTAAAATTTAAAAAAAAAATTTTTCCAATTTTTTAAAATTTTTCACGACCACCCCTCGCTAAAATTTTGAAAAAAATTTTTTACAATTTTTTAAAGTATTTCACGACCACCCCTCGCTAAAATTTTGAAAAAAATTTTTTACAATTTTTTAAAGTATTTCACGACCACCCCTCGCTAAAATTAAAAAAAAAATTTTTCCAATTTTTTAAAGTATTTCACGACCACCCCTCGCTAAAATTTTGCAAAAAATTTTTTACAATTTTTTAAAGTATTTCACGACCACCCCTCGCTAAAATTAAAAAAAAAATTTTTCCAATTTTTTAAAATTTTTCACGACCACCCCTCGCTAAAATTTTGCAAAAAATTTTTTACAATTTTTTAAAGTATTTCACGACCACCCCTCGCTAAAATTAAAAAAAAAAATTTTTCCAATTTTGTAAAATTTTTCACGACCACCCATCGCTAAAATTTAAAAAAAAAATTTTTCCAATTTTTTAAAATTTTTCACGACCACCCCTCGCTAAAATTTTGCAAAAAATTTTTTACAATTTTTTAAAGTATTTCACGACAACCCCTCGCTAAAATTAAAAAAAAAAATTTTTCCAATTTTTTAAAATTTTTCACGACCACCACTCGCTAAAATTTTGCAAAAAATTTTTTACAATTTTTTAAAGTATTTCACGACCACCCATCGCTAAAATTTTGAAAAAAATTTTTTACAATTTTTTAAAGTATTTCACGACCACCCCTCGCTAAAATTAAAAAAAAAAATTTTTCCAATTTTTTAAAATTTTTCACGACCACCCCTCGCTAAAATTTTGCAAAAAATTTTTTACAATTTTTTAAAGTATTTCACGACCACCCCTCGCTAAAATTAAAAAAAAAAATTTTTCCAATTTTTTAAAATTTTTCACGACCACCCCTCGCTAAAATTTAAAAAAAAAATTTTTCCAATTTTTTAAAATTTTTCACGACCACCCCTCGCTAAAATTTTGAAAAAAAATTTTTCCAATTTTTTAAAGTATTTCACGACCACCCCTCGCTAAAATTTTGAAAAAAATTTTTTACAATTTTTTAAAGTGTTTCACGACCACCCCTCGCTAAAATTTAAAAAAAAAATTTTTCCAATTTTTTAAAATTTTTCACGACCACCCTTCGCTAAAATTTTGAAAAAAATTTTTTACAATTTTTTAAAGTATTTCACGACCACCCCTCGCTAAAATTTTGAAAAAAATTTTTTACAATTTTTTAAAGTATTTCACGACCACCCCTCGCTAAAATTAAAAAAAAAATTTTTCCAATTTTCTAAAGTATTTCACGACCACCCCTCGCTAAAATTTTGCAAAAAATTTTTTACAATTTTTTAAAGTATTTCACGACCACTACTCGCTAAAATTTTGAAAAAAATTTTTTACAATTTTTTAAAGTATTTCACGACCACCCCTCGCTAAAATTTTGTAAAAAATTTTTACAATTTTTTAAAGTATTTCACGACCACCCCTCGCTAAAATTAAAAAAAAAAATTTTTCCAATTTTTTAAAATTTTTCACGACCACCCCTCGCTAAAATTTTGAAAAAAAATTTTTACAATTTTTTAAAGTATTTCACGACCACCCCTCGCTAAAATTTTGCAAAAAATTTTTTACAATTTTTTAAAGTATTTCACGACCACTCCTCGCTAAAATTAAAAAAAAAAATTTTTCCAATTTTTTAAAATTTTTCACGACCACCCCTCGCTAAAATTTTGCAAAAAATTTTTTACAATTTTTTAAAGTATTTCACGACCACCTCTCGCTAAAATTAAAAAAAAAATTTTTTGCAATTTTTTAAAATTTTTCACGACCACCCCTCGCTAAAATTTTGAAAAAAATTTTTTACAATTTTTTAAAGTATTTCACGACCACCCCTCGCTAAAATTTTGCAAAAAATTTTTCACAATTTTTTAAAGTATTTAACGACCACCCCTCGCTAAAATTTTTAAAAAAATTTTTTACAATTTTTTAAAGTATTTCACGACCACCCCTCGCTAAAATTTTGCAAAAAATTTTTTACAATTTTTTAAAGTATTTCACGACCACCCCTCGCTAAAATTAAAAAAAAAAATTTTTCCAATTTTGTAAAATTTTTCACGACCACCCATCGCTAAAATTTAAAAAAAAAATTTTTCCAATTTTTTAAAATTTTTCACGACCACCCCTCGCTAAAATTTTGAAAAAAATTTTTTACAATTTTTTAAAGTATTTCACGACCACCCCTCGCTAAAATTAAAAAAAAAAATTTTTCCAATTTTTTAAAATTTTTCACGTCCACCCTTCGCTAAAATTTTGAAAAAAATTTTTTACAATTTTTTAAAGTATTTCACGACCACCCCTCGCTAAAATTAAAAAAAAAAATTTTTCCAATTTTTTAAAATTTTTCACGACCTCCCCTCGCTAAAATTTAAAAAAAAATTTTTCCAATTTTTTAAAATTTTTCACGACCACCCCTCGCTAAAATTTTGCAAAAAATTTTTTACAATTTTTTAAAGTATTTCACGACCACCCCTCGCTAAAATTAAAAAAAAAATTTTTCCAATTTTTTAAAATTTTTCACGACCACCCCTCGCTAAAATTTTGCAAAAAATTTTTTACAATTTTTTAAAGTATTTCACGACCACCCCTCGCTAAAATTAAAAAAAAAAATTTTTCCAATTTTGTAAAATTTTTCACGACCACCCATCGCTAAAATTTAAAAAAAAAATTTTTCCAATTTTTTAAAATTTTTCACGACCACCCCTCGCTAAAATTTTGCAAAAAATTTTTTACAATTTTTTAAAGTATTTCACGACCACCCCTCGCTAAAATTATATAAAAAAATTTTTCCAATTTTTTAAAATTTTTCACGACCACTACTCGCTAAAATTTTGCAAAAAATTTTTTACAATTTTTTAAAGTATTTCACGACCACCCATCGCTAAAATTTTGAAAAAAATTTTTTACAATTTTTTAAAGTATTTCACGACCACCCCTCGCTAAAATTAAAAAAAAAAATTTTTCCAATTTTTTAAAATTTTTCACGACCACCCCTCGCTAAAATTTTGCAAAAAATTTTTTACAATTTTTTAAAGTATTTCACGACCACCCCTCGCTAAAATTAAAAAAAAAAATTTTTCCAATTTTTTAAAATTTTTCACGACCACCCCTCGCTAAAATTTAAAAAAAAAATTTTTCCAATTTTTTAAAATTTTTCACGACCACCCCTCGCTAAAATTAAAAAAAAAAATTTTTCCAATTTTTTAAAGTATTTCACGACCACCCCTCGCTAAAATTTTGAAAAAAATTTTTTACAATTTTTTAAAGTGTTTCACGACCACCCCTCGCTAAAATTTAAAAAAAAAATTTTTCCAATTTTTTAAAATTTTTCACGACCACCCCTCGCTAAAATTTTGAAAAAAATTTTTTACAATTTTTTAAAGTATTTCACGACCACCCCTCGCTAAAATTTTGAAAAAAAATTTTTTACAATTTTTTAAAGTATTTCACGACCACCCCTCGCTAAAATTAAAAAAAAAATTTTTCCAATTTTTTAAAGTATTTCACGACCACCCCTCGCTAAAATTTTGCAAAAAATTTTTTACAATTTTTTAAAGTATTTCACGACCACTACTCGCTAAAATTTTGAAAAAAATTTTTTACAATTTTTTAAAGTATTTCACGACCACCCCTCGCTAAAATTTTGAAAAAAATTTTTTACAATTTTTTAAAGTATTTCACGACCACCCCTCGCTAAAATTTTGAAAAAAATTTTTTACAATTTTTTAAAATTTTTCACGACCACCCCTCGCTAAAATTAAAAAAAAATTTTTCCAATTTTTTAAAATTTTTCACGACCACCCCTCGCTAAAATTTTGAAAAAAATTTTTTACAATTTTTTAAAGTATTTCACGACCACCCCTCGCTAAAATTTTGAAAAAAATTTTTTACAATTTTTTAAAGTATTTCACGACCACCCCTCGCTAAAATTAAAAAAAAAAATTTTTCCAATTTTTTAAAATTTTTCACGACCACCCCTCGCTAAAATTTTTAAAAAAATTTTTTACAATTTTTTAAAATTTTTCACGACCACCCCTCGCTAAAATTTTGCAAAAAATTTTTTACAATTTTTTAAAGTATTTCACGACCACCCCTCGCTAAAATTAAAAAAAAAATTTTTCCAATTTTTTAAAATTTTTCACGACCACCCCTCGCTAAAATTTTGCAAAAAATTTTTTACAATTTTTTAAAGTATTTCACGACCACCCCTCGCTAAAATTAAAAAAAAAAATTTTTCCAATTTTGTAAAATTTTTCACGACCACCCATCGCTAAAATTTAAAAAAAAAATTTTTCCAATTTTTTAAAATTTTTCACGACCACCCCTCGCTAAAATTTTGCAAAAAATTTTTTACAATTTTTTAAAGTATTTCACGACCACCCCTCGCTAAAATTATATAAAAAAATTTTTCCAATTTTTTAAAATTTTTCACGACCACTACTCGCTAAAATTTTGCAAAAAATTTTTTACAATTTTTTAAAGTATTTCACGACCACCCATCGCTAAAATTTTGAAAAAAATTTTTTACAATTTTTTAAAGTATTTCACGACCACCCCTCGCTAAAATTAAAAAAAAAAATTTTTCCAATTTTTTAAAATTTTTCACGACCACCCCTCGCTAAAATTTTGCAAAAAATTTTTTACAATTTTTTAAAGTATTTCACGACCACCCCTCGCTAAAATTAAAAAAAAAAATTTTTCCAATTTTTTAAAATTTTTCACGACCACCCCTCGCTAAAATTTAAAAAAAAAATTTTTCCAATTTTTTAAAATTTTTCACGACCACCCCTCGCTAAAATTAAAAAAAAAAATTTTTCCAATTTTTTAAAGTATTTCACGACCACCCCTCGCTAAAATTTTGAAAAAAATTTTTTACAATTTTTTAAAGTGTTTCACGACCACCCCTCGCTAAAATTTAAAAAAAAAATTTTTCCAATTTTTTAAAATTTTTCACGACCACCCCTCGCTAAAATTTTGAAAAAAATTTTTTACAATTTTTTAAAGTATTTCACGACCACCCCTCGCTAAAATTTTGAAAAAAAATTTTTTACAATTTTTTAAAGTATTTCACGACCACCCCTCGCTAAAATTAAAAAAAAAATTTTTCCAATTTTTTAAAGTATTTCACGACCACCCCTCGCTAAAATTTTGCAAAAAATTTTTTACAATTTTTTAAAGTATTTCACGACCACTACTCGCTAAAATTTTGAAAAAAATTTTTTACAATTTTTTAAAGTATTTCACGACCACCCCTCGCTAAAATTTTGAAAAAAATTTTTTACAATTTTTTAAAGTATTTCACGACCACCCCTCGCTAAAATTTTGAAAAAAATTTTTTACAATTTTTTAAAATTTTTCACGACCACCCCTCGCTAAAATTTTGAAAAAAAATTTTTCCAATTTTTTAAAGTATTTCACGACCACCCCTCGCTAAAATTTTGAAAAAAATTTTTACAATTTTTTAAAGTGTTTCACGACCACCCCTCGCTAAAATTTAAAAAAAAAATTTTTCCAATTTTTTAAAATTTTTCACGACCACCCCTCGCTAAAATTATGAAAAAAATTTTTTACAATTTTTTAAAGTATTTCACGACCACCCCTCGCTAAAATTTTGAAAAAAATTTTTTACAATTTTTTAAAGTATTTCACGACCACCCCTCGCTAAAATTAAAAAAAAAATTTTTCCAATTTTTTAAAGTATTTCACGACCACCCCTCGCTAAAATTTTGCAAAAAATTTTTTACAATTTTTTAAAGTATTTCACGACCACCCCTCGCTAAAATTAAAAAAAAAATTTTTCCAATTTTTTAAAATTTTTCACGACCACCCCTCGCTAAAATTTTGCAAAAAATTTTTTACAATTTTTTAAAGTATTTCACGACCACCCCTCGCTAAAATTAAAAAAAAAAATTTTTCCAATTTTGTAAAATTTTTCACGACCACCCATCGCTAAAATTTAAAAAAAAAATTTTTCCAATTTTTTAAAATTTTTCACGACCACCCCTCGCTAAAATTTTGCAAAAAATTTTTTACAATTTTTTAAAGTATTTCACGACAACCCCTCGCTAAAATTAAAAAAAAAAATTTTTCCAATTTTTTAAAATTTTTCACGACCACCACTCGCTAAAATTTTGCAAAAAATTTTTTACAATTTTTTAAAGTATTTCACGACCACCCATCGCTAAAATTTTGAAAAAAATTTTTTACAATTTTTTAAAGTATTTCACGACCACCCCTCGCTAAAATTAAAAAAAAAAATTTTTCCAATTTTTTAAAATTTTTCACGACCACCCCTCGCTAAAATTTTGCAAAAAATTTTTTACAATTTTTTAAAGTATTTCACGACCACCCCTCGCTAAAATTAAAAAAAAAAATTTTTCCAATTTTTTAAAATTTTTCACGACCACCCCTCGCTAAAATTTAAAAAAAAAATTTTTCCAATTTTTTAAAATTTTTCACGACCACCCCTCGCTAAAATTTTGAAAAAAAATTTTTCCAATTTTTTAAAGTATTTCACGACCACCCCTCGCTAAAATTTTGAAAAAAATTTTTTACAATTTTTTAAAGTGTTTCACGACCACCCCTCGCTAAAATTTAAAAAAAAAATTTTTCCAATTTTTTAAAATTTTTCACGACCACCCTTCGCTAAAATTTTGAAAAAAATTTTTTACAATTTTTTAAAGTATTTCACGACCACCCCTCGCTAAAATTTTGAAAAAAATTTTTTACAATTTTTTAAAGTATTTCACGACCACCCCTCGCTAAAATTAAAAAAAAAATTTTTCCAATTTTCTAAAGTATTTCACGACCACCCCTCGCTAAAATTTTGCAAAAAATTTTTTACAATTTTTTAAAGTATTTCACGACCACTACTCGCTAAAATTTTGAAAAAAATTTTTTACAATTTTTTAAAGTATTTCACGACCACCCCTCGCTAAAATTTTGAAAAAAATTTTTTACAATTTTTTAAAGTATTTCACGACCACCCCTCGCTAAAATTTTGCAAAAAATTTTTTACAATTTTTTAAAGTATTTCACGACCACCCCTCGCTAAAATTAAAAAAAAAAATTTTTCCAATTTTTTAAAGTATTTCACGACCACCCCTCGCTAAAATTTTGCAAAAAATTTTTTACAATTTAAGTATTTCACGACCACCCCTCGCTAAAATTTAAAAAAAAAATTTTTCCAATTTTTTAAAATTTTTCACGACCACCCCTCGCTAAAATTTTGCAAAAAATTTTTTACAATTTTTTAAAGTATTTCACGACCACCCCTCGCTAAAATTTTGAAAAAAATTTTTTACAATTTTTTAAAGTATTTCACGACCACCCCTCGCTAAAATTAAAAAAAAAAATTTTTCCAATTTTTTAAAATTTTTCACGACCACCCCTCGCTAAAATTTTGCAAAAAATTTTTTACAATTTTTTAAAGTATTTCACGACCACCCCTCGCTAAAATTTTGAAAAAAATTTTTTACAATTTTTTAAAGTATTTCACGACCACCCCTCGCTAAAATTTTGAAAAAAATTTTTTACAATTTTTTAAAGTATTTCACGACCACCCCTCGCTAAAATTTTGCAAAAAATTTTTTACAATTTTTTAAAGTATTTCACGACCACCCCTCGCTAAAATTAAAAAAAAAAATTTTTCCAATTTTTTAAAATTTTTCACGACCACCCCTCGCTAAAATTTTGAAAAAAATTTTTTACAATTTTTTAAAGTATTTCACGACCACCCCTCGCTAAAATTTTGAAAAAAATTTTTTTTCAATTTTTTAAAGTATTTCACGACCACCCCTCGCTAAAATTTTGAAAAAATTTTTTTACAATTTTTTAAAGTTTTTCACGACCACCCCTCGCTAAAATTTTGCAAAAAATTTTTTACAATTTTTTAAAGTATTTCACGACCACCCCTCGCTAAAATTAAAAAAAAAAATTTTTCCAATTTTTTAAAATTTTTCACGACCACCCCTCGCTAAAATTTAAAAAAAAAATTTTTCCAATTTTTTAAAATTTTTCACGACCACCCCTCGCTAAAATTTTGCAAAAAATTTTTTACAATTTTTTAAAGTATTTCACGACCACCCCTCGCTAAAATTAAAAAAAAAATTTTTCCAATTTTTTAAAATTTTTCACGACCACCCCTCGCTAAAATTTTGCAAAAAATTTTTTACAATTTTTTAAAGTATTTCACGACCACCCCTCGCTAAAATTAAAAAAAAAAATTTTTCCAATTTTTTAAAATTTTTCACGACCACCCCTCGCTAAAATTTTGCAAAAAATTTTTTACAATTTTTTAAAGTATTTCACGACCACCCCTCGCTAAAATTAAAAAAAAAAATTTTTCCAATTTTTTAAAATTTTTCACGACCACCCCTCGCTAAAATTTTGCAAAAAATTTTTTACAATTTTTTAAAGTATTTCACGACCACCCCTCGCTAAAATTTTGAAAAAAATTTTTTACAATTTTTTAAAGTATTTCACGACCACCCCTCGCTAAAATTTTGAAAAAAATTTTTTAAAATTTTTTAAAGTATTTCACGACCACCCCTCGCTAAAATTTTGAAAAAAATTTTTTACAATTTTTTAAAGTATTTCACGACCACCCCTCGCTAAAATTTTGCAAAAAATTTTTCACAATTTTTTAAAGTATTTCACGACCACCCCTCGCTAAAATTTTGAAAAAAATTTTTTACAATTTTTTAAAGTATTTCACGACCACCCCTCGCTAAAATTTTGCAAAAAATTTTTTACAATTTTTTAAAGTATTTCACGACCACCCCTCGCTAAAATTAAAAAAAAAATTTTTCCAATTTTTTAAAATTTTTCACGACCACCCCTCGCTAAAATTTTGCAAAAAATTTTTTACAATTTTTTAAAGTATTTCACGACCACCCCTCGCTAAAATTAAAAAAAAAAATTTTTCCAATTTTTTAAAGTATTTCACGACCACACCTCGCTAAAATTTTGCAAAAAATTTTTTACAATTTTTTAAAGTATTTCACGACCACCCCTCGCTAAAATTAAAAAAAAAAAATTTTTCCAATTTTTTAAAATTTTTCACGACCACCCCTCGCTAAAATTTTGCAAAAAATTTTTTACAATTTTTTAAAGTATTTCACGACCACCCCTCGCTAAAATTAAAAAAAAAAATTTTTTACAATTTTTTAAAGTATTTCACGACCACCCCTCGCTAAAATTTTGAAAAAAATTTTTTACAATTTTTTAAAGTATTTCACGACCACCCCTCGCTAAAATTAAAAAAAAAAATTTTTTACAATTTTTTAAAGTATTTCACGACCACCCCTCGCTAAAATTTTGAAAAAAATTTTTTACAATTTTTTAAAGTATTTCACGACCACCCCTCGCTAAAATTTTGAAAAAAATTTTTTACAATTTTTTAAAGTATTTCACGACCACCCCTCGCTAAAATTTTGCTAAAAATTTTTTACAATTTTTTAAAGTATTTCACGACCACCCCTCGCTAAAATTAAAAAAAAAAATTTTTCCAATTTTTTAAAATTTTTCACGACCACCCCTCGCTAAAATTTTGCAAAAAATTTTTTACAATTTTTTAAAGTATTTCACGACCACCCCTCGCTAAAATTAAAAAAAAAAATTTTTCCAATTTTTTAAAATTTTTCACGACCAACCCTCGCTAAAATTTTGCAGAAAATTTTTTACAATTTTTTAAAATTTTTCACGACCACCCCTCGCTAAAATTAAAAAAAAAAATTTTTCCAATTTTTTAAAATTTTTCACGACCACCCCTCGCTAAAATTTTGCAAAAAATTTTTTACAATTTTTTAAAGTATTTCACGACCACCCCTCGCTAAAATTTTGAAAAAAATTTTTTACAATTTTTTAAAGTATTTCACGACCACCCCTCGCTAAAATTTTGAAAAAAATTTTTTACAATTTTTTAAAGTATTTCACGACCACCCCTCGCTAAAATTTTGCAAAAAATTTTTTACAATTTTTTAAAGTATTTCACGACCACCCCTCGCTAAAATTAAAAAAAAAAATTTTTCCAATTTTTTAAAATTTTTCACGACCACCCCTCGCTAAAATTTTGAAAAAAATTTTTTACAATTTTTTAAAGTATTTCACGACCACCCCTCGCTAAAATTTTGAAAAAAATTTTTTACAATTTTTTAAAGTATTTCACGACCACCCCTCGCTAAAATTTTGCAAAAAATTTTTTACAATTTTTTAAAGTATTTCACGACCACCCCTCGCTAAAATTTTGCAAAAAATTTTTTACAATTTTTTAAAGTATTTCACGACCACCCCTCGCTAAAATTAAAAAAAAAAATTTTTCCAATTTTTTAAAATTTTTCACGACCACCCCTCGCTAAAATTTTGCAAAAAATTTTTTACAATTTTTTAAAGTATTTCACGACCACCCCTCGCTAAAATTTTGAAAAAAATTTTTTAAAATTTTTTAAAGTATTTCACGACCACCCCTCGCTAAAATTTTGAAAAAAATTTTTTACAATTTTTTAAAGTATTTCACGACCACCCCTCGCTAAAATTTTGCAAAAAATTTTTCACAATTTTTTAAAGTATTTCACGACCACCCCTCGCTAAAATTTTGTAAAAAATTTTTTACAATTTTTTAAAGTATTTCACGACCACCCCTCGCTAAAATTTTGCAAAAAATTTTTTACAATTTTTTAAAGTATTTCACGACCACCCCTCGCTAAAATTAAAAAAAAAATTTTTCCAATTTTTTAAAATTTTTCACGACCACCCCTCGCTAAAATTTTGCAAAAAATTTTTTACAATTTTTTAAAGTATTTCACGACCACCCCTCGCTAAAATTTTGCAAAAAATTTTTTACAATTTTTTAAAGTATTTCACGACCACCCCTCGCTAAAATTAAAAAAAAAATTTTTTACAATTTTTTAAAGTATTTCACGACCACCCCTCGCTAAAATTTTGAAAAAAATTTTTTACAATTTTTTAAAATTTTTCACGACCACCCCTCGCTAAAATTTAAAAAAAAAATTTTTCCAATTTTTTTAAAATTTTTCACGACCACCCCTCGCTAAAATTTTGCAAAAAATTTTTTACAATTTTTTAAAGTATTACACGACCACCCCTCGCTAAAATTAAAAAAAAATTTTTCCAATTTTTTAAAATTTTTCACGACCACCCCTCGCTAAAATTTTGCAAAAAATTTTTTACAATTTTTTAAAGTATTTCACGACCACCCCTCGCTAAAATTTTGCAAAAAATTTTTTACAATTTTTTAAAGTATTTCACGACCACCCCTCGCTAAAATTAAAAAAAAAATTTTTCCAATTTTTTAAAATTTTTCACGACCACCCCTCGCTAAAATTTTGCAAAAAATTTTTTACAATTTTTTAAAGTATTTCACGACCACCCCTCGCTAAAATTTTGCAAAAAATTTTTTACAATTTTTTAAAGTATTTCACGACCACCCCTCGCTAAAATTAAAAAAAAAATTTTTTACAATTTTTAAAGTATTTCACGACCACCCCTCGCTAAAATTTTGAAAAAAATTTTTTACAATTTTTTAAAATTTTTCACGACCACCCCTCGCTAAAATTTAAAAAAAAAATTTTTCCAATTTTTTAAAATTTTTCACGACCACCCCTCGCTAAAATTTTGCAAAAATTTTTTTACAATTTTTTAAAGTATTTCACGACCACCCCTCGCTAAAATTAAAAAAAAAATTTTTCCAATTTTTTAAAATTTTTCACGACCACCCCTCGCTAAAATTTTGCAAAAAATTTTTTACAATTTTTTAAAGTATTTCACGACCACCCCTCGCTAAAATTAAAAAAAAAATTTTTCCAATTTTTTAAAATTTTTCACGACCACCCCTCGCTAAAATTTTGCAAAAAATTTTTTACAATTTTTTAAAGTATTTCACGACCACCCCTCGCTAAAATTTTGAAAAAAATTTTTTACAATTTTTTAAAGTATTTCACGACCACCCCTCGCTAAAATTTTGAAAAAAATTTTTTACAATTTTTTAAAGTATTTCACGACCACCCCTCGCTAAAATTTTGCAAAAAATTTTTTACAATTTAAGTATTTCACGACCACCCCTCGCTAAAATTTAAAAAAAAAATTTTTCCAATTTTTTAAAATTTTTCACGACCACCCCTCGCTAAAATTTTGCAAAAAATTTTTTACAATTTTTTAAAGTATTTCACGACCACCCCTCGCTAAAATTTTGAAAAAAATTTTTTACAATTTTTTAAAGTATTTCACGACCACCCCTCGCTAAAATTAAAAAAAAAAATTTTTCCAATTTTTTAAAATTTTTCACGACCACCCCTCGCTAAAATTTTGCAAAAAATTTTTTACAATTTTTTAAAGTATTTCACGACCACCCCTCGCTAAAATTTTGAAAAAAATTTTTTACAATTTTTTAAAGTATTTCACGACCACCCCTCGCTAAAATTTTGAAAAAAATTTTTTACAATTTTTTAAAGTATTTCACGACCACCCCTCGCTAAAATTTTGCAAAAAATTTTTTACAATTTTTTAAAGTATTTCACGACCACCCCTCGCTAAAATTAAAAAAAAAAATTTTTCCAATTTTTTAAAATTTTTCACGACCACCCCTCGCTAAAATTTTGAAAAAAATTTTTTACAATTTTTTAAAGTATTTCACGACCACCCCTCGCTAAAATTTTGAAAAAAATTTTTTTTCAATTTTTTAAAGTATTTCACGACCACCCCTCGCTAAAATTTTGAAAAAATTTTTTTACAATTTTTTAAAGTTTTTCACGACCACCCCTCGCTAAAATTTTGCAAAAAATTTTTTACAATTTTTTAAAGTATTTCACGACCACCCCTCGCTAAAATTAAAAAAAAAAATTTTTCCAATTTTTTAAAATTTTTCACGACCACCCCTCGCTAAAATTTAAAAAAAAAATTTTTCCAATTTTTTAAAATTTTTCACGACCACCCCTCGCTAAAATTTTGCAAAAAATTTTTTACAATTTTTTAAAGTATTTCACGACCACCCCTCGCTAAAATTAAAAAAAAAATTTTTCCAATTTTTTAAAATTTTTCACGACCACCCCTCGCTAAAATTTTGCAAAAAATTTTTTACAATTTTTTAAAGTATTTCACGACCACCCCTCGCTAAAATTAAAAAAAAAAATTTTTCCAATTTTTTAAAATTTTTCACGACCACCCCTCGCTAAAATTTTGCAAAAAATTTTTTACAATTTTTTAAAGTATTTCACGACCACCCCTCGCTAAAATTAAAAAAAAAAATTTTTCCAATTTTTTAAAATTTTTCACGACCACCCCTCGCTAAAATTTTGCAAAAAATTTTTTACAATTTTTTAAAGTATTTCACGACCACCCCTCGCTAAAATTTTGAAAAAAATTTTTTACAATTTTTTAAAGTATTTCACGACCACCCCTCGCTAAAATTTTGAAAAAAATTTTTTAAAATTTTTTAAAGTATTTCACGACCACCCCTCGCTAAAATTTTGAAAAAAATTTTTTACAATTTTTTAAAGTATTTCACGACCACCCCTCGCTAAAATTTTGCAAAAAATTTTTCACAATTTTTTAAAGTATTTCACGACCACCCCTCGCTAAAATTTTGAAAAAAATTTTTTACAATTTTTTAAAGTATTTCACGACCACCCCTCGCTAAAATTTTGCAAAAAATTTTTTACAATTTTTTAAAGTATTTCACGACCACCCCTCGCTAAAATTAAAAAAAAAATTTTTCCAATTTTTTAAAATTTTTCACGACCACCCCTCGCTAAAATTTTGCAAAAAATTTTTTACAATTTTTTAAAGTATTTCACGACCACCCCTCGCTAAAATTAAAAAAAAAAATTTTTCCAATTTTTTAAAGTATTTCACGACCACACCTCGCTAAAATTTTGCAAAAAATTTTTTACAATTTTTTAAAGTATTTCACGACCACCCCTCGCTAAAATTAAAAAAAAAAAATTTTTCCAATTTTTTAAAATTTTTCACGACCACCCCTCGCTAAAATTTTGCAAAAAATTTTTTACAATTTTTTAAAGTATTTCACGACCACCCCTCGCTAAAATTAAAAAAAAAAATTTTTTACAATTTTTTAAAGTATTTCACGACCACCCCTCGCTAAAATTTTGAAAAAAATTTTTTACAATTTTTTAAAGTATTTCACGACCACCCCTCGCTAAAATTTTGAAAAAAATTTTTTACAATTTTTTAAAATTTTTCACGACCACCCCTCGCTAAAATTTAAAAAAAAAATTTTTCCAATTTTTTAAAATTTTTCACGACCACCCCTCGCTAAAATTTTGCAAAAATTTTTTTACAATTTTTTAAAGTATTTCACGACCACCCCTCGCTAAAATTAAAAAAAAAATTTTTCCAATTTTTTAAAATTTTTCACGACCACCCCTCGCTAAAATTTTGCAAAAAATTTTTTACAATTTTTTAAAGTATTTCACGACCACCCCTCGCTAAAATTAAAAAAAAAATTTTTCCAATTTTTTAAAATTTTTCACGACCACCCCTCGCTAAAATTTTGCAAAAAATTTTTTACAATTTTTTAAAGTATTTCACGACCACCCCTCGCTAAAATTTTGAAAAAAATTTTTTACAATTTTTTAAAGTATTTCACGACCACCCCTCGCTAAAATTTTGAAAAAAATTTTTTACAATTTTTTAAAGTATTTCACGACCACCCCTCGCTAAAATTTTGCAAAAAATTTTTTACAATTTAAGTATTTCACGACCACCCCTCGCTAAAATTTAAAAAAAAAATTTTTCCAATTTTTTAAAATTTTTCACGACCACCCCTCGCTAAAATTTTGCAAAAAATTTTTTACAATTTTTTAAAGTATTTCACGACCACCCCTCGCTAAAATTTTGAAAAAAATTTTTTACAATTTTTTAAAGTATTTCACGACCACCCCTCGCTAAAATTAAAAAAAAAAATTTTTCCAATTTTTTAAAATTTTTCACGACCACCCCTCGCTAAAATTTTGCAAAAAATTTTTTACAATTTTTTAAAGTATTTCACGACCACCCCTCGCTAAAATTTTGAAAAAAATTTTTTACAATTTTTTAAAGTATTTCACGACCACCCCTCGCTAAAATTTTGAAAAAAATTTTTTACAATTTTTTAAAGTATTTCACGACCACCCCTCGCTAAAATTTTGCAAAAAATTTTTTACAATTTTTTAAAGTATTTCACGACCACCCCTCGCTAAAATTAAAAAAAAAAATTTTTCCAATTTTTTAAAATTTTTCACGACCACCCCTCGCTAAAATTTTGAAAAAAATTTTTTACAATTTTTTAAAGTATTTCACGACCACCCCTCGCTAAAATTTTGAAAAAAATTTTTTTTCAATTTTTTAAAGTATTTCACGACCACCCCTCGCTAAAATTTTGAAAAAATTTTTTTACAATTTTTTAAAGTTTTTCACGACCACCCCTCGCTAAAATTTTGCAAAAAATTTTTTACAATTTTTTAAAGTATTTCACGACCACCCCTCGCTAAAATTAAAAAAAAAAATTTTTCCAATTTTTTAAAATTTTTCACGACCACCCCTCGCTAAAATTTAAAAAAAAAATTTTTCCAATTTTTTAAAATTTTTCACGACCACCCCTCGCTAAAATTTTGCAAAAAATTTTTTACAATTTTTTAAAGTATTTCACGACCACCCCTCGCTAAAATTAAAAAAAAAATTTTTCCAATTTTTTAAAATTTTTCACGACCACCCCTCGCTAAAATTTTGCAAAAAATTTTTTACAATTTTTTAAAGTATTTCACGACCACCCCTCGCTAAAATTAAAAAAAAAAATTTTTCCAATTTTTTAAAATTTTTCACGACCACCCCTCGCTAAAATTTTGCAAAAAATTTTTTACAATTTTTTAAAGTATTTCACGACCACCCCTCGCTAAAATTAAAAAAAAAAATTTTTCCAATTTTTTAAAATTTTTCACGACCACCCCTCGCTAAAATTTTGCAAAAAATTTTTTACAATTTTTTAAAGTATTTCACGACCACCCCTCGCTAAAATTTTGAAAAAAATTTTTTACAATTTTTTAAAGTATTTCACGACCACCCCTCGCTAAAATTTTGAAAAAAATTTTTTAAAATTTTTTAAAGTATTTCACGACCACCCCTCGCTAAAATTTTGAAAAAAATTTTTTACAATTTTTTAAAGTATTTCACGACCACCCCTCGCTAAAATTTTGCAAAAAATTTTTCACAATTTTTTAAAGTATTTCACGACCACCCCTCGCTAAAATTTTGCAAAAAATTTTTTACAATTTTTTAAAGTATTTCACGACCACCCCTCGCTAAAATTAAAAAAAAAATTTTTCCAATTTTTTAAAATTTTTCACGACCACCCCTCGCTAAAATTTTGCAAAAAATTTTTTACAATTTTTTAAAGTATTTCACGACCACCCCTCGCTAAAATTAAAAAAAAAAATTTTTCCAATTTTTTAAAGTATTTCACGACCACACCTCGCTAAAATTTTGCAAAAAATTTTTTACAATTTTTTAAAGTATTTCACGACCACCCCTCGCTAAAATTAAAAAAAAAAAATTTTTCCAATTTTTTAAAATTTTTCACGACCACCCCTCGCTAAAATTTTGCAAAAAATTTTTTACAATTTTTTAAAGTATTTCACGACCACCCCTCGCTAAAATTAAAAAAAAAAATTTTTTACAATTTTTTAAAGTATTTCACGACCACCCCTCGCTAAAATTTTGAAAAAAATTTTTTACAATTTTTTAAAGTATTTCACGACCACCCCTCGCTAAAATTAAAAAAAAAAATTTTTTACAATTTTTTAAAGTATTTCACGACCACCCCTCGCTAAAATTTTGAAAAAAATTTTTTACAATTTTTTAAAGTATTTCACGACCACCCCTCGCTAAAATTTTGAAAAAAATTTTTTACAATTTTTTAAAGTATTTCACGACCACCCCTCGCTAAAATTTTGCTAAAAATTTTTTACAATTTTTTAAAGTATTTCACGACCACCCCTCGCTAAAATTAAAAAAAAAAATTTTTCCAATTTTTTAAAATTTTTCACGACCACCCCTCGCTAAAATTTTGCAAAAAATTTTTTACAATTTTTTAAAGTATTTCACGACCACCCCTCGCTAAAATTAAAAAAAAAAATTTTTCCAATTTTTTAAAATTTTTCACGACCAACCCTCGCTAAAATTTTGCAGAAAATTTTTTACAATTTTTTAAAATTTTTCACGACCACCCCTCGCTAAAATTAAAAAAAAAAATTTTTCCAATTTTTTAAAATTTTTCACGACCACCCCTCGCTAAAATTTTGCAAAAAATTTTTTACAATTTTTTAAAGTATTTCACGACCACCCCTCGCTAAAATTTTGAAAAAAATTTTTTACAATTTTTTAAAGTATTTCACGACCACCCCTCGCTAAAATTTTGAAAAAAATTTTTTACAATTTTTTAAAGTATTTCACGACCACCCCTCGCTAAAATTTTGCAAAAAATTTTTTACAATTTTTTAAAGTATTTCACGACCACCCCTCGCTAAAATTAAAAAAAAAAATTTTTCCAATTTTTTAAAATTTTTCACGACCACCCCTCGCTAAAATTTTGAAAAAAATTTTTTACAATTTTTTAAAGTATTTCACGACCACCCCTCGCTAAAATTTTGAAAAAAATTTTTTACAATTTTTTAAAGTATTTCACGACCACCCCTCGCTAAAATTTTGCAAAAAATTTTTTACAATTTTTTAAAGTATTTCACGACCACCCCTCGCTAAAATTTTGCAAAAAATTTTTTACAATTTTTTAAAGTATTTCACGACCACCCCTCGCTAAAATTAAAAAAAAAAATTTTTCCAATTTTTTAAAATTTTTCACGACCACCCCTCGCTAAAATTTTGCAAAAAATTTTTTACAATTTTTTAAAGTATTTCACGACCACCCCTCGCTAAAATTTTGAAAAAAATTTTTTAAAATTTTTTAAAGTATTTCACGACCACCCCTCGCTAAAATTTTGAAAAAAATTTTTTACAATTTTTTAAAGTATTTCACGACCACCCCTCGCTAAAATTTTGCAAAAAATTTTTCACAATTTTTTAAAGTATTTCACGACCACCCCTCGCTAAAATTTTGTAAAAAATTTTTTACAATTTTTTAAAGTATTTCACGACCACCCCTCGCTAAAATTTTGCAAAAAATTTTTTACAATTTTTTAAAGTATTTCACGACCACCCCTCGCTAAAATTAAAAAAAAAATTTTTCCAATTTTTTAAAATTTTTCACGACCACCCCTCGCTAAAATTTTGCAAAAAATTTTTTACAATTTTTTAAAGTATTTCACGACCACCCCTCGCTAAAATTTTGCAAAAAATTTTTTACAATTTTTTAAAGTATTTCACGACCACCCCTCGCTAAAATTAAAAAAAAAATTTTTTACAATTTTTTAAAGTATTTCACGACCACCCCTCGCTAAAATTTTGAAAAAAATTTTTTACAATTTTTTAAAATTTTTCACGACCACCCCTCGCTAAAATTTAAAAAAAAAATTTTTCCAATTTTTTTAAAATGTTTCACGACCACCCCTCGCTAAAATTTTGCAAAAAATTTTTTACAATTTTTTAAAGTATTACACGACCACCCCTCGCTAAAATTAAAAAAAAATTTTTCCAATTTTTTAAAATTTTTCACGACCACCCCTCGCTAAAATTTTGCAAAAAATTTTTTACAATTTTTTAAAGTATTTCACGACCACCCCTCGCTAAAATTTTGCAAAAAATTTTTTACAATTTTTTAAAGTATTTCACGACCACCCCTCGCTAAAATTAAAAAAAAAATTTTTCCAATTTTTTAAAATTTTTCACGACCACCCCTCGCTAAAATTTTGCAAAAAATTTTTTACAATTTTTTAAAGTATTTCACGACCACCCCTCGCTAAAATTTTGCAAAAAATTTTTTACAATTTTTTAAAGTATTTCACGACCACCCCTCGCTAAAATTAAAAAAAAAATTTTTTACAATTTTTAAAGTATTTCACGACCACCCCTCGCTAAAATTTTGAAAAAAATTTTTTACAATTTTTTAAAATTTTTCACGACCACCCCTCGCTAAAATTTAAAAAAAAAATTTTTCCAATTTTTTAAAATTTTTCACGACCACCCCTCGCTAAAATTTTGCAAAAATTTTTTTACAATTTTTTAAAGTATTTCACGACCACCCCTCGCTAAAATTAAAAAAAAAATTTTTCCAATTTTTTAAAATTTTTCACGACCACCCCTCGCTAAAATTTTGCAAAAAATTTTTTACAATTTTTTAAAGTATTTCACGACCACCCCTCGCTAAAATTAAAAAAAAAATTTTTCCAATTTTTTAAAATTTTTCACGACCACCCCTCGCTAAAATTTTGCAAAAAATTTTTTACAATTTTTTAAAGTATTTCACGACCACCCCTCGCTAAAATTTTGAAAAAAATTTTTTACAATTTTTTAAAGTATTTCACGACCACCCCTCGCTAAAATTTTGAAAAAAATTTTTTACAATTTTTTAAAGTATTTCACGACCACCCCTCGCTAAAATTTTGCAAAAAATTTTTTACAATTTTTTAAAGTATTTCACGACCACCCCTCGCTAAAATTAAAAAAAAAAATTTTTCCAATTTTTTAAAATTTTTCACGACCACCCCTCGCTAAAATTTTGCAAAAAATTTTTTACAATTTTTTAAAGTATTTCACGACCTCCCCTCGCTAAAATTAAAAAAAAAATTTTTCCAATTTTTTAAAATTTTTCACGACCACCCCTCGCTAAAATTTTGAAAAAAATTTTTTACAATTTTTTAAAGTATTTCACGTCCACCCCTCGCAAAAATTTTGAAAAAAATTTTTTACAATTTTTTAAAGTATTTCACGACCACCCCTCGCTAAAATTTTGCAAAAAATTTTTTACAATTTTTTAAAGTATTTCACGACCACCCCTCGCTAAAATTTTGAAAAAAATTTTTTACAATTTTTTAAAGTATTTCACGACCACCCCTCGCTAAAATTTTGCAAAAAATTTTTTACAATTTTTTAAAGTATTTCACGACCACCCCTCGCTAAAATTTTGAAAAAAATTTTTTACAATTTTTTAAAGTATTTCACGACCACCCCTCGCTAAAATTTTGAAAAAAAATTTTTTACAATTTTTTAAAGTATTTCACGACCACCCCTCGCTAAAATTTTGAAAAAAATTTTTTACAATTTTTTAAATTATTTCACGACCACCCCTCGCTAAAATTTTGCAAAAAATTTTTTACAATTTTTTAAAGTATTTCACGACCACCCCTCGCTAAAATTAAAAAAAAAATTTTTTACAATTTTTTAAAGTATTTCACGACCACCCCTCGCTAAAATTAAAAAAAAAAATTTTTCCAATTTTTTAAAGTATTTCACGACCACCCCTCGCTAAAATTTAAAAAAAAAAATTTTTTACAATTTTTTAAAGTATTTCACGTCCACCCCTCGCAAAAATTTTGAAAAAAATTTTTACAATTTTTTAAAGTATTTCACGACCACCCCTCGCTAAAATTTTGCAAAAAATTTTTTACAATTTTTTAAAGTATTTCACGACCACCCCTCGCTAAAATTTTGAAAAAAATTTTTTACAATTTTTTAAAGTATTTCACGACCACCCCTCGCTAAAATTTTGCAAAAAATTTTTTACAATTTTTTAAAGTATTTCACGACCACCCCTCGCTAAAATTTTGAAAAAAATTTTTTACAATTTTTTAAAGTATTTCACGACCACCCCTCGCTAAAATTTTGAAAAAAAATTTTTTACAATTTTTTAAAGTATTTCACGACCACCCCTCGCTAAAATTTTGAAAAAAATTTTTTACAATTTTTTAAATTATTTCACGACCACCCCTCGCTAAAATTTTGCAAAAAATTTTTTACAATTTTTTAAAGTATTTCACGACCACCCCTCGCTAAAATTAAAAAAAAAAATTTTTCCAATTTTTTAAAATTTTTCACGACCACCCCTCGCTAAAATTTAAAA
Organism: Villa cingulata; assembly: GCA_951394055.1. Taxonomy (NCBI): domain Eukaryota; kingdom Metazoa; phylum Arthropoda; class Insecta; order Diptera; family Bombyliidae; genus Villa; species Villa cingulata. The sequence goes on along the minus strand of CATOAS010000031.1, from coordinate 165,036 downwards.
AAAAAATTTTTCCAATTTTTTAAAATTTTTCACGACCACCCCTCGCTAAAATTTTGAAAAAAATTTTTTCCAATTTTTTAAAATTTTTCACGACCACCCCTCGCTAAAATTTTGCAAAAAATTTTTTACAATTTTTTAAAGTATTTCACGACCACCCCTCGCTAAAATTTTGAAAAAAATTTTTTACAATTTTTTAAATTATTTCACGACCACCCCTCGCTAAAATTTTGCAAAAAATTTTTTACAATTTTTTAAGTATTTCACGACCACCCCTCGCTAAAATTAAAAAAAAAATTTTTTACAATTTTTTAAAGTATTTCACGACCACCCCTCGCTAAAATTAAAAAAAAAAATTTTTCCAATTTTTTAAAGTATTTCACGACCACCCCTCGCTAAAATTTTGCAAAAAATTTTTTACAATTTTTTAAAGTATTTCACGACCACCCCTCGCTAAAATTAAAAAAAAAAATTTTTCCAATTTTTTAAAATTTTTCACGACCACCCCTCGCTAAAATTTAAAAAAAAAAATTTTCCAATTTTTTAAAATTTTTCACGACCACCCCTCGCTAAAATTTTGCAAAAAATTTTTTACAATTTTTTAAAGTATTTCACGACCACCCCTCGCTAAAATTTAAAAAAAAAATTTTTCCAATTTTTTAAAATTTTTCACGACCACCCCTCGCTAAAATTTTGCAAAAAATTTTTTACAATTTTTTAAAGTATTTCACGACCACCCCTCGCTAAAATTTTGAAAAAAATTTTTTACAATTTTTTAAAGTATTTCACGACCACCCCTCGCTAAAATTTTGAAAAAAATTTTTTACAATTTTTTAAAGTATTTCACGACCACCCCTCGCTAAAATTTTGCAAAAAATTTTTTACAATTTTTTAAAGTATTTCACGACCACCCCTCGCTAAAATTTTGAAAAAAAATTTTTACAATTTTTTAAAGTATTTCACGACCACCCCTCGCTAAAATTTTGCAAAAAATTTTTTACAATTTTTTAAAGTATTTCACGACCACCCCTCGCTAAAATTTTGAAAAAAATTTTTTACAATTTTTTAAAGTATTTCACGACCACCCCTCGCTAAAATTTTGAAAAAAATTTTTTACAATTTTTTAAAGTATTTCACGACCACCCCTCGCTAAAATTTTGAAAAAAATTTTTTACAATTTTTTAAAGTATTTCACGACCACCCCTCGCTAAAATTTTGCAAAAAATTTTTTACAATTTTTTAAAGTATTTCACGACCACCCCTCGCTAAAATTAAAAAAAAAAATTTTTCCAATTTTTTAAAGTATTTCACGACCACACCTCGCTAAAATTTTGCAAAAAATTTTTTACAATTTTTTAAAGTATTTCACGACCACCCCTCGCTAAAATTAAAAAAAAAAATTTTTCCAATTTTTTAAAATTTTTCACGACCACCCCTCGCTAAAATTTTGCAAAAAATTTTTTACAATTTTTTAAAGTATTTCACGACCACCCCTCGCTAAAATTTTGAAAAAAATTTTTTACAATTTTTTAAAGTATTTCACGACCACCCCTCGCTAAAATTTTGAAAAAGATTTTTTACAATTTTTTAAAGTATTTCACGACCACCCCTCGCTAAAATTTTGCAAAAAATTTTTTACAATTTTTTAAAGTATTTCACGACCACCCCTCGCTAAAATTTTGCAAAAAATTTTTTACAATTTTTTAAAGTATTTCACGACCACCCCTCGCTAAAATTAAAAAAAAAAATTTTTTACAATTTTTTAAAGTATTTCACGACCACCCCTCGCTAAAATTTTGAAAAAAATTTTTTACAATTTTTTAAAGTATTTCACGACCACCCCTCGCTAAAATTAAAAAAAAAAATTTTTTACAATTTTTTAAAGTATTTCACGACCACCCCTCGCTAAAATTAAAAAAAAAAATTTTTCCAATTTTTTAAAGTATTTCACGACCACCCCTCGCTAAAATTTTGCAAAAAATTTTTTACAATTTTTTAAAGTATTTCACGACCACCCCTCGCTAAAATTAAAAAAAAAAATTTTTCCAATTTTTTAAAATTTTTCACGACCACCCCTCGCTAAAATTTAAAAAAAAAATTTTTCCAATTTTTTAAAATTTTTCACGACCACCCCTCGCTAAAATTTTGCAAAAAATTTTTTACAATTTTTTAAAGTATTTCACGACCACCCCTCGCTAAAATTTAAAAAAAAAATTTTTCCAATTTTTTAAAATTTTTCACGACCACCCCTCGCTAAAATTTTGCAAAAAATTTTTTACAATTTTTTAAAGTATTTCACGACCACCCCTCGCTAAAATTTTGAAAAAAATTTTTTACAATTTTTTAAAGTATTTCACGACCACCCCTCGCTAAAATTTTGAAAAAGATTTTTTACAATTTTTTAAAGTATTTCACGACCACCCCTCGCTAAAATTTTGCAAAAAATTTTTTACAATTTTTTAAAGTATTTCACGACCACCCCTCGCTAAAATTTTGAAAAAAATTTTTTACAATTTTTTAAAGTATTTCACGACCACCCCTCGCTAAAATTTTGCAAAAAATTTTTTACAATTTTTTAAAGTATTTCACGACCACCCCTCGCTAAAATTAAAAAAAAAAATTTTTCCAATTTTTTAAAGTATTTCACGACCACACCTCGCTAAAATTTTGCAAAAAATTTTTTACAATTTTTTAAAGTATTTCACGACCACCCCTCGCTAAAATTAAAAAAAAAAATTTTTCCAATTTTTTAAAATTTTTCACGACCACCCCTCGCTAAAATTAAAAAAAAATTTTTTACAATTTTTTAAAGTATTTCACGACCACCCCTCGCTAAAATTAAAAAAAAAAATTTTTTACAATTTTTTAAAGTATTTCACGACCACCCCTCGCTAAAATTTTGAAAAAAATTTTTTACAATTTTTTAAAGTATTTCACGACCACCCCTCGCTAAAATTAAAAAAAAAATTTTTTTACAATTTTTTAAAGTATTTCACGACCAACCCTCGCTAAAATTTTGAAAAAAATTTGTTACAATTTTTTAAAGTATTTCACGACCACCCCTCGCTAAAATTTTGCAAAAAATTTTTTACAATTTTTTAAAGTATTTCACGACCACCCCTCGCTAAAATTTTGAAAAAAATTTTTTACAATTTTTTAAAGTATTTCACGACCACCCCTCGCTAAAATTTTGCAAAAAATTTTTTACAATTTTTTAAAGTATTTCACGACCACCCCTCGCTAAAATTTTGAAAAAAATTTTTTACAATTTTTTAAAGTATTTCACGACCACCCCTCGCTAAAATTTTGAAAAAAAATTTTTTACAATTTTTTAAAGTATTTCACGACCACCCCTCGCTAAAATTTTGAAAAAAATTTTTTACAATTTTTTAAATTATTTCACGACCACCTTTCGCTAAAATTTTGCAAAAAATTTTTTACAATTTTTTAAAGTATTTCACGACCACCCCTCGCTAAAATTAAAAAAAAAAATTTTTCCAATTTTTTAAAATTTTTCACGACCACCCCTCGCTAAAATTTAAAAAAAAAATTTTTCCAATTTTTTAAAATTTTTCACGACCACCCCTCGCTAAAATTTTGAAAAAAATTTTTTCCAATTTTTTAAAATTTTTCACGACCACCCCTCGCTAAAATTTTGCAAAAAATTTTTTACAATTTTTTAAAGTATTTCACGACCACCCCTCGCTAAAATTTTGAAAAAAATTTTTTACAATTTTTTAAATTATTTCACGACCACCCCTCGCTAAAATTTTGCAAAAAATTTTTTACAATTTTTTAAAGTATTTCACGACCACCCCTCGCTAAAATTAAAAAAAAAATTTTTTACAATTTTTTAAAGTATTTCACGACCACCCCTCGCTAAAATTAAAAAAAAAATTTTTCCAATTTTTTAAAGTATTTCACGACCACCCCTCGCTAAAATTTTGCAAAAAATTTTTTACAATTTTTTAAAGTATTTCACGACCACCCCTCGCTAAAATTAAAAAAAAAAATTTTTCCAATTTTTTAAAATTTTTCACGACCACCCCTCGCTAAAATTTAAAAAAAAAATTTTTCCAATTTTTTAAAATTTTTCACGACCACCCCTCGCTAAAATTTTGCAAAAAATTTTTTACAATTTTTTAAAGTATTTCACGACCACCCCTCGATAAAATTTAAAAAAAAAATTTTTCCAATTTTTTAAAATTTTTCACGACCACCCCTCGCTAAAATTTTGCAAAAAATTTTTTACAATTTTTTAAAGTATTTCACGACCACCCCTCGCTAAAATTTTGAAAAAAATTTTTTACAATTTTTTAAAGTATTTCACGACCACCCCTCGCTAAAATTTTGAAAAAAATTTTTTACAATTTTTTAAAGTATTTCACGACGACCCCTCGCTAAAATTTTGCAAAAAATTTTTTACAATTTTTTAAAGTATTTCACGACCACCCCTCGCTAAAATTTTGAAAAAAAATTTTTACAATTTTTTAAAGTATTTCACGACCACCCCTCGCTAAAATTTTGCAAAAAATTTTTTACAATTTTTTAAAGTATTTCACGACCACCCCTCGCTAAAATTAAAAAAAAAAATTTTTCCAATTTTTTAAAGTATTTCACGACCACACCTCGCTAAAATTTTGCAAAAAATTTTTTACAATTTTTTAAAGTATTTCACGACCACCCCTCGCTAAAATTAAAAAAAAAAATTTTTCCAATTTTTTAAAATTTTTCACGACCACCCCTCGCTAAAATTTTGCAAAAAATTTTTTACAATTTTTTAAAGTATTTCACGACCACCCCTCGCTAAAATTAAAAAAAAAAATTTTTTACAATTTTTTAAAGTATTTCACGACCACCCCTCGCTAAAATTTTGAAAAAAATTTTTTACAATTTTTTAAAGTATTTCACGACCACCCCTCGCTAAAATTAAAAAAAAAATTTTTTACAATTTTTTAAAGTATTTCACGACCACCCCTCGCTAAAATTTTGAAAAAAATTTTTTACAATTTTTTAAAGTATTTCACGACCACCCCTCGCTAAAATTTTGAAAAAAATTTTTTACAATTTTTTAAAGTATTTCACGACCACCCCTCGCTAAAATTAAAAAAAAAATTTTTTACAATTTTTTAAAGTATTTCACGACCACCCCTCGCTAAAATTTTGAAAAAAATTTTTTACAATTTTTTAAAGTATTTCACGACCACCCCTCGCTAAAATTTTGCAAAAAATTTTTTACAATTTTTTAAAGTATTTCACGACCACCCCTCGCTAAAATTTTGAAAAAAATTTTTTACAATTTTTTAAAGTATTTCACGACCACCCCTCGCTAAAATTTTGCAAAAAAATTTTTTACAATTTTTTAAAGTATTTCACGACCACCCCTCGCTAAAATTTTGAAAAAAATTTTTTACAATTTTTTAAATTATTTCACGACCACCTTTCGCTAAAATTTTGCAAAAAATTTTTTACAATTTTTTAAAGTATTTCACGACCACCCCTCGCTAAAATTAAAAAAAAAAATTTTTCCAATTTTTTAAAATTTTTCACGACCACCCCTCGCTAAAATTTAAAAAAAAAATTTTTCCAATTTTTTAAAATTTTTCACGACCACCCCTCGCTAAAATTTTGAAAAAAATTTTTTCCAATTTTTTAAAATTTTTCACGACCACCCCTCGCTAAAATTTTGCAAAAAATTTTTTACAATTTTTTAAAGTATTTCACGACCACCCCTCGCTAAAATTTTGAAAAAAATTTTTTACAATTTTTTAAATTATTTCACGACCACCCCTCGCTAAAATTTTGCAAAAAATTTTTTACAATTTTTTAAAGTATTTCACGACCACCCCTCGCTAAAATTAAAAAAAAAATTTTTTACAATTTTTTAAAGTATTTCACGACCACCCCTCGCTAAAATTAAAAAAAAAATTTTTCCAATTTTTTAAAGTATTTCACGACCACCCCTCGCTAAAATTTTGCAAAAAATTTTTTACAATTTTTTAAAGTATTTCACGACCACCCCTCGCTAAAATTAAAAAAAAAAATTTTTCCAATTTTTTAAAATTTTTCACGACCACCCCTCGCTAAAATTTAAAAAAAAAATTTTTCCAATTTTTTAAAATTTTTCACGACCACCCCTCGCTAAAATTTTGCAAAAAATTTTTTACAATTTTTTAAAGTATTTCACGACCACCCCTCGATAAAATTTAAAAAAAAAATTTTTCCAATTTTTTAAAATTTTTCACGACCACCCCTCGCTAAAATTTTGCAAAAAATTTTTTACAATTTTTTAAAGTATTTCACGACCACCCCTCGCTAAAATTTTGAAAAAAATTTTTTACAATTTTTTAAAGTATTTCACGACCACCCCTCGCTAAAATTTTGAAAAAAATTTTTTACAATTTTTTAAAGTATTTCACGACGACCCCTCGCTAAAATTTTGCAAAAAATTTTTTACAATTTTTTAAAGTATTTCACGACCACCCCTCGCTAAAATTTTGAAAAAAAATTTTTACAATTTTTTAAAGTATTTCACGACCACCCCTCGCTAAAATTTTGCAAAAAATTTTTTACAATTTTTTAAAGTATTTCACGACCACCCCTCGCTAAAATTAAAAAAAAAAATTTTTCCAATTTTTTAAAGTATTTCACGACCACACCTCGCTAAAATTTTGCAAAAAATTTTTTACAATTTTTTAAAGTATTTCACGACCACCCCTCGCTAAAATTAAAAAAAAAAATTTTTCCAATTTTTTAAAATTTTTCACGACCACCCCTCGCTAAAATTTTGCAAAAAATTTTTTACAATTTTTTAAAGTATTTCACGACCACCCCTCGCTAAAATTAAAAAAAAAAATTTTTTACAATTTTTTAAAGTATTTCACGACCACCCCTCGCTAAAATTTTGAAAAAAATTTTTTACAATTTTTTAAAGTATTTCACGACCACCCCTCGCTAAAATTAAAAAAAAAATTTTTTACAATTTTTTAAAGTATTTCACGACCACCCCTCGCTAAAATTTTGAAAAAAATTTTTTACAATTTTTTAAAGTATTTCACGACCACCCCTCGCTAAAATTTTGAAAAAAATTTTTTACAATTTTTTAAAGTATTTCACGACCACCCCTCGCTAAAATTTTGAAAAAAATTTTTTACAATTTTTTAAAGTATTTCACGACCACCCCTCGCTAAAATTTTGAAAAAAATTTTTTACAATTTTTTAAAGTATTTCACGACCACCCCTCGCTAAAATTTTGAAAAAAATTTTTTACAATTTTTTAAAGTATTTCACGACCACCCCTCGCTAAAATTTTGCAAAAAATTTTTTACAATTTTTTAAAGTATTTCACGACCACCCCTCGCTAAAATTTTGAAAAAAAATTTTTACAATTTTTTAAAGTATTTCACGACCACCCCTCGCTAAAATTTTGCAAAAAATTTTTTACAATTTTTTAAAGTATTTCACGACCACCCCTCGCTAAAATTAAAAAAAAAAATTTTTCCAATTTTTTAAAGTATTTCACGACCACACCTCGCTAAAATTTTGCAAAAAATTTTTTACAATTTTTTAAAGTATTTCACGACCACCCCTCGCTAAAATTAAAAAAAAAAATTTTTCCAATTTTTTAAAATTTTTCACGACCACCCCTCGCTAAAATTTTGCAAAAAATTTTTTACAATTTTTTAAAGTATTTCACGACCACCCCTCGCTAAAATTAAAAAAAAAAATTTTTTACAATTTTTTAAAGTATTTCACGACCACCCCTCGCTAAAATTTTGAAAAAAATTTTTTACAATTTTTTAAAGTATTTCACGACCACCCCTCGCTAAAATTAAAAAAAAAAATTTTTTACAATTTTTTAAAGTATTTCACGACCACCCCTCGCTAAAATTTTGAAAAAAATTTTTTACAATTTTTTAAAGTATTTCACGACCACCCCTCGCTAAAATTTTGAAAAAAATTTTTTACAATTTTTTAAAGTATTTCACGACCACCCCTCGCTAAAATTTTGAAAAAAATTTTTTACAATTTTTTAAAGTATTTCACGACCACCCCTCGCTAAAATTAAAAAAAAAAATTTTTCCAATTTTTTAAAATTTTTCACGACCACCCCTCGCTAAAATTTAAAAAAAAAATTTTTCCAATTTTTTAAAATTTTTCACGACCACCCCTCGCTAAAATTTTGCAAAAAATTTTTTACAATTTTTTAAAGTATTTCACGACCACCCCTCGCTAAAATTTAAAAAAAAAATTTTTCCAATTTTTTAAAATTTTTCACGACCACCCCTCGCTAAAATTTTGCAAAAGATTTTTTACAATTTTTTAAAGTATTTCACGACCACCCCTCGCTAAAATTTTGCAAAAAATTTTTTACAATTTTTTAAAGTATTTCATGACCACCCCTCGCTAAAATTTTGAAAAAAATTTTTTACAATTTTTTAAAGTATTTCACGACCACCCCTCGCTAAAATTTTGCAAAAAATTTTTTACAATTTTTTAAAGTATTTCACGACCACCCCTCGCTAAAATTAAAAAAAAAAATTGTTCCAATTTTTTAAAGTATTTCACGACCACACCTCGCTAAAATTTTGCAAAAAATTTTTTACAATTTTTTAAAGTATTTCACGACCACCCCTCGCTAAAATTAAAAAAAAAAATTTTTCCAATTTTTTAAAATTTTTCACGACCACCCCTCGCTAAAATTTTGCAAAAAATTTTTTACAATTTTTTAAAGTATTTCACGACCACCCCTCGCTAAAATTAAAAAAAAAAATTTTTTACAATTTTTTAAAGTATTTCACGACCACCCCTCGCTAAAATTTTGAAAAAAATTTTTTACAATTTTTTAAAGTATTTCACGACCACCCCTCGCTAAAATTAAAAAAAAAAAATTTTTACAATTTTTTAAAGTATTTCACGACCACCCCTCGCTAAAATTTTGAAAAAAATTTGTTACAATTTTTTAAAGTATTTCACGACCACCCCTCGCTAAAATTTTGAAAAAAATTTTTTACAATTTTTTAAAGTATTTCACGACCACCCCTCGCTAAAATTTTGCAAAAAATTTTTTACAATTTTTTAAAGTATTTCACGACCACCCCTCGCTAAAATTAAAAAAAAAAATTTTTCCAATTTTTTAAAATTTTTCACGACCACCCCTCGCTAAAATTTTGCAAAAAATTTTTTACAATTTTTTAAAGTATTTCACGACCACCCCTCGCTAAAATTAAAAAAAAAAATTTTTCCAATTTTTTAAAATTTTTCACGACCAACCCTCGCTAAAATTTTGCAGAAAATTTTTTACAATTTTTTAAAGTATTTCACGACCACCCCTCGCTAAAATTAAAAAAAGAAATTTTTCCAATTTTTTAAAATTTTTCACGACCACCCCTCGCTAAAATTTTGAAAAAAATTTTTTACAATTTTTTAAAGTATTTCACGACCACCCCTCGCTAAAATTTTGAAAAAAATTTTTTACAATTTTTTAAAGTATTTCACGACCACCCCTCGCTAAAATTTTGCAAAAAATTTTTTACAATTTTTTAAAGTATTTCACGACCACCCCTCGCTAAAATTAAAAAAAAAAATTTTTCCAATTTTTTAAAATTTTTCACGACCACCCCTCGCTAAAATTTTGAAAAAAATTTTTCCAATTTTTTAAAATTTTTCACGACCACCCCTCGCTAAAATTTTGCAAAAAATTTTTTACAATTTTTTAAAGTATTTCACGACCACCCCTCGCTAAAATTAAAAAAAAAAATTTTTCCAATTTTTTAAAATTTTTCACGACCAACCCTCGCTAAAATTTTGCAGAAAATTTTTTACAATTTTTTAAAGTATTTCACGACCACCCCTCGCTAAAATTAAAAAAAAAAATTTTTCCAATTTTTTAAAATTTTTCACGACCACCCCTCGCTAAAATTTTGAAAAAAATTTTTTACAATTTTTTAAAGTATTTCACGACCACCCCTCGCTAAAATTTTGCAAAAAATTTTTTACAATTTTTTAAAGTATTTCACGACCACCCCTCGCTAAAATTAAAAAAAAAAATTTTTCCAATTTTTTAAAATTTTTCACGACCACCCCTCGCTAAAATTTTGAAAAAAATTTTTTACAATTTTTTAAAGTATTTCACGACCACCCCTCGCTAAAATTTTGAAAAAAATTTTTTACAATTTTTTAAAGTATTTCACGACCACCCCTCGCTAAAATTTTGAAAAAAATTTTTTTTCAATTTTTTAAAGTATTTCACGACCACCCCTCGCTAAAATTTTGAAAAAAATTTTTTACAATTTTTTAAAGTTTTTCACGACCACCCCTCGCTAAAATTTTGCAAAAAATTTTTTACAATTTTTTAAAGTATTTCACGACCACCCCTCGCTAAAATTAAAAAAAAAAATTTTTCCAATTTTTTAAAATTTTTCACGACCACCCCTCGCTAAAATTTAAAAAAAAAATTTTTCCAATTTTTTAAAATTTTTCACGACCACCCCTCGCTAAAATTTTGCAAAAAATTTTTTACAATTTTTTAAAGTATTTCACGACCACCCCTCGCTAAAATTAAAAAAAAAATTTTTCCAATTTTTTAAAATTTTTCACGACCACCCCTCGCTAAAATTTTGCAAAAAATTTTTTACAATTTTTTAAAGTATTTCACGACCACCCCTCGCTAAAATTAAAAAAAAAATTTTTTCCAATTTTTTAAAATTTTTCACGACCACCCCTCGCTAAAATTTTGCAAAAAATTTTTTACAATTTTTTAAAGTATTTCACGACCACCCCTCGCTAAAATTAAAAAAAAAAATTTTTCCAATTTTTTAAAATTTTTCACGACCACCCCTCGCTAAAATTTTGCAAAAAATTTTTTACAATTTTTTAAAGTATTTCACGACCACCCCTCGCTAAAATTTTGAAAAAAATTTTTTAAAATTTTTTAAAGTATTTCACGACCACCCCTCGCTAAAATTTTGAAAAAAATTTTTTACAATTTTTTAAAGTATTTCACGACCACCCCTCGCTAAAATTTTGCAAAAAATTTTTCACAATTTTTTAAAGTATTTCACGACCACCCCTCGCTAAAATTTTGAAAAAAATTTTTTACAATTTTTTAAAGTATTTCACGACCACCCCTCGCTAAAATTTTGCAAAAAATTTTTTACAATTTTTTAAAGTATTTCACGACCACCCCTCGCTAAAATTAAAAAAAAAATTTTTCCATTTTTTTAAAATTTTTCACGACCACCCCTCGCTAAAATTTTGCAAAAAATTTTTTACAATTTTTTAAAGTATTTCACGACCACCCCTCGCTAAAATTAAAAAAAAAAATTTTTCCAATTTTTTAAAGTATTTCACGACCACACCTCGCTAAAATTTTGCAAAAAATTTTTTACAATTTTTTAAAGTATTTCACGACCACCCCTCGCTAAAATTAAAAAAAAAAATTTTTCCAATTTTTTAAAATTTTTCACGACCACCCCTCGCTAAAATTTTGCAAAAAATTTTTTACAATTTTTTAAAGTATTTCACGACCACCCCTCGCTAAAATTAAAAAAAAAAATTTTTTACAATTTTTTAAAGTATTTCACGACCACCCCTCGCTAAAATTTTGAAAAAAATTTTTTACAATTTTTTAAAGTATTTCACGACCACCCCTCGCTAAAATTAAAAAAAAAAATTTTTTACAATTTTTTAAAGTATTTCACGACCACCCCTCGCTAAAATTTTGAAAAAAATTTTTTACAATTTTTTAAAGTATTTCACGACCACCCCTCGCTAAAATTTTGAAAAAAATTTTTTACAATTTTTTAAAGTATTTCACGACCACCCCTCGCTAAAATTTTGCAAAAAATTTTTTACAATTTTTTAAAGTATTTCACGACCACCCCTCGCTAAAATTAAAAAAAAAAATTTTTCCAATTTTTTAAAATTTTTCACGACCACCCCTCGCTAAAATTTTGCAAAAAATTTTTTACAATTTTTTAAAGTATTTCACGACCACCCCTCGCTAAAATTAAAAAAAAAAATTTTTCCAATTTTTTAAAATTTTTCACGACCAACCCTCGCTAAAATTTTGCAGAAAATTTTTTACAATTTTTTAAAATTTTTCACGACCACCCCTCGCTAAAATTAAAAAAAAAAATTTTTCCAATTTTTTAAAATTTTTCACGACCACCCCTCGCTAAAATTTTGCAAAAAATTTTTTACAATTTTTTAAAGTATTTCACGACCACCCCTCGCTAAAATTTTGAAAAAAATTTTTTACAATTTTTTAAAGTATTTCACGACCACCCCTCGCTAAAATTTTGAAAAAAATTTTTTACAATTTTTTAAAGTATTTCACGACCACCCCTCGCTAAAATTTTGCAAAAAATTTTTTACAATTTTTTAAAGTATTTCACGACCACCCCTCGCTAAAATTAAAAAAAAAAATTTTTCCAATTTTTTAAAATTTTTCACGACCACCCCTCGCTAAAATTTTGAAAAAAATTTTTTACAATTTTTTAAAGTATTTCACGACCACCCCTCGCTAAAATTTTGAAAAAAATTTTTTACAATTTTTTAAAGTATTTCACGACCACCCCTCGCTAAAATTTTGAAAAAAATTTTTTTTCAATTTTTTAAAGTATTTCACGACCACCCCTCGCTAAAATTTTGAAAAAAATTTTTTACAATTTTTTAAAGTATTTCACGACCACCCCTCGCTAAAATTTTGCAAAAAATTTTTTACAATTTTTTAAAGTATTTCACGACCACCCCTCGCTAAAATTTTGCAAAAAATTTTTTACAATTTTTTAAAGTATTTCACGACCACCCCTCGCTAAAATTAAAAAAAAAAATTTTTCCAATTTTTTAAAATTTTTCACGACCACCCCTCGCTAAAATTTTGCAAAAAATTTTTTACAATTTTTTAAAGTATTTCACGACCACCCCTCGCTAAAATTTTGAAAAAAATTTTTTACAATTTTTTAAAGTATTTCACGACCACCCCTCGCTAAAATTTTGAAAAAAATTTTTTACAATTTTTTAAAGTATTTCACGACCACCCCTCGCTAAAATTTTGCAAAAAATTTTTCACAATTTTTTAAAGTATTTCACGACCACCCCTCGCTAAAATTTTGAAAAAAATTTTTTACAATTTTTTAAAGTATTTCACGACCACCCCTCGCTAAAATTTTGCAAAAAATTTTTTACAATTTTTTAAAGTATTTCACGACCACCCCTCGCTAAAATTAAAAAAAAAATTTTTCCAATTTTTTAAAATTTTTCACGACCACCCCTCGCTAAAATTTTGCAAAAAATTTTTTACAATTTTTTAAAGTATTTCACGACCACCCCTCGCTAAAATTTTGCAAAAAATTTTTTACAATTTTTTAAAGTATTTCACGACCACCCCTCGCTAAAATTAAAAAAAAAATTTTTTACAATTTTTTAAAGTATTTCACGACCACCCCTCGCTAAAATTTTGAAAAAAATTTTTTACAATTTTTTAAAATTTTTCACGACCACCCCTCGCTAAAATTTAAAAAAAAAATTTTTCCAATTTTTTAAAATTTTTCACGACCACCCCTCGCTAAAATTTTGCAAAAAATTTTTTACAATTTTTTAAAGTATTTCACGACCACCCCTCGCTAAAATTAAAAAAAAAATTTTTCCAATTTTTTAAAATTTTTCACGACCACCCCTCGCTAAAATTTTGCAAAAAATTTTTTACAATTTTTTAAAGTATTTCACGACCACCCCTCGCTAAAATTAAAAAAAAATTTTTCCAATTTTTTAAAATTTTTCACGACCACCCCTCGCTAAAATTTTGCAAAAAATTTTTTACAATTTTTTAAAGTATTTCACGACCACCCCTCGCTAAAATTTTGCAAAAAATTTTTTACAATTTTTTAAAGTATTTCACGACCACCCCTCGCTAAAATTAAAAAAAAAATTTTTCCAATTTTTTAAAATTTTTCACGACCACCCCTCGCTAAAATTTTGCAAAAAATTTTTTACAATTTTTTAAAGTATTTCACGACCACCCCTCGCTAAAATTTTGCAAAAAATTTTTTACAATTTTTTAAAGTATTTCACGACCACCCCTCGCTAAAATTAAAAAAAAAATTTTTTACAATTTTTAAAGTATTTCACGACCACTCCTCGCTAAAATTTTGAAAAAAATTTTTTACAATTTTTTAAAATTTTTCACGACCACCCCTCGCTAAAATTTAAAAAAAAAATTTTTCCAATTTTTTAAAATTTTTCACGACCACCCCTCGCTAAAATTTTGCAAAAATTTTTTTACAATTTTTTAAAGTATTTCACGACCACCCCTCGCTAAAATTAAAAAAAAAATTTTTCCAATTTTTTAAAATTTTTCACGACCACCCCTCGCTAAAATTTTGCAAAAAATTTTTTACAATTTTTTAAAGTATTTCACGACCACCCCTCGCTAAAATTAAAAAAAAAATTTTTCCAATTTTTTAAAATTTTTCACGACCACCCCTCGCTAAAATTTTGCAAAAAATTTTTTACAATTTTTTAAAGTATTTCACGACCACCCCTCGCTAAAATTTTGAAAAAAATTTTTTACAATTTTTTAAAGTATTTCACGACCACCCCTCGCTAAAATTTTGAAAAAAATTTTTTACAATTTTTTAAAGTATTTCACGACCACCCCTCGCTAAAATTTTGCAAAAAATTTTTTACAATTTTTTAAAGTATTTCACGACCACCCCTCGCTAAAATTAAAAAAAAAAATTTTTCCAATTTTTTAAAATTTTTCACGACCACCCCTCGCTAAAATTTTGCAAAAAATTTTTTACAATTTTTTAAAGTATTTCACGACCTCCCCTCGCTAAAATTAAAAAAAAAATTTTTCCAATTTTTTAAAATTTTTCACGACCACCCCTCGCTAAAATTTTGAAAAAAATTTTTTACAATTTTTTAAAGTATTTCACGTCCACCCCTCGCAAAAATTTTGAAAAAAATTTTTCCAATTTTTTAAAGTATTTCACGACCACCCCTCGCTAAAATTTTGAAAAAAATTTTTTACAATTTTTTAAAGTATTTCACGACCACCCCTCTCTAAAATTTTGCAAAAAATTTTTTACAATTTTTTAAAGTATTTCACGACCACCCCTCGCTAAAATTTTGAAAAAAATTTTTTACAATTTTTTAAAGTATTTCACGACCACCCCTCGCTAAAATTTTGAAAAAAAATTTTTTACAATTTTTTAAAGTATTTCACGACCACCCCTCGCTAAAATTTTGAAAAAAATTTTTTACAATTTTTTAAATTATTTCACGACCACCCCTCGCTAAAATTAAAAAAAAAAATTTTTTACAATTTTTTAAAGTATTTCACGACCACCCCTCGCTAAAATTAAAAAAAAAAATTTTTCCAATTTTTTAAAGTATTTCACGACCACCCCTCGCTAAAATTAAAAAAAAAAATTTTTCCAATTTTTTAAAATTTTTCACGACCACCCCTCGCTAAAATTTAAAAAAAAAATTTTTCCAATTTTTTAAAATTTTTCACGACCACCCCTCGCTAAAATTTTGAAAAAAATTTTTTCCAATTTTTTAAAATTTTTCACGACCACCCCTCGCTAAAATTTTGCAAAAAATTTTTTACAATTTTTTAAAGTATTTCACGACCACCCCTCGCTAAAATTTTGAAAAAAATTTTTTACAATTTTTTAAATTATTTCACGACCACCCCTCGCTAAAATTTTGCAAAAAATTTTTTACAATTTTTTAAAGTATTTCACGACCACCCCTCGCTAAAATTAAAAAAAAAATTTTTTACAATTTTTTAAAGTATTTCACGACCACCCCTCGCTAAAATTAAAAAAAAAAATTTTTCCAATTTTTTAAAGTATTTCACGACCACCCCTCGCTAAAATTTTGCAAAAAATTTTTTACAATTTTTTAAAGTATTTCACGACCACCCCTCGCTAAAATTAAAAAAAAAAATTTTTCCAATTTTTTAAAATTTTTCACGACCACCCCTCGCTAAAATTTAAAAAAAAAAATTTTCCAATTTTTTAAAATTTTTCACGACCACCCCTCGCTAAAATTTTGCAAAAAATTTTTTACAATTTTTTAAAGTATTTCACGACCACCCCTCGCTAAAATTTAAAAAAAAAATTTTTCCAATTTTTTAAAATTTTTCACGACCACCCCTCGCTAAAATTTTGCAAAAAATTTTTTACAATTTTTTAAAGTATTTCACGACCACCCCTCGCTAAAATTTTGAAAAAAATTTTTTACAATTTTTTAAAGTATTTCACGACCACCCCTCGCTAAAATTTTGAAAAAAATTTTTTACAATTTTTTAAAGTATTTCACGACCACCCCTCGCTAAAATTTTGCAAAAAATTTTTTACAATTTTTTAAAGTATTTCACGACCACCCCTCGCTAAAATTTTGAAAAAAAATTTTTACAATTTTTTAAAGTATTTCACGACCACCCCTCGCTAAAATTTTGCAAAAAATTTTTTACAATTTTTTAAAGTATTTCACGACCACCCCTCGCTAAAATTTTGAAAAAAATTTTTTACAATTTTTTAAAGTATTTCACGACCACCCCTCGCTAAAATTTTGAAAAAAATTTTTTACAATTTTTTAAAGTATTTCACGACCACCCCTCGCTAAAATTTTGAAAAAAATTTTTTACAATTTTTTAAAGTATTTCACGACCACCCCTCGCTAAAATTAAAAAAAAAAATTTTTCCAATTTTTTAAAATTTTTCACGACCACCCCTCGCTAAAATTTTGCAAAAAATTTTTTACAATTTTTTAAAGTATTTCACGACCACCCCTCGCTAAAATTAAAAAAAAAATTTTTCCAATTTTTTAAAATTTTTCACGACCACCCCTCGCTAAAATTTTGAAAAAAATTTTTTACAATTTTTTAAAGTATTTCACGTCCACCCCTCGCAAAAATTTTGAAAAAAATTTTTTACAATTTTTTAAAGTATTTCACGACCACCCCTCGCTAAAATTTTGCAAAAAATTTTTTACAATTTTTTAAAGTATTTCACGACCACCCCTCGCTAAAATTTTGAAAAAAATTTTTTACAATTTTTTAAAGTATTTCACGACCACCCCTCGCTAAAATTTTGCAAAAAATTTTTTACAATTTTTTAAAGTATTTCACGACCACCCCTCGCTAAAATTTTGAAAAAAATTTTTTACAATTTTTTAAAGTATTTCACGACCACCCCTCGCTAAAATTTTGAAAAAAAATTTTTTACAATTTTTTAAAGTATTTCACGACCACCCCTCGCTAAAATTTTGAAAAAAATTTTTTACAATTTTTTAAATTATTTCACGACCACCCCTCGCTAAAATTTTGCAAAAAATTTTTTACAATTTTTTAAAGTATTTCACGACCACCCCTCGCTAAAATTAAAAAAAAAATTTTTTACAATTTTTTAAAGTATTTCACGACCACCCCTCGCTAAAATTAAAAAAAAAAATTTTTCCAATTTTTTAAAGTATTTCACGACCACCCCTCGCTAAAATTTAAAAAAAAAAATTTTTTACAATTTTTTAAAGTATTTCACGTCCACCCCTCGCAAAAATTTTGAAAAAAATTTTTACAATTTTTTAAAGTATTTCACGACCACCCCTCGCTAAAATTTTGCAAAAAATTTTTTACAATTTTTTAAAGTATTTCACGACCACCCCTCGCTAAAATTTTGAAAAAAATTTTTTACAATTTTTTAAAGTATTTCACGACCACCCCTCGCTAAAATTTTGCAAAAAATTTTTTACAATTTTTTAAAGTATTTCACGACCACCCCTCGCTAAAATTTTGAAAAAAATTTTTTACAATTTTTTAAAGTATTTCACGACCACCCCTCGCTAAAATTTTGAAAAAAAATTTTTTACAATTTTTTAAAGTATTTCACGACCACCCCTCGCTAAAATTTTGAAAAAAATTTTTTACAATTTTTTAAATTATTTCACGACCACCCCTCGCTAAAATTTTGCAAAAAATTTTTTACAATTTTTTAAAGTATTTCACGACCACCCCTCGCTAAAATTAAAAAAAAAAATTTTTCCAATTTTTTAAAATTTTTCACGACCACCCCTCGCTAAAATTTAAAAAAAAAATTTTTCCAATTTTTTAAAATTTTTCACGACCACCCCTCGCTAAAATTTTGAAAAAAATTTTTTCCAATTTTTTAAAATTTTTCACGACCACCCCTCGCTAAAATTTTGCAAAAAATTTTTTACAATTTTTTAAAGTATTTCACGACCACCCCTCGCTAAAATTTTGAAAAAAATTTTTTACAATTTTTTAAATTATTTCACGACCACCCCTCGCTAAAATTTTGCAAAAAATTTTTTACAATTTTTTAAAGTATTTCACGACCACCCCTCGCTAAAATTAAAAAAAAAATTTTTTACAATTTTTTAAAGTATTTCACGACCACCCCTCGCTAAAATTAAAAAAAAAAATTTTTCCAATTTTTTAAAGTATTTCACGACCACCCCTCGCTAAAATTTTGCAAAAAATTTTTTACAATTTTTTAAAGTATTTCACGACCACCCCTCGCTAAAATTAAAAAAAAAAATTTTTCCAATTTTTTAAAATTTTTCACGACCACCCCTCGCTAAAATTTAAAAAAAAAATTTTCCAATTTTTTAAAATTTTTCACGACCACCCCTCGCTAAAATTTTGCAAAAAATTTTTTACAATTTTTTAAAGTATTTCACGACCACCCCTCGCTAAAATTTAAAAAAAAAATTTTTCCAATTTTTTAAAATTTTTCACGACCACCCCTCGCTAAAATTTTGCAAAAAATTTTTTACAATTTTTTAAAGTATTTCACGACCACCCCTCGCTAAAATTTTGAAAAAAATTTTTTACAATTTTTTAAAGTATTTCACGACCACCCCTCGCTAAAATTTTGAAAAAAATTTTTTACAATTTTTTAAAGTATTTCACGACCACCCCTCGCTAAAATTTTGCAAAAAATTTTTTACAATTTTTTAAAGTATTTCACGACCACCCCTCGCTAAAATTTTGAAAAAAAATTTTTACAATTTTTTAAAGTATTTCACGACCACCCCTCGCTAAAATTTTGCAAAAAATTTTTTACAATTTTTTAAAGTATTTCACGACCACCCCTCGCTAAAATTTTGAAAAAAATTTTTTACAATTTTTTAAAGTATTTCACGACCACCCCTCGCTAAAATTTTGAAAAAAATTTTTTACAATTTTTTAAAGTATTTCACGACCACCCCTCGCTAAAATTTTGAAAAAAATTTTTTACAATTTTTTAAAGTATTTCACGACCACCCCTCGCTAAAATTAAAAAAAAAAATTTTTCCAATTTTTTAAAATTTTTCACGACCACCCCTCGCTAAAATTTTGCAAAAAATTTTTTACAATTTTTTAAAGTATTTCACGACCACCCCTCGCTAAAATTAAAAAAAAAAATTTTTTACAATTTTTTAAAGTATTTCACGACCACCCCTCGCTAAAATTTTGAAAAAAATTTTTTACAATTTTTTAAAGTATTTCACGACCACCCCTCGCTAAAATTAAAAAAAAAAATTTTTTACAATTTTTTAAAGTATTTCACGACCACCCCTCGCTAAAATTAAAAAAAAAAATTTTTCCAATTTTTTAAAGTATTTCACGACCACCCCTCGCTAAAATTTTGCAAAAAATTTTTTACAATTTTTTAAAGTATTTCACGACCACCCCTCGCTAAAATTAAAAAAAAAAATTTTTCCAATTTTTTAAAATTTTTCACGACCACCCCTCGCTAAAATTTAAAAAAAAAATTTTTCCAATTTTTTAAAATTTTTCACGACCACCCCTCGCTAAAATTTTGCAAAAAATTTTTTACAATTTTTTAAAGTATTTCACGACCACCCCTCGCTAAAATTTAAAAAAAAAATTTTTCCAATTTTTTAAAATTTTTCACGACCACCCCTCGCTAAAATTTTGCAAAAAATTTTTTACAATTTTTTAAAGTATTTCACGACCACCCCTCGCTAAAATTTTGAAAAAAATTTTTTACAATTTTTTAAAGTATTTCACGACCACCCCTCGCTAAAATTTTGAAAAAGATTTTTTACAATTTTTTAAAGTATTTCACGACCACCCCTCGCTAAAATTTTGCAAAAAATTTTTTACAATTTTTTAAAGTATTTCACGACCACCCCTCGCTAAAATTTTGCAAAAAATTTTTTACAATTTTTTAAAGTATTTCACGACCACCCCTCGCTAAAATTAAAAAAAAAAATTTTTCCAATTTTTTAAAGTATTTCACGACCACACCTCGCTAAAATTTTGCAAAAAATTTTTTACAATTTTTTAAAGTATTTCACGACCACCCCTCGCTAAAATTAAAAAAAAAAATTTTTCCAATTTTTTAAAATTTTTCACGACCACCCCTCGCTAAAATTTTGCAAAAAATTTTTTACAATTTTTTAAAGTATTTCACGACCACCCCTCGCTAAAATTAAAAAAAAAAATTTTTTACAATTTTTTAAAGTATTTCACGACCACCCCTCGCTAAAATTTTGAAAAAAATTTTTTACAATTTTTTAAAGTATTTCACGACCACCCCTCGCTAAAATTAAAAAAAAAAATTTTTTACAATTTTTTAAAGTATTTCACGACCACCCCTCGCTAAAATTAAAAAAAAAAATTTTTCCAATTTTTTAAAGTATTTCACGACCACCCCTCGCTAAAATTTTGCAAAAAATTTTTTACAATTTTTTAAAGTATTTCACGACCACCCCTCGCTAAAATTAAAAAAAAAAATTTTTCAAATTTTTTAAAATTTTTCACGACCACCCCTCGCTAAAATTTAAAAAAAAAATTTTTCCAATTTTTTAAAATTTTTCACGACCACCCCTCGCTAAAATTTTGCAAAAAATTTTTTACAATTTTTTAAAGTATTTCACGACCACCCCTCGCTAAAATTTAAAAAAAAAATTTTTCCAATTTTTTAAAATTTTTCACGACCACCCCTCGCTAAAATTTTGCAAAAAATTTTTTACAATTTTTTAAAGTATTTCACGACCACCCCTCGCTAAAATTTTGAAAAAAATTTTTTACAATTTTTTAAAGTATTTCACGACCACCCCTCGCTAAAATTTTGAAAAAGATTTTTTACAATTTTTTAAAGTATTTCACGACCACCCCTCGCTAAAATTTTGCAAAAAATTTTTTACAATTTTTTAAAGTATTTCACGACCACCCCTCGCTAAAATTTTGAAAAAAATTTTTTACAATTTTTTAAAGTATTTCACGACCACCCCTCGCTAAAATTTTGCAAAAAATTTTTTACAATTTTTTAAAGTATTTCACGACCACCCCTCGCTAAAATTAAAAAAAAAAATTTTTCCAATTTTTTAAAGTATTTCACGACCACACCTCGCTAAAATTTTGCAAAAAATTTTTTACAATTTTTTAAAGTATTTCACGACCACCCCTCGCTAAAATTAAAAAAAAAAATTTTTCCAATTTTTTAAAATTTTTCACGACCACCCCTCGCTAAAATTAAAAAAAAATTTTTTACAATTTTTTAAAGTATTTCACGACCACCCCTCGCTAAAATTAAAAAAAAAAATTTTTTACAATTTTTTAAAGTATTTCACGACCACCCCTCGCTAAAATTTTGAAAAAAATTTTTTACAATTTTTTAAAGTATTTCACGACCACCCCTCGCTAAAATTAAAAAAAAAATTTTTTTACAATTTTTTAAAGTATTTCACGACCAACCCTCGCTAAAATTTTGAAAAAAATTTGTTACAATTTTTTAAAGTATTTCACGACCACCCCTCGCTAAAATTTTGCAAAAAATTTTTTACAATTTTTTAAAGTATTTCACGACCACCCCTCGCTAAAATTTTGAAAAAAATTTTTTACAATTTTTTAAAGTATTTCACGACCACCCCTCGCTAAAATTTTGCAAAAAATTTTTTACAATTTTTTAAAGTATTTCACGACCTCCCCTCGCTAAAATTTTGAAAAAAATTTTTTACAATTTTTTAAAGTATTTCACGACCACCCCTCGCTAAAATTTTGAAAAAAAATTTTTTACAATTTTTTAAAGTATTTCACGACCACCCCTCGCTAAAATTTTGAAAAAAATTTTTTACAATTTTTTAAATTATTTCACGACCACCTTTCGCTAAAATTTTGCAAAAAATTTTTTACAATTTTTTAAAGTATTTCACGACCACCCCTCGCTAAAATTAAAAAAAAAAATTTTTCCAATTTTTTAAAATTTTTCACGACCACCCCTCGCTAAAATTTAAAAAAAAAATTTTTCCAATTTTTTAAAATTTTTCACGACCACCCCTCGCTAAAATTTTGAAAAAAATTTTTTCCAATTTTTTAAAATTTTTCACGACCACCCCTCGCTAAAATTTTGCAAAAAATTTTTTACAATTTTTTAAAGTATTTCACGACCACCCCTCGCTAAAATTTTGAAAAAAATTTTTTACAATTTTTTAAATTATTTCACGACCACCCCTCGCTAAAATTTTGCAAAAAATTTTTTACAATTTTTTAAAGTATTTCACGACCACCCCTCGCTAAAATTAAAAAAAAAATTTTTTACAATTTTTTAAAGTATTTCACGACCACCCCTCGCTAAAATTAAAAAAAAAATTTTTCCAATTTTTTAAAGTATTTCACGACCACCCCTCGCTAAAATTTTGCAAAAAATTTTTTACAATTTTTTAAAGTATTTCACGACCACCCCTCGCTAAAATTAAAAAAAAAAATTTTTCCAATTTTTTAAAATTTTTCACGACCACCCCTCGCTAAAATTTAAAAAAAAAATTTTTCCAATTTTTTAAAATTTTTCACGACCACCCCTCGCTAAAATTTTGCAAAAAATTTTTTACAATTTTTTAAAGTATTTCACGACCACCCCTCGATAAAATTTAAAAAAAAAATTTTTCCAATTTTTTAAAATTTTTCACGACCACCCCTCGCTAAAATTTTGCAAAAAATTTTTTACAATTTTTTAAAGTATTTCACGACCACCCCTCGCTAAAATTTTGAAAAAAATTTTTTACAATTTTTTAAAGTATTTCACGACCACCCCTCGCTAAAATTTTGAAAAAAATTTTTTACAATTTTTTAAAGTATTTCACGACCACCCCTCGCTAAAATTTTGCAAAAAATTTTTTACAATTTTTTAAAGTATTTCACGACCACCCCTCGCTAAAATTTTGAAAAAAAATTTTTACAATTTTTTAAAGTATTTCACGACCACCCCTCGCTAAAATTTTGCAAAAAATTTTTTACAATTTTTTAAAGTATTTCACGACCACCCCTCGCTAAAATTAAAAAAAAAAATTTTTCCAATTTTTTAAAGTATTTCACGACCACACCTCGCTAAAATTTTGCAAAAAAGTTTTTACAATTTTTTAAAGTATTTCACGACCACCCCTCGCTAAAATTAAAAAAAAAAATTTTTCCAATTTTTTAAAATTTTTCACGACCACCCCTCGCTAAAATTTTGCAAAAAATTTTTTACAATTTTTTAAAGTATTTCACGACCACCCCTCGCTAAAATTAAAAAAAAAAATTTTTTACAATTTTTTAAAGTATTTCACGACCACCCCTCGCTAAAATTTTGAAAAAAATTTTTTACAATTTTTTAAAGTATTTCACGACCACCCCTCGCTAAAATTAAAAAAAAAATTTTTTACAATTTTTTAAAGTATTTCACGACCACCCCTCGCTAAAATTTTGAAAAAAATTTTTTACAATTTTTTAAAGTATTTCACGACCACCCCTCGCTAAAATTTTGAAAAAAATTTTTTACAATTTTTTAAAGTATTTCACGACCACCCCTCGCTAAAATTTTGAAAAAAATTTTTTACAATTTTTTAAAGTATTTCACGACCACCCCTCGCTAAAATTTTGAAAAAAATTTTTTACAATTTTTTAAAGTATTTCACGACCACCCCTCGCTAAAATTTTGAAAAAAATTTTTTACAATTTTTTAAAGTATTTCACGACCACCCCTCGCTAAAATTTTGCAAAAAATTTTTTACAATTTTTTAAAGTATTTCACGACCACCCCTCGCTAAAATTTTGAAAAAAAATTTTTACAATTTTTTAAAGTATTTCACGACCACCCCTCGCTAAAATTTTGCAAAAAATTTTTTACAATTTTTTAAAGTATTTCACGACCACCCCTCGCTAAAATTAAAAAAAAAAATTTTTCCAATTTTTTAAAGTATTTCACGACCACACCTCGCTAAAATTTTGCAAAAAATTTTTTACAATTTTTTAAAGTATTTCACGACCACCCCTCGCTAAAATTAAAAAAAAAAATTTTTCCAATTTTTTAAAATTTTTCACGACCACCCCTCGCTAAAATTTTGCAAAAAATTTTTTACAATTTTTTAAAGTATTTCACGACCACCCCTCGCTAAAATTAAAAAAAAAATTTTTTACAATTTTTTAAAGTATTTCACGACCACCCCTCGCTAAAATTTTGAAAAAAATTTTTTACAATTTTTTAAAGTATTTCACGACCACCCCTCGCTAAAATTAAAAAAAAAAATTTTTTACAATTTTTTAAAGTATTTCACGACCACCCCTCGCTAAAATTTTGAAAAAAATTTTTTACAATTTTTTAAAGTATTTCACGACCACCCCTCGCTAAAATTTTGAAAAAAATTTTTTACAATTTTTTAAAGTATTTCACGACCACCCCTCGCTAAAATTTTGAAAAAAATTTTTTACAATTTTTTAAAGTATTTCACGACCACCCCTCGCTAAAATTAAAAAAAAAAATTTTTCCAATTTTTTAAAATTTTTCACGACCACCCCTCGCTAAAATTTAAAAAAAAAATTTTTCCAATTTTTTAAAATTTTTCACGACCACCCCTCGCTAAAATTTTGCAAAAAATTTTTTACAATTTTTTAAAGTATTTCACGACCACCCCTCGCTAAAATTTAAAAAAAAAATTTTTCCAATTTTTTAAAATTTTTCACGACCACCCCTCGCTAAAATTTTGCAAAAGATTTTTTACAATTTTTTAAAGTATTTCACGACCACCCCTCGCTAAAATTTTGCAAAAAATTTTTTACAATTTTTTAAAGTATTTCATGACCACCCCTCGCTAAAATTTTGAAAAAAATTTTTTACAATTTTTTAAAGTATTTCACGACCACCCCTCGCTAAAATTTTGCAAAAAATTTTTTACAATTTTTTAAAGTATTTCACGACCACCCCTCGCTAAAATTAAAAAAAAAAATTGTTCCAATTTTTTAAAGTATTTCACGACCACACCTCGCTAAAATTTTGCAAAAAATTTTTTACAATTTTTTAAAGTATTTCACGACCACCCCTCGCTAAAATTAAAAAAAAAAATTTTTCCAATTTTTTAAAATTTTTCACGACCACCCCTCGCTAAAATTTTGAAAAAAATTTTTTACAATTTTTTAAAGTATTTCACGACCACCCCTCGCTAAAATTAAAAAAAAAATTTTTTACAATTTTTTAAAGTATTTCACGACCACCCCTCGCTAAAATTTTGAAAAAAATTTTTTACAATTTTTTAAAGTATTTCACGACCACCCCTCGCTAAAATTTTGAAAAAAATTTTTTACAATTTTTTAAAGTATTTCACGACCACCCCTCGCTAAAATTTTGAAAAAAATTTTTTACAATTTTTTAAAGTATTTCACGACCACCCCTCGCTAAAATTTTGAAAAAAATTTTTTACAATTTTTTAAAGTATTTCACGACCACCCCTCGCTAAAATTTTGAAAAAAATTTTTTACAATTTTTTAAAGTATTTCACGACCACCCCTCGCTAAAATTTTGCAAAAAATTTTTTACAATTTTTTAAAGTATTTCACGACCACCCCTCGCTAAAATTTTGAAAAAAAATTTTTACAATTTTTTAAAGTATTTCACGACCACCCCTCGCTAAAATTTTGCAAAAAATTTTTTACAATTTTTTAAAGTATTTCACGACCACCCCTCGCTAAAATTAAAAAAAAAAATTTTTCCAATTTTTTAAAGTATTTCACGACCACACCTCGCTAAAATTTTGCAAAAAATTTTTTACAATTTTTTAAAGTATTTCACGACCACCCCTCGCTAAAATTAAAAAAAAAAATTTTTCCAATTTTTTAAAATTTTTCACGACCACCCCTCGCTAAAATTTTGCAAAAAATTTTTTACAATTTTTTAAAGTATTTCACGACCACCCCTCGCTAAAATTAAAAAAAAAAATTTTTTACAATTTTTTAAAGTATTTCACGACCACCCCTCGCTAAAATTTTGAAAAAAATTTTTTACAATTTTTTAAAGTATTTCACGACCACCCCTCGCTAAAATTAAAAAAAAAAATTTTTTACAATTTTTTAAAGTATTTCACGACCACCCCTCGCTAAAATTTTGAAAAAAATTTTTTACAATTTTTTAAAGTATTTCACGACCACCCCTCGCTAAAATTTTGAAAAAAATTTTTTACAATTTTTTAAAGTATTTCACGACCACCCCTCGCTAAAATTTTGAAAAAAATTTTTTACAATTTTTTAAAGTATTTCACGACCACCCCTCGCTAAAATTAAAAAAAAAAATTTTTCCAATTTTTTAAAATTTTTCACGACCACCCCTCGCTAAAATTTAAAAAAAAAAATTTTCCAATTTTTTAAAATTTTTCACGACCACCCCTCGCTAAAATTTTGCAAAAAATTTTTTACAATTTTTTAAAGTATTTCACGACCACCCCTCGCTAAAATTTAAAAAAAAAATTTTTCCAATTTTTTAAAATTTTTCACGACCACCCCTCGCTAAAATTTTGCAAAAGATTTTTTACAATTTTTTAAAGTATTTCACGACCACCCCTCGCTAAAATTTTGCAAAAAATTTTTTACAATTTTTTAAAGTATTTCATGACCACCCCTCGCTAAAATTTTGAAAAAAATTTTTTACAATTTTTTAAAGTATTTCACGACCACCCCTCGCTAAAATTTTGCAAAAAATTTTTTACAATTTTTTAAAGTATTTCACGACCACCCCTCGCTAAAATTAAAAAAAAAAATTGTTCCAATTTTTTAAAGTATTTCACGACCACACCTCGCTAAAATTTTGCAAAAAATTTTTTACAATTTTTTAAAGTATTTCACGACCACCCCTCGCTAAAATTAAAAAAAAAAATTTTTCCAATTTTTTAAAATTTTTCACGACCACCCCTCGCTAAAATTTTGCAAAAAATTTTTTACAATTTTTTAAAGTATTTCACGACCACCCCTCGCTAAAATTAAAAAAAAAAATTTTTTACAATTTTTTAAAGTATTTCACGACCACCCCTCGCTAAAATTTTGAAAAAAATTTTTTACAATTTTTTAAAGTATTTCACGACCACCCCTCGCTAAAATTAAAAAAAAAAAATTTTTACAATTTTTTAAAGTATTTCACGACCACCCCTCGCTAAAATTTTGAAAAAAATTTGTTACAATTTTTTAAAGTATTTCACGACCACCCCTCGCTAAAATTTTGAAAAAAATTTTTTACAATTTTTTAAAGTATTTCACGACCACCCCTCGCTAAAATTTTGCAAAAAATTTTTTACAATTTTTTAAAGTATTTCACGACCACCCCTCGCTAAAATTAAAAAAAAAAATTTTTCCAATTTTTTAAAATTTTTCACGACCACCCCTCGCTAAAATTTTGCAAAAAATTTTTTACAATTTTTTAAAGTATTTCACGACCACCCCTCGCTAAAATTAAAAAAAAAAATTTTTCCAATTTTTTAAAATTTTTCACGACCAACCCTCGCTAAAATTTTGCAGAAAATTTTTTACAATTTTTTAAAGTATTTCACGACCACCCCTCGCTAAAATTAAAAAAAGAAATTTTTCCAATTTTTTAAAATTTTTCACGACCACCCCTCGCTAAAATTTTGAAAAAAATTTTTTACAATTTTTTAAAGTATTTCACGACCACCCCTCGCTAAAATTTTGAAAAAAATTTTTTACAATTTTTTAAAGTATTTCACGACCACCCCTCGCTAAAATTTTGCAAAAAATTTTTTACAATTTTTTAAAGTATTTCACGACCACCCCTCGCTAAAATTAAAAAAAAAAATTTTTCCAATTTTTTAAAATTTTTCACGACCACCCCTCGCTAAAATTTTGAAAAAAATTTTTCCAATTTTTTAAAATTTTTCACGACCACCCCTCGCTAAAATTTTGCAAAAAATTTTTTACAATTTTTTAAAGTATTTCACGACCACCCCTCGCTAAAATTAAAAAAAAAAATTTTTCCAATTTTTTAAAATTTTTCACGACCAACCCTCGCTAAAATTTTGCAGAAAATTTTTTACAATTTTTTAAAGTATTTCACGACCACCCCTCGCTAAAATTAAAAAAAAAAATTTTTCCAATTTTTTAAAATTTTTCACGACCACCCCTCGCTAAAATTTTGAAAAAAATTTTTTACAATTTTTTAAAGTATTTCACGACCACCCCTCGCTAAAATTTTGCAAAAAATTTTTTACAATTTTTTAAAGTATTTCACGACCACCCCTCGCTAAAATTAAAAAAAAAAATTTTTCCAATTTTTTAAAATTTTTCACGACCACCCCTCGCTAAAATTTTGAAAAAAATTTTTTACAATTTTTTAAAGTATTTCACGACCACCCCTCGCTAAAATTTTGAAAAAAATTTTTTACAATTTTTTAAAGTATTTCACGACCACCCCTCGCTAAAATTTTGAAAAAAATTTTTTTTCAATTTTTTAAAGTATTTCACGACCACCCCTCGCTAAAATTTTGAAAAAAATTTTTTACAATTTTTTAAAGTTTTTCACGACCACCCCTCGCTAAAATTTTGCAAAAAATTTTTTACAATTTTTTAAAGTATTTCACGACCACCCCTCGCTAAAATTAAAAAAAAAAATTTTTCCAATTTTTTAAAATTTTTCACGACCACCCCTCGCTAAAATTTAAAAAAAAAATTTTTCCAATTTTTTAAAATTTTTCACGACCACCCCTCGCTAAAATTTTGCAAAAAATTTTTTACAATTTTTTAAAGTATTTCACGACCACCCCTCGCTAAAATTAAAAAAAAAATTTTTCCAATTTTTTAAAATTTTTCACGACCACCCCTCGCTAAAATTTTGCAAAAAATTTTTTACAATTTTTTAAAGTATTTCACGACCACCCCTCGCTAAAATTAAAAAAAAAATTTTTTCCAATTTTTTAAAATTTTTCACGACCACCCCTCGCTAAAATTTTGCAAAAAATTTTTTACAATTTTTTAAAGTATTTCACGACCACCCCTCGCTAAAATTAAAAAAAAAAATTTTTCCAATTTTTTAAAATTTTTCACGACCACCCCTCGCTAAAATTTTGCAAAAAATTTTTTACAATTTTTTAAAGTATTTCACGACCACCCCTCGCTAAAATTTTGAAAAAAATTTTTTAAAATTTTTTAAAGTATTTCACGACCACCCCTCGCTAAAATTTTGAAAAAAATTTTTTACAATTTTTTAAAGTATTTCACGACCACCCCTCGCTAAAATTTTGCAAAAAATTTTTCACAATTTTTTAAAGTATTTCACGACCACCCCTCGCTAAAATTTTGAAAAAAATTTTTTACAATTTTTTAAAGTATTTCACGACCACCCCTCGCTAAAATTTTGCAAAAAATTTTTTACAATTTTTTAAAGTATTTCACGACCACCCCTCGCTAAAATTAAAAAAAAAATTTTTCCATTTTTTTAAAATTTTTCACGACCACCCCTCGCTAAAATTTTGCAAAAAATTTTTTACAATTTTTTAAAGTATTTCACGACCACCCCTCGCTAAAATTAAAAAAAAAAATTTTTCCAATTTTTTAAAGTATTTCACGACCACACCTCGCTAAAATTTTGCAAAAAATTTTTTACAATTTTTTAAAGTATTTCACGACCACCCCTCGCTAAAATTAAAAAAAAAAATTTTTCCAATTTTTTAAAATTTTTCACGACCACCCCTCGCTAAAATTTTGCAAAAAATTTTTTACAATTTTTTAAAGTATTTCACGACCACCCCTCGCTAAAATTAAAAAAAAAAATTTTTTACAATTTTTTAAAGTATTTCACGACCACCCCTCGCTAAAATTTTGAAAAAAATTTTTTACAATTTTTTAAAGTATTTCACGACCACCCCTCGCTAAAATTAAAAAAAAAAATTTTTTACAATTTTTTAAAGTATTTCACGACCACCCCTCGCTAAAATTTTGAAAAAAATTTTTTACAATTTTTTAAAGTATTTCACGACCACCCCTCGCTAAAATTTTGAAAAAAATTTTTTACAATTTTTTAAAGTATTTCACGACCACCCCTCGCTAAAATTTTGCAAAAAATTTTTTACAATTTTTTAAAGTATTTCACGACCACCCCTCGCTAAAATTAAAAAAAAAAATTTTTCCAATTTTTTAAAATTTTTCACGACCACCCCTCGCTAAAATTTTGCAAAAAATTTTTTACAATTTTTTAAAGTATTTCACGACCACCCCTCGCTAAAATTAAAAAAAAAAATTTTTCCAATTTTTTAAAATTTTTCACGACCAACCCTCGCTAAAATTTTGCAGAAAATTTTTTACAATTTTTTAAAATTTTTCACGACCACCCCTCGCTAAAATTAAAAAAAAAAATTTTTCCAATTTTTTAAAATTTTTCACGACCACCCCTCGCTAAAATTTTGCAAAAAATTTTTTACAATTTTTTAAAGTATTTCACGACCACCCCTCGCTAAAATTTTGAAAAAAATTTTTTACAATTTTTTAAAGTATTTCACGACCACCCCTCGCTAAAATTTTGAAAAAAATTTTTTACAATTTTTTAAAGTATTTCACGACCACCCCTCGCTAAAATTTTGCAAAAAATTTTTTACAATTTTTTAAAGTATTTCACGACCACCCCTCGCTAAAATTAAAAAAAAAAATTTTTCCAATTTTTTAAAATTTTTCACGACCACCCCTCGCTAAAATTTTGAAAAAAATTTTTTACAATTTTTTAAAGTATTTCACGACCACCCCTCGCTAAAATTTTGAAAAAAATTTTTTACAATTTTTTAAAGTATTTCACGACCACCCCTCGCTAAAATTTTGAAAAAAATTTTTTTTCAATTTTTTAAAGTATTTCACGACCACCCCTCGCTAAAATTTTGAAAAAAATTTTTTACAATTTTTTAAAGTATTTCACGACCACCCCTCGCTAAAATTTTGCAAAAAATTTTTTACAATTTTTTAAAGTATTTCACGACCACCCCTCGCTAAAATTTTGCAAAAAATTTTTTACAATTTTTTAAAGTATTTCACGACCACCCCTCGCTAAAATTAAAAAAAAAAATTTTTCCAATTTTTTAAAATTTTTCACGACCACCCCTCGCTAAAATTTTGCAAAAAATTTTTTACAATTTTTTAAAGTATTTCACGACCACCCCTCGCTAAAATTTTGAAAAAAATTTTTTACAATTTTTTAAAGTATTTCACGACCACCCCTCGCTAAAATTTTGAAAAAAATTTTTTACAATTTTTTAAAGTATTTCACGACCACCCCTCGCTAAAATTTTGCAAAAAATTTTTCACAATTTTTTAAAGTATTTCACGACCACCCCTCGCTAAAATTTTGAAAAAAATTTTTTACAATTTTTTAAAGTATTTCACGACCACCCCTCGCTAAAATTTTGCAAAAAATTTTTTACAATTTTTTAAAGTATTTCACGACCACCCCTCGCTAAAATTAAAAAAAAAATTTTTCCAATTTTTTAAAATTTTTCACGACCACCCCTCGCTAAAATTTTGCAAAAAATTTTTTACAATTTTTTAAAGTATTTCACGACCACCCCTCGCTAAAATTTTGCAAAAAATTTTTTACAATTTTTTAAAGTATTTCACGACCACCCCTCGCTAAAATTAAAAAAAAAATTTTTTACAATTTTTTAAAGTATTTCACGACCACCCCTCGCTAAAATTTTGAAAAAAATTTTTTACAATTTTTTAAAATTTTTCACGACCACCCCTCGCTAAAATTTAAAAAAAAAATTTTTCCAATTTTTTAAAATTTTTCACGACCACCCCTCGCTAAAATTTTGCAAAAAATTTTTTACAATTTTTTAAAGTATTTCACGACCACCCCTCGCTAAAATTAAAAAAAAAATTTTTCCAATTTTTTAAAATTTTTCACGACCACCCCTCGCTAAAATTTTGCAAAAAATTTTTTACAATTTTTTAAAGTATTTCACGA
This sequence comes from Villa cingulata, assembly GCA_951394055.1. Lineage (NCBI taxonomy): Eukaryota > Metazoa > Arthropoda > Insecta > Diptera > Bombyliidae > Villa > Villa cingulata. Next base: position 132,799 of record CATOAS010000031.1, on the reverse strand, counting down.
CCACCCCTCGCTAAAATTTTGAAAAAAATTTTTTACAATTTTTTAAAGTATTTCACGACCACCCCTCGCTAAAATTTTGCAAAAAATTTTTTACAATTTTTTAAAGTATTTCACGACCACCCCTCGCTAAAATTAAAAAAAAAATTTTTCCAATTTTTTAAAATTTTTCACGACCACCCCTCGCTAAAATTTTGCAAAAAATTTTTTACAATTTTTTAAAGTATTTCACGACCACCCCTCGCTAAAATTAAAAAAAAAAATTTTTCCAATTTTTTAAAATTTTTCACGACCAACCCTCGCTAAAATTTTGCAGAAAATTTTTTACAATTTTTTAAAGTATTTCACGACCACCCCTCGCTAAAATTAAAAAAAAAAATTTTTCCAATTTTTTAAAGTATTTCACGACCACCCCTCGCTAAAATTTTGAAAAAAATTTTTTACAATTTTTTAAAGTATTTCACGACCACCCCTCGCTAAAATTTTGAAAAAAATTTTTTACAATTTTTTAAAATTTTTCACGACCACCCCTCGCTAAAATTTAAAAAAAAAATTTTTCCAATTTTTTAAAATTTTTCACGACCACCCCTCGCTAAAATTTTGCAAAAAATTTTTTACAATTTTTTAAAGTATTTCACGACCACCCCTCGCTAAAATTAAAAAAAAAATTTTTCCAATTTTTTAAAATTTTTCACGACCACCCCTCGCTAAAATTTTGCAAAAAATTTTTTACAATTTTTTAAAGTATTTCACGACCACCCCTCGCTAAAATTTTGAAAAAAATTTTTTACAATTTTTTAAAGTATTTCACGACCACCCCTCGCTAAAATTTTGCAAAAAATTTTTTACAATTTTTTAAAGTATTTCACGACCACCCCTCGCTAAAATTAAAAAAAAAATTTTTCCAATTTTTTAAAATTTTTCACGACCACCCCTCGCTAAAATTTTGCAAAAAATTTTTTACAATTTTTTAAAGTATTTCACGACCACCCCTCGCTAAAATTTTGCAAAAAATTTTTTACAATTTTTTAAAGTATTTCACGACCACCCCTCGCTAAAATTAAAAAAAAAATTTTTTACAATTTTTAAAGTATTTCACGACCACCCCTCGCTAAAATTTTGAAAAAAATTTTTTACAATTTTTTAAAGTATTTCACGACCACCCCTCGCTAAAATTTTGAAAAAAATTTTTTACAATTTTTTAAAGTATTTCACGACCACCCCTCGCTAAAATTTTGCAAAAAATTTTTTACAATTTTTTAAAGTATTTCACGACCACCCCTCGCTAAAATTAAAAAAAAAAATTTTTCCAATTTTTTAAAATTTTTCACGACCACCCCTCGCTAAAATTTTGCAAAAAATTTTTTACAATTTTTTAAAGTATTTCACGACCACCCCTCGCTAAAATTAAAAAAAAAAATTTTTCCAATTTTTTAAAATTTTTCACGACCAACCCTCGCTAAAATTTTGCAGAAAATTTTTTACAATTTTTTAAAGTATTTCACGACCACCCCTCGCTAAAATTAAAAAAAAAAATTTTTCCAATTTTTTAAAATTTTTCACGACCACCCCTCGCTAAAATTTTGCAAAAAATTTTTTACAATTTTTTAAAGTATTTCACGACCACCCCTCGCTAAAATTTTGAAAAAAATTTTTTACAATTTTTTAAAGTATTTCACGACCACCCCTCGCTAAAATTTTGAAAAAAATTTTTTACAATTTTTTAAAGTATTTCACGACCACCCCTCGCTAAAATTTTGCAAAAAATTTTTTACAATTTTTTAAAGTATTTCACGACCACCCCTCGCTAAAATTAAAAAAAAAAATTTTTCCAATTTTTTAAAATTTTTCACGACCACCCCTCGCTAAAATTTTGAAAAAAATTTTTTACAATTTTTTAAAGTATTTCACGACCACCCCTCGCTAAAATTTTGAAAAAAATTTTTTACAATTTTTTAAAGTATTTCACGACCACCCCTCGCTAAAATTTTGAAAAAAATTTTTTTTCAATTTTTTAAAGTATTTCACGACCACCCCTCGCTAAAATTTTGAAAAAAATTTTTTACAATTTTTTAAAGTTTTTCACGACCACCCCTCGCTAAAATTTTGCAAAAAATTTTTTACAATTTTTTAAAGTATTTCACGACCACCCCTCGCTAAAATTAAAAAAAAAAATTTTTCCAATTTTTTAAAATTTTTCACGACCAACCCTCGCTAAAATTTTGCAGAAAATTTTTTACAATTTTTTAAAGTATTTCACGACCACCCCTCGCTAAAATTAAAAAAAAAAATTTTTCCAATTTTTTAAAATTTTTCACGACCACCCCTCGCTAAAATTTTGCAAAAAATTTTTTACAATTTTTTAAAGTATTTCACGACCACCCCTCGCTAAAATTAAAAAAAAAAATTTTTCCAATTTTTTAAAATTTTTCACGACCACCCCTCGCTAAAATTTTGCAAAAAATTTTTTACAATTTTTTAAAGTATTTCACGACCACCCCTCGCTAAAATTAAAAAAAAAAATTTTTCCAATTTTTTAAAATTTTTCACGACCAACCCTCGCTAAAATTTTGCAGAAAATTTTTTACAATTTTTTAAAGTATTTCACGACCACCCCTCGCTAAAATTAAAAAAAAAAATTTTTCCAATTTTTTAAAATTTTTCACGACCACCCCTCGCTAAAATTTTGCAAAAAATTTTTTACAATTTTTTAAAGTATTTCACGACCACCCCTCGCTAAAATTTTGAAAAAAAATTTTTACAATTTTTTAAAGTATTTCACGACCACCCCTCGCTAAAATTTTGAAAAAAATTTTTTACAATTTTTTAAAGTATTTCACGACCACCCCTCGCTAAAATTTTGCAAAAAATTTTTTACAATTTTTTAAAGTATTTCACGACCACCCCTCGCTAAAATTAAAAAAAAAAATTTTTCCAATTTTTTAAAATTTTTCACGACCACCCCTCGCTAAAATTTTGAAAAAAATTTTTTACAATTTTTTAAAGTATTTCACGACCACCCCTCGCTAAAATTTTGAAAAAAATTTTTTACAATTTTTTAAAGTATTTCACGACCACCCCTCGCTAAAATTTTGAAAAAAATTTTTTTTCAATTTTTTAAAGTATTTCACGACCACCCCTCGCTAAAATTTTGAAAAAAATTTTTTACAATTTTTTAAAGTTTTTCACGACCACCCCTCGCTAAAATTTTGCAAAAAATTTTTTACAATTTTTTAAAGTATTTCACGACCACCCCTCGCTAAAATTAAAAAAAAAAATTTTTCCAATTTTTTAAAATTTTTCACGACCACCCCTCGCTAAAATTTAAAAAAAAAATTTTTCCAATTTTTTAAAATTTTTCACGACCACCCCTCGCTAAAATTTTGCAAAAAATTTTTTACAATTTTTTAAAGTATTTCACGACCACCCCTCGCTAAAATTAAAAAAAAAATTTTTCCAATTTTTTAAAATTTTTCACGACCACCCCTCGCTAAAATTTTGCAAAAAATTTTTTACAATTTTTTAAAGTATTTCACGACCACCCCTCGCTAAAATTAAAAAAAAAATTTTTTCCAATTTTTTAAAATTTTTCACGACCACCCCTCGCTAAAATTTTGCAAAAAATTTTTTACAATTTTTTAAAGTATTTCACGACCACCCCTCGCTAAAATTAAAAAAAAAAATTTTTCCAATTTTTTAAAATTTTTCACGACCACCCCTCGCTAAAATTTTGCAAAAAATTTTTTACAATTTTTTAAAGTATTTCACGACCACCCCTCGCTAAAATTTTGAAAAAAATTTTTTACAATTTTTTAAAGTATTTCACGACCACCCCTCGCTAAAATTTTGAAAAAAATTTTTTAAAATTTTTTAAAGTATTTCACGACCACCCCTCGCTAAAATTTTGAAAAAAATTTTTTACAATTTTTTAAAGTATTTCACGACCACCCCTCGCTAAAATTTTGCAAAAAATTTTTCACAATTTTTTAAAGTATTTCACGACCACCCCTCGCTAAAATTTTGAAAAAAATTTTTTACAATTTTTTAAAGTATTTCACGACCACCCCTCGCTAAAATTTTGCAAAAAATTTTTTACAATTTTTTAAAGTATTTCACGACCACCCCTCGCTAAAATTAAAAAAAAAATTTTCCAATTTTTTAAAATTTTTCACGACCACCCCTCGCTAAAATTTTGCAAAAAATTTTTTACAATTTTTTAAAGTATTTCACGACCACCCCTCGCTAAAATTAAAAAAAAAAATTTTTCCAATTTTTTAAAGTATTTCACGACCACACCTCGCTAAAATTTTGCAAAAAATTTTTTACAATTTTTTAAAGTATTTCACGACCACCCCTCGCTAAAATTAAAAAAAAAAATTTTTCCAATTTTTTAAAATTTTTCACGACCACCCCTCGCTAAAATTTTGCAAAAAATTTTTTACAATTTTTTAAAGTATTTCACGACCACCCCTCGCTAAAATTAAAAAAAAAAATTTTTTACAATTTTTTAAAGTATTTCACGACCACCCCTCGCTAAAATTTTGAAAAAAATTTTTTACAATTTTTTAAAGTATTTCACGACCACCCCTCGCTAAAATTTTGCAAAAAATTTTTTACAATTTTTTAAAGTATTTCACGACCACCCCTCGCTAAAATTTTGAAAAAAATTTTTTACAATTTTTTAAAGTATTTCACGACCACCCCTCGCTAAAATTTTGCAAAAAATTTTTTACAATTTTTTAAAGTATTTCACGACCACCCCTCGCTAAAATTTTGAAAAAAATTTTTTACAATTTTTTAAAGTATTTCACGACCACCCCTCGCTAAAATTTTGCAAAAAATTTTTTACAATTTTTTAAAGTATTTCACGACCACCCCTCGCTAAAATTAAAAAAAAAATTTGTTACAATTTTTAAAGTATTTCACGACCACCCCTCGCTAAAATTTTGAAAAAAATTTTTTACAATTTTTTAAAATTTTTCACGACCACCCCTCGCTAAAATTTAAAAAAAAAATTTTTCCAATTTTTTAAAATTTTTCACGACCACCCCTCGCTAAAATTTTGCAAAAAATTTTTTACAATTTTTTAAAGTATTTTACGACCACCCCTCGCTAAATTTAAAAAAAAAATTTTTCCAATTTTTTAAAATTTTTCACGACCACCCCTCGCTAAAATTTTGCAAAAAATTTTTTACAATTTTTTAAAGTATTTCACGACCACCCCTCGCTAAAATTAAAAAAAAAATTTTTCCAATTTTTTAAAATTTTTCACGACCACCCCTCGCTAAAATTTTGCAAAAAATTTTTTACAATTTTTTAAAGTATTTCACGACCACCCCTCGCTAAAATTTTGAAAAAAATTTTTTACAATTTTTTAAAGTATTTCACGACCACCCCTCGCTAAAATTTTGAAAAAAATTTTTTACAATTTTTTAAAGTATTTCACGACCACCCCTCGCTAAAATTTTGCAAAAAATTTTTTACAATTTTTTAAAGTATTTCACGACCACCCCTCGCTAAAATTAAAAAAAAAAATTTTTCCAATTTTTTAAAATTTTTCACGACCACCCCTCGCTAAAATTTTGCAAAAAATTTTTTACAATTTTTTTAAGTATTTCACGACCACCCCTCGCTAAAATTAAAAAAAAAAATTTTTCCAATTTTTTAAAATTTTTCACGACCACCCCTCGCTAAAATTTTGAAAAAAATTTTTTACAATTTTTTAAAGTATTTCACGTCCACCCCTCGCAAAAATTTTGAAAAAAATTTTTTACAATTTTTTAAAGTATTTCACGACCACCCCTCGCTAAAATTTTGCAAAAAATTTTTTACAATTTTTTAAAGTATTTCACGACCACCCCTCGCTAAAATTTTGAAAAAAATTTTTTACAATTTTTTAAAGTATTTCACGACCACCCCTCGCTAAAATTTTGCAAAAAATTTTTTACAATTTTTTAAAGTATTTCACGACCACCCCTCGCTAAAATTTTGAAAAAAATTTTTTACAATTTTTTAAAGTATTTCACGACCACCCCTCGCTAAAATTTTGCAAAAAATTTTTTACAATTTTTTAAAGTATTTCACGACCACCCCTCGCTAAAATTAAAAAAAAAATTTTTTACAATTTTTAAAGTATTTCACGACCACCCCTCGCTAAAATTTTGAAAAAAATTTTTTACAATTTTTTAAAATTTTTCACGACCACCCCTCGCTAAAATTTAAAAAAAAAATTTTTCCAATTTTTTAAAATTTTTCACGACCACCCCTCGCTAAAATTTTGCAAAAAATTTTTTACAATTTTTTAAAGTATTTTACGACCACCCCTCGCTAAATTTAAAAAAAAAATTTTTCCAATTTTTTAAAATTTTTCACGACCACCCCTCGCTAAAATTTTGCAAAAAATTTTTTACAATTTTTTAAAGTATTTCACGACCACCCCTCGCTAAAATTAAAAAAAAAATTTTTCCAATTTTTTAAAATTTTTCACGACCACCCCTCGCTAAAATTTTGCAAAAAATTTTTTACAATTTTTTAAAGTATTTCACGACCACCCCTCGCTAAAATTTTGAAAAAAATTTTTTACAATTTTTTAAAGTATTTCACGACCACCCCTCGCTAAAATTTTGAAAAAAATTTTTTACAATTTTTTAAAGTATTTCACGACCACCCCTCGCTAAAATTTTGCAAAAAATTTTTTACAATTTTTTAAAGTATTTCACGACCACCCCTCGCTAAAATTAAAAAAAAAAATTTTTCCAATTTTTTAAAATTTTTCACGACCACCCCTCGCTAAAATTTTGCAAAAAATTTTTTACAATTTTTTTAAGTATTTCACGACCACCCCTCGCTAAAATTAAAAAAAAAAATTTTTCCAATTTTTTAAAATTTTTCACGACCACCCCTCGCTAAAATTTTGAAAAAAATTTTTTACAATTTTTTAAAGTATTTCACGTCCACCCCTCGCAAAAATTTTGAAAAAAATTTTTTACAATTTTTTAAAGTATTTCACGACCACCCCTCGCTAAAATTTTGCAAAAAATTTTTTACAATTTTTTAAAGTATTTCACGACCACCCCTCGCTAAAATTTTGAAAAAAATTTTTTACAATTTTTTAAAGTATTTCACGACCACCCCTCGCTAAAATTTTGCAAAAAATTTTTTACAATTTTTTAAAGTATTTCACGACCACCCCTCGCTAAAATTTTGAAAAAAATTTTTTACAATTTTTTAAAGTATTTCACGACCACCCCTCGCTAAAATTTTGAAAAAAAATTTTTTACAATTTTTTAAAGTATTTCACGACCACCCCTCGCTAAAATTTTGAAAAAAATTTTTTACAATTTTTTAAATTATTTCACGACCACCCCTCGCTAAAATTTTGCAAAAAATTTTTTACAATTTTTTAAAGTATTTCACGACCACCCCTCGCTAAAATTAAAAAAAAAATTTTTCCAATTTTTTAAAATTTTTCACGACCACCCCTCGCTAAAATTTAAAAAAAAAATTTTTCCAATTTTTTAAAATTTTTCACGACCACCCCTCGCTAAAATTTTGAAAAAAATTTTTTCCAATTTTTTAAAATTTTTCACGACCACCCCTCGCTAAAATTTTGCAAAAAATTTTTTACAATTTTTTAAAGTATTTCACGACCACCCCTCGCTAAAATTTTGAAAAAAATTTTTTACAATTTTTTAAAGTATTTCACGACCACCCCTCGCTAAAATTTTGAAAAAAATTTTTTACAATTTTTTAAAGTATTTCACGACCACCCCTCGCTAAAATTTTGAAAAAAATTTTTTACAATTTTTTAAAGTATTTCACGACCACCCCTCGCTAAAATTTTGAAAAAAATTTTTTACAATTTTTTAAAGTATTTCACGACCACCCCTCGCTAAAATTTTGCAAAAAATTTTTTACAATTTTTTAAAGTATTTCACGACCACCCCTCGCTAAAATTTTGCTAAAAATTTTTCACAATTTTTTAATGTATTTCACGACCACCCCTCGCTAAAATTTTGAAAAAAATTTTTTACAATTTTTTAAAGTATTTCACGACCATCCCTCGCTAAAATTTTGCAAAAAATTTTTTACAATTTTTTAAAGTATTTCACGACCACCCCTCGCTAAAATTTTGCAAAAAATTTTTTACAATTTTTTAAAGTATTTCACGACCACCCCTCGCTAAAATTTTTTCCAATTTTTTAAAATTTTTCACGACCACCCCTCGCTAAAATTTAAAAAAAAAATTTTTCCAATTTTTTAAAATTTTTCACGACCACCCCTCGCTAAAATTTTGAAAAAAATTTTTTACAATTTTTTAAAGTATTTCACGACCACCCCTCGCTAAAATTTTGCAAAAAATTTTTTACAATTTTTTAAAGTATTTCACGACCACCCCTTGCTAAAATTTTGCAAAAAATTTTTTACAATTTTTTAAAGTATTTCACGACCACCCCTCGCTAAAATTAAAAAAAAAAATTTTTACAATTTTTTAAAATTTTTCACGACCACCCCTCGCTAAAATTTAAAAAAAAAATTTTTCCAATTTTTTAAAATTTTTCACGACCCCCCACGCTAAAATTTGAAAAAAATTTTTTACAATTTTTTAAAGTATTTCACGACCACCCCTCGCTAAAATTTAAAAAAAAAATTTTTCCAATTTTTTAAAATTTTTCACGACCCTCCACGCTAAAATTTTGAAAAAAATTTTTTACAATTTTTTAAAATTTTTCACGACCACCCCTCGCTAAAATTTAAAAAAAAAAATTTTCCAATTTTTTAAAATTTTTCACGACCACCCCTCGCTAAAATTTTGCAAAAAATTTTTTACAATTTTTTAAAGTATTTCACGACCACCCCTCGCTAAAATTAAAAAAAAAATTTTTCCAATTTTTTAAAATTTTTCACGACCACCCCTCGCTAAAATTTTGCAAAAAATTTTTTACAATTTTTTAAAGTATTTCACGACCACCCCTCGCTAAAATTTTGCAAAAAATTTTTTACAATTTTTTAAAGTATTTCACGACCACCCCTCGCTAAAATTAAAAAAAAAATTTTTTACAATTTTTTAAAGTATTTCACGACCACCCCTCGCTAAAATTTTGAAAAAAATTTTTTACAATTTTTTAAAATTTTTCACGACCACCCCTCGCTAAAATTTAAAAAAAAAAATTTTCCAATTTTTTAAAATTTTTCACGACCACCCCTCGCTAAAATTTTGCAAAAAATTTTTTACAATTTTTTAAAGTATTTCACGACCACCCCTCGCTAAAATTAAAAAAAAAATTTTTCCAATTTTTTAAAATTTTTCACGACCACCCCTCGCTAAAATTTTGCAAAAAATTTTTTACAATTTTTTAAAGTATTTCACGACCACCCCTCGCTAAAATTTTGAAAAAAATTTTTTACAATTTTTTAAAGTATTTCACGACCACCCCTCGCTAAAATTTTGCAAAAAATTTTTTACAATTTTTTAAAGTATTTCACGACCACCCCTCGCTAAAATTAAAAAAAAAATTTTTTACAATTTTTAAAGTATTTCACGACCACCCCTCGCTAAAATTTTGAAAAAAATTTTTTACAATTTTTTAAAATTTTTCACGACCACCCCTCGCTAAAATTTAAAAAAAAAATTTTTCCAATTTTTTAAAATTTTTCACGACCACCCCTCGCTAAAATTTTGCAAAAAATTTTTTACAATTTTTTAAAGTATTTTACGACCACCCCTCGCTAAAATTAAAAAAAAAATTTTTCCAATTTTTTAAAATTTTTCACGACCACCCCTCGCTAAAATTTTGCAAAAAATTTTTTACAATTTTTTAAAGTATTTCACGACCACCCCTCGCTAAAATTAAAAAAAAAATTTTTCCAATTTTTTAAAATTTTTCACGACCACCCCTCGCTAAAATTTTGCAAAAAATTTTTTACAATTTTTTAAAGTATTTCACGACCACCCCTCGCTAAAATTTTGAAAAAAATTTTTTACAATTTTTTAAAGTATTTCACGACCACCCCTCGCTAAAATTTTGAAAAAAATTTTTTACAATTTTTTAAAGTATTTCACGACCACCCCTCGCTAAAATTTTGCAAAAAATTTTTTACAATTTTTTAAAGTATTTCACGACCACCCCTCGCTAAAATTTTGCAAAAAATTTTTCCAATTTTTTAAAATTTTTCACGACCACCCCTCGCTAAAATTTTGAAAAAAATTTTTTACAATTTTTTAAAGTATTTCACGACCACCCCTCGCTAAAATTTTGCAAAAAATTTTTTACAATTTTTTAAAGTATTTCACGACCACCCCTCGCTAAAATTTTGAAAAAAATTTTTTACAATTTTTTAAAGTATTTCACGACCACCCCTCGCTAAAATTTTGAAAAAAAATTTTTTACAATTTTTTAAAGTATTTCACGACCACCCCTCGCTAAAATTTTGAAAAAAATTTTTTACAATTTTTTAAATTATTTCACGACCACCCCTCGCTAAAATTTTGCAAAAAATTTTTTACAATTTTTTAAAGTATTTCACGACCACCCCTCGCTAAAATTAAAAAAAAAAATTTTTCCAATTTTTTAAAATTTTTCACGACCACCCCTCGCTAAAATTTTGCAAAAAATTTTTTACAATTTTTTAAAGTATTTCACGACCACCCCTCGCTAAAATTTTTTCCAATTTTTTAAAATTTTTCACGACCACCCCTCGCTAAAATTTTGCAAAAAATTTTTTACAATTTTTTAAAGTATTTCACGACCACCCCTCGCTAAAATTAAAAAAAAAATTTTTCCAATTTTTTAAAATTTTTCACGACCACCCCTCGCTAAAATTTTGCAAAAAATTTTTTACAATTTTTTAAAGTATTTCACGACCACCCCTCGCTAAAATTTTGCAAAAAATTTTTTACAATTTTTTAAAGTATTTCACGACCACCCCTCGCTAAAATTAAAAAAAAAATTTTTTACAATTTTTTAAAGTATTTCACGACCACCCCTCGCTAAAAATTTGAAAAAAATTTTTTACAATTTTTTAAAATTTTTCACGACCACCCCTCGCTAAAATTAAAAAAAAAAAATTTTCCAATTTTTTAAAATTTTTCACGACCACCCCTCGCTAAAATTTTGCAAAAAATTTTTTACAATTTTTTAAAGTATTTCACGACCACCCCTCGCTAAAATTAAAAAAAAAATTTTTCCAATTTTTTAAAATTTTTCACGACCACCCCTCGCTAAAATTTTGCAAAAAATTTTTTACAATTTTTTAAAGTATTTCACGACCACCCCTCGCTAAAATTTTGAAAAAAATTTTTTACAATTTTTTAAAGTATTTCACGACCACCCCTCGCTAAAATTTTGCAAAAAATTTTTTACAATTTTTTAAAGTATTTCACGACCACCCCTCGCTAAAATTAAAAAAAAATTTTTTACAATTTTTAAAGTATTTCACGACCACCCCTCGCTAAAATTTTGAAAAAAATTTTTTACAATTTTTTAAAATTTTTCACGACCACCCCTCGCTAAAATTTAAAAAAAAAATTTTTCCAATTTTTTAAAATTTTTCACGACCACCCCTCGCTAAAATTTTGCAAAAAATTTTTTACAATTTTTTAAAGTATTTTACGACCACCCCTCGCTAAAATTAAAAAAAAAATTTTTCCAATTTTTTAAAATTTTTCACGACCACCCCTCGCTAAAATTTTGCAAAAATTTTTTTACAATTTTTTAAAGTATTTCACGACCACCCCTCGCTAAAATTAAAAAAAAAATTTTTCCAATTTTTTAAAATTTTTCACGACCACCCCTCGCTAAAATTTTGCAAAAAATTTTTTACAATTTTTTAAAGTATTTCACGACCACCCCTCGCTAAAATTTTGAAAAAAATTTTTTACAATTTTTTAAAGTATTTCACGACCACCCCTCGCTAAAATTTTGCAAAAAATTTTTTACAATTTTTTAAAGTATTTCACGACCACCCCTCGCTAAAATTTTTTCCAATTTTTTAAAATTTTTCACGACCACCCCTCGCTAAAATTTAAAAAAAAAATTTTTCCAATTTTTTAAAATTTTTCACGACCACCCCTCGCTAAAATTTTGAAAAAAATTTTTTACAATTTTTTAAAGTATTTCACGACCACCCCTCGCTAAAATTTTGCAAAAAATTTTTTACAATTTTTTAAAGTATTTCACGACCACCCCTTGCTAAAATTTTGCAAAAAATTTTTTACAATTTTTTAAAGTATTTCACGACCACCCCTCGCTAAAATTAAAAAAAAAAATTTTTACAATTTTTTAAAATTTTTCACGACCACCCCTCGCTAAAATTTAAAAAAAAAATTTTTCCAATTTTTTAAAATTTTTCACGACCCCCCACGCTAAAATTTGAAAAAAATTTTTTACAATTTTTTAAAGTATTTCACGACCACCCCTCGCTAAAATTTAAAAAAAAAATTTTTCCAATTTTTTAAAATTTTTCACGACCCTCCACGCTAAAATTTGAAAAAAATTTTTTAAAATTTTTTATGACCCCACACGCTAAAATTTTGCAAAAAATTGTTTACAATTTGTTAAAATTTTTCACGACCCCCTTCGCTAAAATTTAGAAAAAAATTTTTTAAAATTTTTTAAAATTTTCACGAACCCCCTCGCTGACATTTAGAAAAAAATTTTTTACAATTTTTCACGACCACATTTCGCTAAATTTTGCAAAAAATTTTTTAAAATTTTTCACGACCCTCCACGCTAAAATTTGAAAAAAATTTTTTAAAATTTTTTATGACCCCCCACGCTAAAATTTGAAAAAAATTTTTTACAATTTTTTAAAATTTTTCACGACCACCCCTCGCTTAAATTTTGCAAAAAATTTTTTACAATTTTTTAAAGTATTTCACGACCACCCCTCGCTAAAATTAAAAAAAAAATTTTTCCAATTTTTTAAAATTTTTCACGACCACCCCTCGCTAAAATTTAAAAAAAAAAATTTTTCCAATTTTTTAAAATTTTTCACGACCACCCCTCGCTAAAATTTTGAAAAAAATTTTTTACAATTTTTTAAAGTATTTCACGACCACCCCTCGCTAAAATTTAAAAAAAAAATTTTTCCAATTTTTTAAAATTTTTCACGACCACCCCTCGCTAAAATTTTGAAAAAAATTTTTTACAATTTTTTAAAGTATTTCACGACCACCCCTCGCTAAAATTTAAAAAAAAAATTTTTCCAATTTTTTAAAATTTTTCACGACCCTCCACGCTAAAATTTGAAAAAAATTTTTTAAAATTTTTCACGACCCCCCTCGCTAAAATTTAGAAAAAAATTTTTTACAATTTTTCACGACCACATTTCGCTAAAATTTTGCAAAAAATTTTTTAAAATTTTTCACGACAACCCTGGCTAAAATTTTGCAAAAATTTTTCTAAAATTTTTCACGACCCCCCTCGCTAAAATTTTGAAAAAAATTTTTTACAATTTTTTAAAATTTTTCACGACCCCCCACGCTAAAATTTGAAAAAAATTTTTTACAATTTTTTAAAATTTTTCACGACCACCCCACGCTAAAATTTAAAAAAAAAATTTTTCCAATTTTTTAAAATTTTTCACGACCCCCCACGTTAAAATTTGAAAAAAATTTTTTACAATTTTTTAAAATTTTTACGACCACCCTTCGCTAAAATTTTGAAAAAAATTTTTTACAATTTTTTAAAGTATTTCACGACCACCCCTCGCTAAAATTTAAAAAAAAAATTTTTCCAATTTTTTAAAATTTTCCACGACCACCCCTCGCTAAAATTAAAAAAAAAAAAATTTTTCCAATTTTTTAAAATTTTTCACGACCCCCCTCGCTAAAATTTTAAAAAAAAAATTTTCCAATTTTTTAAAATTTTTCACGACCCCCCACGTTAAAATTTGAAAAAAATTTTTTACAATTTTTTAAATTTTTCACGACCACCCCTCGCTAAAATTTTGCAAAAAATTTTTTACAATTTTTTAAAGTATTTCACGACCACCCCTCGCTAAAAATTTGAAAAAAATTTTTTACAATTTTTTAAAATTTTTCACGACCACCCCTCGCTAAAATTTTGCAAAAAATTTTTTACAATTTTTTAAAGTATTTCACGACCACCCCTCGCTAAAATTAAAAAAAAAAAAATTTTTCCAATTTTTTAAAATTTTTCACGACCCCCCACGCTAAAATTTGAAAAAAATTTTTTACAATTTTTTAAAATTTTTCACGACCACCCCTCGCTAAAATTTTGCAAAAAATTTTTTACAATTTTTTAAAGTATTTCACGACCACCCCTCGCTAAAATTAAAAAAAAAAAAATTTTTCCAATTTTTTAAAATTTTTCACGACCCCCCTCGCTAAAATTTTAAAAAAAAAATTTTCCAATTTTTTAAAATTTTTCACGACCCCACGCTAAAATTTGAAAAAAATTTTTTAAAATTTTTTATGACCCCCCACGCTAAAATTTGAAAAAAATTTTTTACAATTTTTTAAAATTTTTCACGACCACCCCTCGCTTAAATTTTGCAAAAAATTTTTTACAATTTTTTAAAGTATTTCACGACCACCCCTCGCTAAAATTAAAAAAAAAATTTTTCCAATTTTTTAAAATTTTTCACGACCACCCCTCGCTAAAATTTAAAAAAAAAATTTTTCCAATTTTTTAAAATTTTTCACGACCACCCCTCGCTAAAATTTTGAAAAAAATTTTTTACAATTTTTTAAAGTATTTCACGACCACCCCTCGCTAAAATTTAAAAAAAAAATTTTTCCAATTTTTTAAAATTTTTCACGACCACCCCTCGCTAAAATTTTGAAAAAAATTTTTTACAATTTTTTAAAGTATTTCACGACCACCCCTCGCTAAAATTTAAAAAAAAATTTTTCCAATTTTTTAAAATTTTTCACGACCCTCCACGCTAAAATTTGAAAAAAATTTTTTAAAATTTTTCACGACCCCCCTCGCTAAAATTTAGAAAAAAATTTTTTACAATTTTTCACGACCACATTTCGCTAAAATTTTGCAAAAAATTTTTTAAAATTTTTCACGACAACCCTGGCTAAAATTTTGCAAAAATTTTTCTAAAATTTTTCACGACCCCCCTCGCTAAAATTTTGAAAAAAATTTTTTACAATTTTTTAAAATTTTTCACGACCCCCCACGCTAAAATTTGAAAAAAATTTTTTACAATTTTTTAAAATTTTTCACGACCACCCCACGCTAAAATTTAAAAAAAAAATTTTTCCAATTTTTTAAAATTTTTCACGACCCCCCACGTTAAAATTTGAAAAAAATTTTTTACAATTTTTTAAAATTTTTACGACCACCCTTCGCTAAAATTTTGAAAAAAATTTTTTACAATTTTTTAAAGTATTTCACGACCACCCCTCGCTAAAATTTAAAAAAAAAATTTTTCCAATTTTTTAAAATTTTCCACGACCACCCCTCGCTAAAATTAAAAAAAAAAAAATTTTTCCAATTTTTTAAAATTTTTCACGACCCCCCTCGCTAAAATTTTAAAAAAAAAATTTTCCAATTTTTTAAAATTTTTCACGACCCCCCACGTTAAAATTTGAAAAAAATTTTTTACAATTTTTTAAATTTTTCACGACCACCCCTCGCTAAAATTTTGCAAAAAATTTTTTACAATTTTTTAAAGTATTTCACGACCACCCCTCGCTAAAAATTTGAAAAAAATTTTTTACAATTTTTTAAAATTTTTCACGACCACCCCTCGCTAAAATTTTGCAAAAAATTTTTTACAATTTTTTAAAGTATTTCACGACCACCCCTCGCTAAAATTAAAAAAAAAAAAATTTTTCCAATTTTTTAAAATTTTTCACGACCCCCCTCGCTAAAATTTTAAAAAAAAAATTTTCCAATTTTTTAAAATTTTTCACGACCCCCCACGCTAAAATTTGAAAAAAATTTTTTACAATTTTTTAAAATTTTTCACGACCACCCCACGCTAAAATTTAAAAAAAAAATTTTTCCAATTTTTTAAAATTTTTCACGACCCCCCACGTTAAAATTTGAAAAAAATTTTTTACAATTTTTTAAAATTTTTACGACCACCCTTCGCTAAAATTTTGAAAAAAATTTTTTACAATTTTTTAAAGTATTTCACGACCACCCCTCGCTAAAATTTAAAAAAAAAATTTTTCCAATTTTTTAAAATTTTCCACGACCACCCCTCGCTAAAATTTTGCAAAAAATTTTTTACAATTTTTTAAAGTATTTCACGACCACCCCTCGCTAAAATTAAAAAAAAAAATTTTTCCAATTTTTTAAAATTTTTCACGTCCACCCCTCGCTAAAATTTTGAAAAAAATTTTTTACAATTTTTTAAAGTATTTCACGACCACCCCTCGCTAAAATTAAAAAAAAAAATTTTTCCAATTTTTTAAAATTTTTCACGACCCCCCACGCTAAAATTTGAAAAAAAGTTTTTAAAATTTTTTAAATTTTTCACGACCACCCCTCGCTAAAATTTTGCAAAAAATTTTTTACAATTTTTTAAAGTATTTCACGACCACCCCTCGCTAAAATTAAAAAAAAAAATTTTTACAATTTTTTAAAATTTTTCACGACCACCCCTCGCTAAAATTTAAAAAAAAAATTTTTCCAATTTTTTAAAATTTTTCACGACCACCCCTCGCTAAAATTTTGAAAAAAATTTTTTCCAATTTTTTAAAATTTTTCACGACCACCCCTCGCTAAAATTTTGAAAAAAATTTTTTACAATTTTTTAAAGTTTTTCACGACCACCCCTCGCTAAAATTTTGCAAAAAATTTTTTACAATTTTTTAAAGTATTTCACGACCACCCCTCGCTAAAATTAAAAAAAAAAATTTTTCCAATTTTTTAAAATTTTTCACGACCAACCCTCGCTAAAATTTTGCAGAAAATTTTTTACAATTTTTTAAAGTATTTCACGACCACCCCTCGCTAAAATTAAAAAAAAAAATTTTTCCAATTTTTTAAAATTTTTCACGACCACCCCTCGCTAAAATTTTGCAAAAAATTTTTTACAATTTTTTAAAGTATTTCACGACCACCCCTCGCTAAAATTAAAAAAAAAAATTTTTCCAATTTTTTAAAATTTTTCACGACCACCCCTCGCTAAAATTTTGCAAAAAATTTTTTACAATTTTTTAAAGTATTTCACGACCACCCCTCGCTAAAATTAAAAAAAAAAATTTTTCCAATTTTTTAAAATTTTTCACGACCAACCCTCGCTAAAATTTTGCAGAAAATTTTTTACAATTTTTTAAAGTATTTCACGACCACCCCTCGCTAAAATTAAAAAAAAAAATTTTTCCAATTTTTTAAAATTTTTCACGACCACCCCTCGCTAAAATTTTGCAAAAAATTTTTTACAATTTTTTAAAGTATTTCACGACCACCCCTCGCTAAAAATTTGAAAAAAATTTTTTACAATTTTTTAAAATTTTTCACGACCACCCCTCGCTAAAATTTTGCAAAAAATTTTTTACAATTTTTTAAAGTATTTCACGACCACCCCTCGCTAAAATTAAAAAAAAAAAAATTTTTCCAATTTTTTAAAATTTTTCACGACCCCCCTCGCTAAAATTTTAAAAAAAAAATTTTCCAATTTTTTAAAATTTTTCACGACCCCCCCTCGCTAAAATTAAAAAAAAAAATTTTTCCAATTTTTTAAAATTTTTCACGACCACCCCTCGCTAAAATTTTGCAAAAAATTTTTTACAATTTTTTAAAGTATTTCACGACCACCCCTCGCTAAAATTTTGAAAAAAATTTTTTAAAATTTTTTAAAGTATTTCACGACCACCCCTCGCTAAAATTTTGAAAAAAATTTTTTACAATTTTTTAAAGTATTTCACGACCACCCCTCGCTAAAATTTTGCAAAAAATTTTTCACAATTTTTTAAAGTATTTCACGACCACCCCTCGCTAAAATTTTGAAAAAAATTTTTTACAATTTTTTAAAGTATTTCACGACCACCCCTCGCTAAAATTTTGCAAAAAATTTTTTACAATTTTTTAAAGTATTTCACGACCACCCCTCGCTAAAATTAAAAAAAAAATTTTTCCATTTTTTTAAAATTTTTCACGACCACCCCTCGCTAAAATTTTGCAAAAAATTTTTTACAATTTTTTAAAGTATTTCACGACCACCCCTCGCTAAAATTAAAAAAAAAAATTTTTCCAATTTTTTAAAGTATTTCACGACCACACCTCGCTAAAATTTTGCAAAAAATTTTTTACAATTTTTTAAAGTATTTCACGACCACCCCTCGCTAAAATTAAAAAAAAAAATTTTTCCAATTTTTTAAAATTTTTCACGACCACCCCTCGCTAAAATTTTGCAAAAAATTTTTTACAATTTTTTAAAGTATTTCACGACCACCCCTCGCTAAAATTAAAAAAAAAAATTTTTTACAATTTTTTAAAGTATTTCACGACCACCCCTCGCTAAAATTTTGAAAAAAATTTTTTACAATTTTTTAAAGTATTTCACGACCACCCCTCGCTAAAATTAAAAAAAAAAATTTTTTACAATTTTTTAAAGTATTTCACGACCACCCCTCGCTAAAATTTTGAAAAAAATTTTTTACAATTTTTTAAAGTATTTCACGACCACCCCTCGCTAAAATTTTGAAAAAAATTTTTTACAATTTTTTAAAGTATTTCACGACCACCCCTCGCTAAAATTTTGCAAAAAATTTTTTACAATTTTTTAAAGTATTTCACGACCACCCCTCGCTAAAATTAAAAAAAAAAATTTTTCCAATTTTTTAAAATTTTTCACGACCACCCCTCGCTAAAATTTTGCAAAAAATTTTTTACAATTTTTTAAAGTATTTCACGACCACCCCTCGCTAAAATTAAAAAAAAAAATTTTTCCAATTTTTTAAAATTTTTCACGACCAACCCTCGCTAAAATTTTGCAGAAAATTTTTTACAATTTTTTAAAATTTTTCACGACCACCCCTCGCTAAAATTAAAAAAAAAAATTTTTCCAATTTTTTAAAATTTTTCACGACCACCCCTCGCTAAAATTTTGCAAAAAATTTTTTACAATTTTTTAAAGTATTTCACGACCACCCCTCGCTAAAATTTTGAAAAAAATTTTTTACAATTTTTTAAAGTATTTCACGACCACCCCTCGCTAAAATTTTGAAAAAAATTTTTTACAATTTTTTAAAGTATTTCACGACCACCCCTCGCTAAAATTTTGCAAAAAATTTTTTACAATTTTTTAAAGTATTTCA
Source organism: Villa cingulata (assembly GCA_951394055.1). NCBI lineage: Eukaryota > Metazoa > Arthropoda > Insecta > Diptera > Bombyliidae > Villa > Villa cingulata. The sequence continues at coordinate 113,553 of CATOAS010000031.1, read as the reverse complement.
CGACCACCCCTCGCTAAAATTAAAAAAAAAAATTTTTCCAATTTTTTAAAATTTTTCACGACCACCCCTCGCTAAAATTTTGAAAAAAATTTTTTACAATTTTTTAAAGTATTTCACGACCACCCCTCGCTAAAATTTTGAAAAAAATTTTTTACAATTTTTTAAAGTATTTCACGACCACCCCTCGCTAAAATTTTGAAAAAAATTTTTTTTCAATTTTTTAAAGTATTTCACGACCACCCCTCGCTAAAATTTTGAAAAAAATTTTTTACAATTTTTTAAAGTATTTCACGACCACCCCTCGCTAAAATTTTGCAAAAAATTTTTTACAATTTTTTAAAGTATTTCACGACCACCCCTCGCTAAAATTTTGCAAAAAATTTTTTACAATTTTTTAAAGTATTTCACGACCACCCCTCGCTAAAATTAAAAAAAAAAATTTTTCCAATTTTTTAAAATTTTTCACGACCACCCCTCGCTAAAATTTTGCAAAAAATTTTTTACAATTTTTTAAAGTATTTCACGACCACCCCTCGCTAAAATTTTGAAAAAAATTTTTTACAATTTTTTAAAGTATTTCACGACCACCCCTCGCTAAAATTTTGAAAAAAATTTTTTACAATTTTTTAAAGTATTTCACGACCACCCCTCGCTAAAATTTTGCAAAAAATTTTTCACAATTTTTTAAAGTATTTCACGACCACCCCTCGCTAAAATTTTGAAAAAAATTTTTTACAATTTTTTAAAGTATTTCACGACCACCCCTCGCTAAAATTTTGCAAAAAATTTTTTACAATTTTTTAAAGTATTTCACGACCACCCCTCGCTAAAATTAAAAAAAAAATTTTTCCAATTTTTTAAAATTTTTCACGACCACCCCTCGCTAAAATTTTGCAAAAAATTTTTTACAATTTTTTAAAGTATTTCACGACCACCCCTCGCTAAAATTTTGCAAAAAATTTTTTACAATTTTTTAAAGTATTTCACGACCACCCCTCGCTAAAATTAAAAAAAAAATTTTTTACAATTTTTTAAAGTATTTCACGACCACCCCTCGCTAAAATTTTGAAAAAAATTTTTTACAATTTTTTAAAATTTTTCACGACCACCCCTCGCTAAAATTTAAAAAAAAAATTTTTCCAATTTTTTAAAATTTTTCACGACCACCCCTCGCTAAAATTTTGCAAAAAATTTTTTACAATTTTTTAAAGTATTTCACGACCACCCCTCGCTAAAATTAAAAAAAAAATTTTTCCAATTTTTTAAAATTTTTCACGACCACCCCTCGCTAAAATTTTGCAAAAAATTTTTTACAATTTTTTAAAGTATTTCACGACCACCCCTCGCTAAAATTTTGAAAAAAATTTTTTACAATTTTTTAAAGTATTTCACGACCACCCCTCGCTAAAATTTTGCAAAAAATTTTTTACAATTTTTTAAAGTATTTCACGACCACCCCTCGCTAAAATTAAAAAAAAAATTTTTCCAATTTTTTAAAATTTTTCACGACCACCCCTCGCTAAAATTTTGCAAAAAATTTTTTACAATTTTTTAAAGTATTTCACGACCACCCCTCGCTAAAATTAAAAAAAAAAATTTTTCCAATTTTTTAAAATTTTTCACGACCAACCCTCGCTAAAATTTTGCAGAAAATTTTTTACAATTTTTTAAAGTATTTCACGACCAACCCTCGCTAAAATTAAAAAAAAAAATTTTTCCAATTTTTTAAAGTATTTCACGACCACCCCTCGCTAAAATTTTGAAAAAAATTTTTTACAATTTTTTAAAGTATTTCACGACCACCCCTCGCTAAAATTTTGAAAAAAATTTTTTACAATTTTTTAAAATTTTTCACGACCACCCCTCGCTAAAATTTAAAAAAAAAATTTTTCCAATTTTTTAAAATTTTTCACGACCACCCCTCGCTAAAATTTTGCAAAAAATTTTTTACAATTTTTTAAAGTATTTCACGACCACCCCTCGCTAAAATTAAAAAAAAAATTTTTCCAATTTTTTAAAATTTTTCACGACCACCCCTCGCTAAAATTTTGCAAAAAATTTTTTACAATTTTTTAAAGTATTTCACGACCACCCCTCGCTAAAATTTTGAAAAAAATTTTTTACAATTTTTTAAAGTATTTCACGACCACCCCTCGCTAAAATTTTGAAAAAAATTTTTTACAATTTTTTAAAGTATTTCACGACCACCCCTCGCTAAAATTTTGCAAAAAATTTTTCACAATTTTTTAAAGTATTTCACGACCACCCCTCGCTAAAATTTTGAAAAAAATTTTTTACAATTTTTTAAAGTATTTCACGACCACCCCTCGCTAAAATTTTGCAAAAAATTTTTTACAATTTTTTAAAGTATTTCACGACCACCCCTCGCTAAAATTAAAAAAAAAATTTTTCCAATTTTTTAAAATTTTTCACGACCACCCCTCGCTAAAATTTTGCAAAAAATTTTTTACAATTTTTTAAAGTATTTCACGACCACCCCTCGCTAAAATTTTGCAAAAAATTTTTTACAATTTTTTAAAGTATTTCACGACCACCCCTCGCTAAAATTAAAAAAAAAATTTTTTACAATTTTTTAAAGTATTTCACGACCACCCCTCGCTAAAATTTTGAAAAAAATTTTTTACAATTTTTTAAAATTTTTCACGACCACCCCTCGCTAAAATTTAAAAAAAAAATTTTTCCAATTTTTTAAAATTTTTCACGACCACCCCTCGCTAAAATTTTGCAAAAAATTTTTTACAATTTTTTAAAGTATTTCACGACCACCCCTCGCTAAAATTAAAAAAAAAATTTTTCCAATTTTTTAAAATTTTTCACGACCACCCCTCGCTAAAATTTTGCAAAAAATTTTTTACAATTTTTTAAAGTATTTCACGACCACCCCTCGCTAAAATTTTGAAAAAAATTTTTTACAATTTTTTAAAGTATTTCACGACCACCCCTCGCTAAAATTTTGCAAAAAATTTTTTACAATTTTTTAAAGTATTTCACGACCACCCCTCGCTAAAATTAAAAAAAAAATTTTTCCAATTTTTTAAAATTTTTCACGACCACCCCTCGCTAAAATTTTGCAAAAAATTTTTTACAATTTTTTAAAGTATTTCACGACCACCCCTCGCTAAAATTAAAAAAAAAAATTTTTCCAATTTTTTAAAATTTTTCACGACCAACCCTCGCTAAAATTTTGCAGAAAATTTTTTACAATTTTTTAAAGTATTTCACGACCAACCCTCGCTAAAATTAAAAAAAAAAATTTTTCCAATTTTTTAAAGTATTTCACGACCACCCCTCGCTAAAATTTTGAAAAAAATTTTTTACAATTTTTTAAAGTATTTCACGACCACCCCTCGCTAAAATTTTGAAAAAAATTTTTTACAATTTTTTAAAATTTTTCACGACCACCCCTCGCTAAAATTTAAAAAAAAAATTTTTCCAATTTTTTAAAATTTTTCACGACCACCCCTCGCTAAAATTTTGCAAAAAATTTTTTACAATTTTTTAAAGTATTTCACGACCACCCCTCGCTAAAATTAAAAAAAAAATTTTTCCAATTTTTTAAAATTTTTCACGACCACCCCTCGCTAAAATTTTGCAAAAAATTTTTTACAATTTTTTAAAGTATTTCACGACCACCCCTCGCTAAAATTTTGAAAAAAATTTTTTACAATTTTTTAAAGTATTTCACGACCACCCCTCGCTAAAATTTTGCAAAAAATTTTTTACAATTTTTTAAAGTATTTCACGACCACCCCTCGCTAAAATTAAAAAAAAAATTTTTCCAATTTTTTAAAATTTTTCACGACCACCCCTCGCTAAAATTTTGCAAAAAATTTTTTACAATTTTTTAAAGTATTTCACGACCACCCCTCGCTAAAATTTTGCAAAAAATTTTTTACAATTTTTTAAAGTATTTCACGACCACCCCTCGCTAAAATTAAAAAAAAAATTTTTTACAATTTTTAAAGTATTTCACGACCACCCCTCGCTAAAATTTTGAAAAAAATTTTTTACAATTTTTTAAAGTATTTCACGACCACCCCTCGCTAAAATTTTGAAAAAAATTTTTTACAATTTTTTAAAGTATTTCACGACCACCCCTCGCTAAAATTTTGCAAAAAATTTTTTACAATTTTTTAAAGTATTTCACGACCACCCCTCGCTAAAATTAAAAAAAAAAATTTTTCCAATTTTTTAAAATTTTTCACGACCACCCCTCGCTAAAATTTTGCAAAAAATTTTTTACAATTTTTTAAAGTATTTCACGACCACCCCTCGCTAAAATTAAAAAAAAAAATTTTTCCAATTTTTTAAAATTTTTCACGACCAACCCTCGCTAAAATTTTGCAGAAAATTTTTTACAATTTTTTAAAGTATTTCACGACCACCCCTCGCTAAAATTAAAAAAAAAAATTTTTCCAATTTTTTAAAATTTTTCACGACCACCCCTCGCTAAAATTTTGCAAAAAATTTTTTACAATTTTTTAAAGTATTTCACGACCACCCCTCGCTAAAATTTTGAAAAAAATTTTTTACAATTTTTTAAAGTATTTCACGACCACCCCTCGCTAAAATTTTGAAAAAAATTTTTTACAATTTTTTAAAGTATTTCACGACCACCCCTCGCTAAAATTTTGCAAAAAATTTTTTACAATTTTTTAAAGTATTTCATGACCACCCCTCGCTAAAATTAAAAAAAAAAATTTTTCCAATTTTTTAAAATTTTTCACGACCACCCCTCGCTAAAATTTTGAAAAAAATTTTTTACAATTTTTTAAAGTATTTCACGACCACCCCTCGCTAAAATTTTGAAAAAAATTTTTTACAATTTTTTAAAGTATTTCACGACCACCCCTCGCTAAAATTTTGAAAAAAATTTTTTTTCAATTTTTTAAAGTATTTCACGACCACCCCTCGCTAAAATTTTGAAAAAAATTTTTTACAATTTTTTAAAGTTTTTCACGACCACCCCTCGCTAAAATTTTGCAAAAAATTTTTTACAATTTTTTAAAGTATTTCACGACCACCCCTCGCTAAAATTAAAAAAAAAAATTTTTCCAATTTTTTAAAATTTTTCACGACCAACCCTCGCTAAAATTTTGCAAAAAATTTTTTACAATTTTTTAAAGTATTTCACGACCACCCCTCGCTAAAATTAAAAAAAAAAATTTTTCCAATTTTTTAAAATTTTTCACGACCACCCCTCGCTAAAATTTTGCAAAAAATTTTTTACAATTTTTTAAAGTATTTCACGACCACCCCTCGCTAAAATTAAAAAAAAAAATTTTTCCAATTTTTTAAAATTTTTCACGACCACCCCTCGCTAAAATTTTGCAAAAAATTTTTTACAATTTTTTAAAGTATTTCACGACCACCCCTCGCTAAAATTAAAAAAAAAAATTTTTCCAATTTTTTAAAATTTTTCACGACCACCCCTCGCTAAAATTTTGCAAAAAATTTTTTACAATTTTTTAAAGTATTTCACGACCACCCCTCGCTAAAATTAAAAAAAAAAATTTTTCCAATTTTTAAAGTATTTCACGACCACCCCTCGCTAAAATTTTGAAAAAAATTTTTTACAATTTTTTAAAGTATTTCACGACCACCCCTCGCTAAAATTTTGAAAAAAATTTTTTACAATTTTTTAAAGTATTTCACGACCACCCCTCGCTAAAATTTTGCAAAAAATTTTTTACAATTTTTTAAAGTATTTCACGACCACCCCTCGCTAAAATTAAAAAAAAAATTTTTTACAATTTTTAAAGTATTTCACGACCACCCCTCGCTAAAATTTTGAAAAAAATTTTTTACAATTTTTTAAAGTATTTCACGACCACCCCTCGCTAAAATTTTGAAAAAAATTTTTTACAATTTTTTAAAGTATTTCACGACCACCCCTCGCTAAAATTTTGCAAAAAATTTTTTACAATTTTTTAAAGTATTTCACGACCACCCCTCGCTAAAATTAAAAAAAAAAATTTTTCCAATTTTTTAAAATTTTTCACGACCACCCCTCGCTAAAATTTTGCAAAAAATTTTTTACAATTTTTTAAAGTATTTCACGACCACCCCTCGCTAAAATTAAAAAAAAAAATTTTTCCAATTTTTTAAAATTTTTCACGACCACCCCTCGCTAAAATTTTGCAAAAAATTTTTTACAATTTTTTAAAGTATTTCACGACCACCCCTCGCTAAAATTAAAAAAAAAAATTTTTCCAATTTTTTAAAATTTTTCACGACCAACCCTCGCTAAAATTTTGCAGAAAATTTTTTACAATTTTTTAAAATTTTTCACGACCACCCCTCGCTAAAATTAAAAAAAAAAATTTTTCCAATTTTTTAAAATTTTTCACGACCACCCCTCGCTAAAATTTTGCAAAAAATTTTTTACAATTTTTTAAAGTATTTCACGACCACCCCTCGCTAAAATTTTGAAAAAAATTTTTTACAATTTTTTAAAGTATTTCACGACCACCCCTCGCTAAAATTTTGAAAAAAATTTTTTACAATTTTTTAAAGTATTTCACGACCACCCCTCGCTAAAATTTTGCAAAAAATTTTTTACAATTTTTTAAAGTATTTCACGACCACCCCTCGCTAAAATTAAAAAAAAAAATTTTTCCAATTTTTTAAAATTTTTCACGACCACCCCTCGCTAAAATTTTGAAAAAAATTTTTTACAATTTTTTAAAGTATTTCACGACCACCCCTCGCTAAAATTTTGAAAAAAATTTTTTACAATTTTTTAAAGTATTTCACGACCACCCCTCGCTAAAATTTTGAAAAAAATTTTTTTTCAATTTTTTAAAGTATTTCACGACCACCCCTCGCTAAAATTTTGAAAAAAATTTTTTACAATTTTTTAAAGTATTTCACGACCACCCCTCGCTAAAATTTTGCAAAAAATTTTTTACAATTTTTTAAAGTATTTCACGACCACCCCTCGCTAAAATTTTGCAAAAAATTTTTTACAATTTTTTAAAGTATTTCACGACCACCCCTCGCTAAAATTAAAAAAAAAAATTTTTCCAATTTTTTAAAATTTTTCACGACCACCCCTCGCTAAAATTTTGCAAAAAATTTTTTACAATTTTTTAAAGTATTTCACGACCACCCCTCGCTAAAATTTTGAAAAAAATTTTTTACAATTTTTTAAAGTATTTCACGACCACCCCTCGCTAAAATTTTGAAAAAAATTTTTTACAATTTTTTAAAGTATTTCACGACCACCCCTCGCTAAAATTTTGCAAAAAATTTTTCACAATTTTTTAAAGTATTTCACGACCACCCCTCGCTAAAATTTTGAAAAAAATTTTTTACAATTTTTTAAAGTATTTCACGACCACCCCTCGCTAAAATTTTGCAAAAAATTTTTTACAATTTTTTAAAGTATTTCACGACCACCCCTCGCTAAAATTAAAAAAAAAATTTTTCCAATTTTTTAAAATTTTTCACGACCACCCCTCGCTAAAATTTTGCAAAAAATTTTTTACAATTTTTTAAAGTATTTCACGACCACCCCTCGCTAAAATTTTGCAAAAAATTTTTTACAATTTTTTAAAGTATTTCACGACCACCCCTCGCTAAAATTAAAAAAAAAATTTTTTACAATTTTTTAAAGTATTTCACGACCACCCCTCGCTAAAATTTTGAAAAAAATTTTTTACAATTTTTTAAAATTTTTCACGACCACCCCTCGCTAAAATTTAAAAAAAAAATTTTTCCAATTTTTTAAAATTTTTCACGACCACCCCTCGCTAAAATTTTGCAAAAAATTTTTTACAATTTTTTAAAGTATTTCACGACCACCCCTCGCTAAAATTAAAAAAAAAATTTTTCCAATTTTTTAAAATTTTTCACGACCACCCCTCGCTAAAATTTTGCAAAAAATTTTTTACAATTTTTTAAAGTATTTCACGACCACCCCTCGCTAAAATTTTGAAAAAAATTTTTTACAATTTTTTAAAGTATTTCACGACCACCCCTCGCTAAAATTTTGCAAAAAATTTTTTACAATTTTTTAAAGTATTTCACGACCACCCCTCGCTAAAATTAAAAAAAAAATTTTTCCAATTTTTTAAAATTTTTCACGACCACCCCTCGCTAAAATTTTGCAAAAAATTTTTTACAATTTTTTAAAGTATTTCACGACCACCCCTCGCTAAAATTAAAAAAAAAAATTTTTCCAATTTTTTAAAATTTTTCACGACCAACCCTCGCTAAAATTTTGCAGAAAATTTTTTACAATTTTTTAAAGTATTTCACGACCAACCCTCGCTAAAATTAAAAAAAAAAATTTTTCCAATTTTTTAAAGTATTTCACGACCACCCCTCGCTAAAATTTTGAAAAAAATTTTTTACAATTTTTTAAAGTATTTCACGACCACCCCTCGCTAAAATTTTGAAAAAAATTTTTTACAATTTTTTAAAATTTTTCACGACCACCCCTCGCTAAAATTTAAAAAAAAAATTTTTCCAATTTTTTAAAATTTTTCACGACCACCCCTCGCTAAAATTTTGCAAAAAATTTTTTACAATTTTTTAAAGTATTTCACGACCACCCCTCGCTAAAATTAAAAAAAAAATTTTTCCAATTTTTTAAAATTTTTCACGACCACCCCTCGCTAAAATTTTGCAAAAAATTTTTTACAATTTTTTAAAGTATTTCACGACCACCCCTCGCTAAAATTTTGAAAAAAATTTTTTACAATTTTTTAAAGTATTTCACGACCACCCCTCGCTAAAATTTTGAAAAAAATTTTTTACAATTTTTTAAAGTATTTCACGACCACCCCTCGCTAAAATTTTGCAAAAAATTTTTCACAATTTTTTAAAGTATTTCACGACCACCCCTCGCTAAAATTTTGAAAAAAATTTTTTACAATTTTTTAAAGTATTTCACGACCACCCCTCGCTAAAATTTTGCAAAAAATTTTTTACAATTTTTTAAAGTATTTCACGACCACCCCTCGCTAAAATTAAAAAAAAAATTTTTCCAATTTTTTAAAATTTTTCACGACCACCCCTCGCTAAAATTTTGCAAAAAATTTTTTACAATTTTTTAAAGTATTTCACGACCACCCCTCGCTAAAATTTTGCAAAAAATTTTTTACAATTTTTTAAAGTATTTCACGACCACCCCTCGCTAAAATTAAAAAAAAAATTTTTTACAATTTTTTAAAGTATTTCACGACCACCCCTCGCTAAAATTTTGAAAAAAATTTTTTACAATTTTTTAAAATTTTTCACGACCACCCCTCGCTAAAATTTAAAAAAAAAATTTTTCCAATTTTTTAAAATTTTTCACGACCACCCCTCGCTAAAATTTTGCAAAAAATTTTTTACAATTTTTTAAAGTATTTCACGACCACCCCTCGCTAAAATTAAAAAAAAAATTTTTCCAATTTTTTAAAATTTTTCACGACCACCCCTCGCTAAAATTTTGCAAAAAATTTTTTACAATTTTTTAAAGTATTTCACGACCACCCCTCGCTAAAATTTTGAAAAAAATTTTTTACAATTTTTTAAAGTATTTCACGACCACCCCTCGCTAAAATTTTGCAAAAAATTTTTTACAATTTTTTAAAGTATTTCACGACCACCCCTCGCTAAAATTAAAAAAAAAATTTTTCCAATTTTTTAAAATTTTTCACGACCACCCCTCGCTAAAATTTTGCAAAAAATTTTTTACAATTTTTTAAAGTATTTCACGACCACCCCTCGCTAAAATTAAAAAAAAAAATTTTTCCAATTTTTTAAAATTTTTCACGACCAACCCTCGCTAAAATTTTGCAGAAAATTTTTTACAATTTTTTAAAGTATTTCACGACCAACCCTCGCTAAAATTAAAAAAAAAAATTTTTCCAATTTTTTAAAGTATTTCACGACCACCCCTCGCTAAAATTTTGAAAAAAATTTTTTACAATTTTTTAAAGTATTTCACGACCACCCCTCGCTAAAATTTTGAAAAAAATTTTTTACAATTTTTTAAAATTTTTCACGACCACCCCTCGCTAAAATTTAAAAAAAAAATTTTTCCAATTTTTTAAAATTTTTCACGACCACCCCTCGCTAAAATTTTGCAAAAAATTTTTTACAATTTTTTAAAGTATTTCACGACCACCCCTCGCTAAAATTAAAAAAAAAATTTTTCCAATTTTTTAAAATTTTTCACGACCACCCCTCGCTAAAATTTTGCAAAAAATTTTTTACAATTTTTTAAAGTATTTCACGACCACCCCTCGCTAAAATTTTGAAAAAAATTTTTTACAATTTTTTAAAGTATTTCACGACCACCCCTCGCTAAAATTTTGCAAAAAATTTTTTACAATTTTTTAAAGTATTTCACGACCACCCCTCGCTAAAATTAAAAAAAAAATTTTTCCAATTTTTTAAAATTTTTCACGACCACCCCTCGCTAAAATTTTGCAAAAAATTTTTTACAATTTTTTAAAGTATTTCACGACCACCCCTCGCTAAAATTTTGCAAAAAATTTTTTACAATTTTTTAAAGTATTTCACGACCACCCCTCGCTAAAATTAAAAAAAAAATTTTTTACAATTTTTAAAGTATTTCACGACCACCCCTCGCTAAAATTTTGAAAAAAATTTTTTACAATTTTTTAAAGTATTTCACGACCACCCCTCGCTAAAATTTTGAAAAAAATTTTTTACAATTTTTTAAAGTATTTCACGACCACCCCTCGCTAAAATTTTGCAAAAAATTTTTTACAATTTTTTAAAGTATTTCACGACCACCCCTCGCTAAAATTAAAAAAAAAAATTTTTCCAATTTTTTAAAATTTTTCACGACCACCCCTCGCTAAAATTTTGCAAAAAATTTTTTACAATTTTTTAAAGTATTTCACGACCACCCCTCGCTAAAATTAAAAAAAAAAATTTTTCCAATTTTTTAAAATTTTTCACGACCAACCCTCGCTAAAATTTTGCAGAAAATTTTTTACAATTTTTTAAAGTATTTCACGACCACCCCTCGCTAAAATTAAAAAAAAAAATTTTTCCAATTTTTTAAAATTTTTCACGACCACCCCTCGCTAAAATTTTGCAAAAAATTTTTTACAATTTTTTAAAGTATTTCACGACCACCCCTCGCTAAAATTTTGAAAAAAATTTTTTACAATTTTTTAAAGTATTTCACGACCACCCCTCGCTAAAATTTTGAAAAAAATTTTTTACAATTTTTTAAAGTATTTCACGACCACCCCTCGCTAAAATTTTGCAAAAAATTTTTTACAATTTTTTAAAGTATTTCATGACCACCCCTCGCTAAAATTAAAAAAAAAAATTTTTCCAATTTTTTAAAATTTTTCACGACCACCCCTCGCTAAAATTTTGAAAAAAATTTTTTACAATTTTTTAAAGTATTTCACGACCACCCCTCGCTAAAATTTTGAAAAAAATTTTTTACAATTTTTTAAAGTATTTCACGACCACCCCTCGCTAAAATTTTGAAAAAAATTTTTTTTCAATTTTTTAAAGTATTTCACGACCACCCCTCGCTAAAATTTTGAAAAAAATTTTTTACAATTTTTTAAAGTTTTTCACGACCACCCCTCGCTAAAATTTTGCAAAAAATTTTTTACAATTTTTTAAAGTATTTCACGACCACCCCTCGCTAAAATTAAAAAAAAAAATTTTTCCAATTTTTTAAAATTTTTCACGACCAACCCTCGCTAAAATTTTGCAGAAAATTTTTTACAATTTTTTAAAGTATTTCACGACCACCCCTCGCTAAAATTAAAAAAAAAAATTTTTCCAATTTTTTAAAATTTTTCACGACCACCCCTCGCTAAAATTTTGCAAAAAATTTTTTACAATTTTTTAAAGTATTTCACGACCACCCCTCGCTAAAATTAAAAAAAAAAATTTTTCCAATTTTTTAAAATTTTTCACGACCACCCCTCGCTAAAATTTTGCAAAAAATTTTTTACAATTTTTTAAAGTATTTCACGACCACCCCTCGCTAAAATTAAAAAAAAAAATTTTTCCAATTTTTTAAAATTTTTCACGACCAACCCTCGCTAAAATTTTGCAGAAAATTTTTTACAATTTTTTAAAGTATTTCACGACCACCCCTCGCTAAAATTAAAAAAAAAAATTTTTCCAATTTTTTAAAATTTTTCACGACCACCCCTCGCTAAAATTTTGCAAAAAATTTTTTACAATTTTTTAAAGTATTTCACGACCACCCCTCGCTAAAATTTTGAAAAAAAATTTTTACAATTTTTTAAAGTATTTCACGACCACCCCTCGCTAAAATTTTGAAAAAAATTTTTTACAATTTTTTAAAGTATTTCACGACCACCCCTCGCTAAAATTTTGCAAAAAATTTTTTACAATTTTTTAAAGTATTTCACGACCACCCCTCGCTAAAATTAAAAAAAAAAATTTTTCCAATTTTTTAAAATTTTTCACGACCACCCCTCGCTAAAATTTTGAAAAAAATTTTTTACAATTTTTTAAAGTATTTCACGACCACCCCTCGCTAAAATTTTGAAAAAAATTTTTTACAATTTTTTAAAGTATTTCACGACCACCCCTCGCTAAAATTTTGAAAAAAATTTTTTTTCAATTTTTTAAAGTATTTCACGACCACCCCTCGCTAAAATTTTGAAAAAAATTTTTTACAATTTTTTAAAGTTTTTCACGACCACCCCTCGCTAAAATTTTGCAAAAAATTTTTTACAATTTTTTAAAGTATTTCACGACCACCCCTCGCTAAAATTAAAAAAAAAAATTTTTCCAATTTTTTAAAATTTTTCACGACCACCCCTCGCTAAAATTTAAAAAAAAAATTTTTCCAATTTTTTAAAATTTTTCACGACCACCCCTCGCTAAAATTTTGCAAAAAATTTTTTACAATTTTTTAAAGTATTTCACGACCACCCCTCGCTAAAATTAAAAAAAAAATTTTTCCAATTTTTTAAAATTTTTCACGACCACCCCTCGCTAAAATTTTGCAAAAAATTTTTTACAATTTTTTAAAGTATTTCACGACCACCCCTCGCTAAAATTAAAAAAAAAATTTTTTCCAATTTTTTAAAATTTTTCACGACCACCCCTCGCTAAAATTTTGCAAAAAATTTTTTACAATTTTTTAAAGTATTTCACGACCACCCCTCGCTAAAATTAAAAAAAAAAATTTTTCCAATTTTTTAAAATTTTTCACGACCACCCCTCGCTAAAATTTTGCAAAAAATTTTTTACAATTTTTTAAAGTATTTCACGACCACCCCTCGCTAAAATTTTGAAAAAAATTTTTTACAATTTTTTAAAGTATTTCACGACCACCCCTCGCTAAAATTTTGAAAAAAATTTTTTAAAATTTTTTAAAGTATTTCACGACCACCCCTCGCTAAAATTTTGAAAAAAATTTTTTACAATTTTTTAAAGTATTTCACGACCACCCCTCGCTAAAATTTTGCAAAAAATTTTTCACAATTTTTTAAAGTATTTCACGACCACCCCTCGCTAAAATTTTGAAAAAAATTTTTTACAATTTTTTAAAGTATTTCACGACCACCCCTCGCTAAAATTTTGCAAAAAATTTTTTACAATTTTTTAAAGTATTTCACGACCACCCCTCGCTAAAATTAAAAAAAAAATTTTCCAATTTTTTAAAATTTTTCACGACCACCCCTCGCTAAAATTTTGCAAAAAATTTTTTACAATTTTTTAAAGTATTTCACGACCACCCCTCGCTAAAATTAAAAAAAAAAATTTTTCCAATTTTTTAAAGTATTTCACGACCACACCTCGCTAAAATTTTGCAAAAAATTTTTTACAATTTTTTAAAGTATTTCACGACCACCCCTCGCTAAAATTAAAAAAAAAAATTTTTCCAATTTTTTAAAATTTTTCACGACCACCCCTCGCTAAAATTTTGCAAAAAATTTTTTACAATTTTTTAAAGTATTTCACGACCACCCCTCGCTAAAATTAAAAAAAAAAATTTTTTACAATTTTTTAAAGTATTTCACGACCACCCCTCGCTAAAATTTTGAAAAAAATTTTTTACAATTTTTTAAAGTATTTCACGACCACCCCTCGCTAAAATTTTGCAAAAAATTTTTTACAATTTTTTAAAGTATTTCACGACCACCCCTCGCTAAAATTAAAAAAAAAATTTTTCCAATTTTTTAAAATTTTTCACGACCACCCCTCGCTAAAATTTTGCAAAAAATTTTTTACAATTTTTTAAAGTATTTCACGACCACCCCTCGCTAAAATTAAAAAAAAAATTTTTCCAATTTTTTAAAATTTTTCACGACCACCCCTCGCTAAAATTTTGCAAAAAATTTTTTACAATTTTTTAAAGTATTTCACGACCACCCCTCGCTAAAATTAAAAAAAAAAATTTTTCCAATTTTTTAAAGTATTTCACGACCACACCTCGCTAAAATTTTGCAAAAAATTTTTTACAATTTTTTAAAGTATTTCACGACCACCCCTCGCTAAAATTAAAAAAAAAAATTTTTTACAATTTTTTAAAGTATTTCACGACCACCCCTCGCTAAAATTTTGAAAAAAATTTTTTACAATTTTTTAAAGTATTTCACGACCACCCCTCGCTAAAATTTTGAAAAAAATTTTTTACAATTTTTTAAAGTATTTCACGACCACCCCTCGCTAAAATTTTGCAAAAAATTTTTTACAATTTTTTAAAGTATTTCACGACCACCCCTCGCTAAAATTAAAAAAAAAAATTTTTCCAATTTTTTAAAATTTTTCACGACCACCCCTCGCTAAAATTTTGCAAAAAATTTTTTACAATTTTTTAAAGTATTTCACGACCACCCCTCGCTAAAATTAAAAAAAAAAATTTTTCCAATTTTTTAAAATTTTTCACGACCAACCCTCGCTAAAATTTTGCAGAAAATTTTTTACAATTTTTTAAAATTTTTCACGACCACCCCTCGCTAAAATTAAAAAAAAAAATTTTTCCAATTTTTTAAAATTTTTCACGACCACCCCTCGCTAAAATTTTGCAAAAAATTTTTTACAATTTTTTAAAGTATTTCACGACCACCCCTCGCTAAAATTTTGAAAAAAATTTTTTACAATTTTTTAAAGTATTTCACGACCACCCCTCGCTAAAATTTTGAAAAAAATTTTTTACAATTTTTTAAAGTATTTCACGACCACCCCTCGCTAAAATTTTGCAAAAAATTTTTTACAATTTTTTAAAGTATTTCACGACCACCCCTCGCTAAAATTAAAAAAAAAAATTTTTCCAATTTTTTAAAATTTTTCACGACCACCCCTCGCTAAAATTTTGAAAAAAATTTTTTACAATTTTTTAAAGTATTTCACGACCACCCCTCGCTAAAATTTTGAAAAAAATTTTTTACAATTTTTTAAATTATTTCACGACCACCCCTCGCTAAAATTTTGAAAAAAATTTTTTTTCAATTTTTTAAAGTATTTCACGACCACCCCTCGCTAAAATTTTGAAAAAAATTTTTTACAATTTTTTAAAGTATTTCACGACCACCCCTCGCTAAAATTTTGCAAAAAATTTTTTACAATTTTTTAAAGTATTTCACGACCACCCCTCGCTAAAATTTTGCAAAAAATTTTTTACAATTTTTTAAAGTATTTCACGACCACCCCTCGCTAAAATTAAAAAAAAAAATTTTTCCAATTTTTTAAAATTTTTCACGACCACCCCTCGCTAAAATTTTGCAAAAAATTTTTTACAATTTTTTAAAGTATTTCACGACCACCCCTCGCTAAAATTTTGAAAAAAATTTTTTACAATTTTTTAAAGTATTTCACGACCACCCCTCGCTAAAATTTTGAAAAAAATTTTTTAAAATTTTTTAAAGTATTTCACGACCACCCCTCGCTAAAATTTTGAAAAAAATTTTTTACAATTTTTTAAAGTATTTCACGACCACCCCTCGCTAAAATTTTGCAAAAAATTTTTCACAATTTTTTAAAGTATTTCACGACCACCCCTCGCTAAAATTTTGAAAAAAATTTTTTACAATTTTTTAAAGTATTTCACGACCACCCCTCGCTAAAATTTTGCAAAAAATTTTTTACAATTTTTTAAAGTATTTCACGACCACCCCTCGCTAAAATTAAAAAAAAATTTTTTCCAATTTTTTAAAATTTTTCACGACCACCCCTCGCTAAAATTTTGCAAAAAATTTTTTACAATTTTTTAAAGTATTTCACGACCACCCCTCGCTAAAATTTTGCAAAAAATTTTTTACAATTTTTTAAAGTATTTCACGACCACCCCTCGCTAAAATTAAAAAAAAATTTTTTACAATTTTTTAAAGTATTTCACGACCACCCCTCGCTAAAATTTTGAAAAAAATTTTTTACAATTTTTTAAAATTTTTCACGACCACCCCTCGCTAAAATTTAAAAAAAAAAATTTTCCAATTTTTTAAAATTTTTCACGACCACCCCTCGCTAAAATTTTGCAAAAAATTTTTTACAATTTTTTAAAGTATTTCACGACCACCCCTCGCTAAAATTAAAAAAAAAATTTTTCCAATTTTTTAAAATTTTTCACGACCACCCCTCGCTAAAATTTTGCAAAAAATTTTTTACAATTTTTTAAAGTATTTCACGACCACCCCTCGCTAAAATTTTGAAAAAAATTTTTTACAATTTTTTAAAGTATTTCACGACCACCCCTCGCTAAAATTTTGCAAAAAATTTTTTACAATTTTTTAAAGTATTTCACGACCACCCCTCGCTAAAATTAAAAAAAAAATTTTTTACAATTTTTAAAGTATTTCACGACCACCCCTCGCTAAAATTTTGAAAAAAATTTTTTACAATTTTTTAAAATTTTTCACGACCACCCCTCGCTAAAATTTAAAAAAAAAATTTTTCCAATTTTTTAAAATTTTTCACGACCACCCCTCGCTAAAATTTTGCAAAAAATTTTTTACAATTTTTTAAAGTATTTTACGACCACCCCTCGCTAAATTTAAAAAAAAAATTTTTCCAATTTTTTAAAATTTTTCACGACCACCCCTCGCTAAAATTTTGCAAAAAATTTTTTACAATTTTTTAAAGTATTTCACGACCACCCCTCGCTAAAATTAAAAAAAAAATTTTTCCAATTTTTTAAAATTTTTCACGACCACCCCTCGCTAAAATTTTGCAAAAAATTTTTTACAATTTTTTAAAGTATTTCACGACCACCCCTCGCTAAAATTTTGAAAAAAATTTTTTACAATTTTTTAAAGTATTTCACGACCACCCCTCGCTAAAATTTTGAAAAAAATTTTTTACAATTTTTTAAAGTATTTCACGACCACCCCTCGCTAAAATTTTGCAAAAAATTTTTTACAATTTTTTAAAGTATTTCACGACCACCCCTCGCTAAAATTAAAAAAAAAAATTTTTCCAATTTTTTAAAATTTTTCACGACCACCCCTCGCTAAAATTTTGCAAAAAATTTTTTACAATTTTTTTAAGTATTTCACGACCACCCCTCGCTAAAATTAAAAAAAAAAATTTTTCCAATTTTTTAAAATTTTTCACGACCACCCCTCGCTAAAATTTTGAAAAAAATTTTTTACAATTTTTTAAAGTATTTCACGTCCACCCCTCGCAAAAATTTTGAAAAAAATTTTTTACAATTTTTTAAAGTATTTCACGACCACCCCTCGCTAAAATTTTGCAAAAAATTTTTTACAATTTTTTAAAGTATTTCACGACCACCCCTCGCTAAAATTTTGAAAAAAATTTTTTACAATTTTTTAAAGTATTTCACGACCACCCCTCGCTAAAATTTTGCAAAAAATTTTTTACAATTTTTTAAAGTATTTCACGACCACCCCTCGCTAAAATTTTGAAAAAAATTTTTTACAATTTTTTAAAGTATTTCACGACCACCCCTCGCTAAAATTTTGAAAAAAAATTTTTTACAATTTTTTAAAGTATTTCACGACCACCCCTCGCTAAAATTTTGAAAAAAATTTTTTACAATTTTTTAAATTATTTCACGACCACCCCTCGCTAAAATTTTGCAAAAAATTTTTTACAATTTTTTAAAGTATTTCACGACCACCCCTCGCTAAAATTAAAAAAAAAATTTTTCCAATTTTTTAAAATTTTTCACGACCACCCCTCGCTAAAATTTAAAAAAAAAATTTTTCCAATTTTTTAAAATTTTTCACGACCACCCCTCGCTAAAATTTTGAAAAAAATTTTTTCCAATTTTTTAAAATTTTTCACGACCACCCCTCGCTAAAATTTTGCAAAAAATTTTTTACAATTTTTTAAAGTATTTCACGACCACCCCTCGCTAAAATTTTGAAAAAAATTTTTTACAATTTTTTAAAGTATTTCACGACCACCCCTCGCTAAAATTTTGAAAAAAATTTTTTACAATTTTTTAAAGTATTTCACGACCACCCCTCGCTAAAATTTTGAAAAAAATTTTTTACAATTTTTTAAAGTATTTCACGACCACCCCTCGCTAAAATTTTGAAAAAAATTTTTTACAATTTTTTAAAGTATTTCACGACCACCCCTCGCTAAAATTTTGCAAAAAATTTTTTACAATTTTTTAAAGTATTTCACGACCACCCCTCGCTAAAATTTTGCTAAAAATTTTTCACAATTTTTTAATGTATTTCACGACCACCCCTCGCTAAAATTTTGAAAAAAATTTTTTACAATTTTTTAAAGTATTTCACGACCATCCCTCGCTAAAATTTTGCAAAAAATTTTTTACAATTTTTTAAAGTATTTCACGACCACCCCTCGCTAAAATTTTGCAAAAAATTTTTTACAATTTTTTAAAGTATTTCACGACCACCCCTCGCTAAAATTTTTTCCAATTTTTTAAAATTTTTCACGACCACCCCTCGCTAAAATTTAAAAAAAAAATTTTTCCAATTTTTTAAAATTTTTCACGACCACCCCTCGCTAAAATTTTGAAAAAAATTTTTTACAATTTTTTAAAGTATTTCACGACCACCCCTCGCTAAAATTTTGCAAAAAATTTTTTACAATTTTTTAAAGTATTTCACGACCACCCCTTGCTAAAATTTTGCAAAAAATTTTTTACAATTTTTTAAAGTATTTCACGACCACCCCTCGCTAAAATTAAAAAAAAAAATTTTTACAATTTTTTAAAATTTTTCACGACCACCCCTCGCTAAAATTTAAAAAAAAAATTTTTCCAATTTTTTAAAATTTTTCACGACCCCCCACGCTAAAATTTGAAAAAAATTTTTTACAATTTTTTAAAGTATTTCACGACCACCCCTCGCTAAAATTTAAAAAAAAAATTTTTCCAATTTTTTAAAATTTTTCACGACCCTCCACGCTAAAATTTTGAAAAAAATTTTTTACAATTTTTTAAAATTTTTCACGACCACCCCTCGCTAAAATTTAAAAAAAAAAATTTTCCAATTTTTTAAAATTTTTCACGACCACCCCTCGCTAAAATTTTGCAAAAAATTTTTTACAATTTTTTAAAGTATTTCACGACCACCCCTCGCTAAAATTAAAAAAAAAATTTTTCCAATTTTTTAAAATTTTTCACGACCACCCCTCGCTAAAATTTTGCAAAAAATTTTTTACAATTTTTTAAAGTATTTCACGACCACCCCTCGCTAAAATTTTGCAAAAAATTTTTTACAATTTTTTAAAGTATTTCACGACCACCCCTCGCTAAAATTAAAAAAAAAATTTTTTACAATTTTTTAAAGTATTTCACGACCACCCCTCGCTAAAATTTTGAAAAAAATTTTTTACAATTTTTTAAAATTTTTCACGACCACCCCTCGCTAAAATTTAAAAAAAAAAATTTTCCAATTTTTTAAAATTTTTCACGACCACCCCTCGCTAAAATTTTGCAAAAAATTTTTTACAATTTTTTAAAGTATTTCACGACCACCCCTCGCTAAAATTAAAAAAAAAATTTTTCCAATTTTTTAAAATTTTTCACGACCACCCCTCGCTAAAATTTTGCAAAAAATTTTTTACAATTTTTTAAAGTATTTCACGACCACCCCTCGCTAAAATTTTGAAAAAAATTTTTTACAATTTTTTAAAGTATTTCACGACCACCCCTCGCTAAAATTTTGCAAAAAATTTTTTACAATTTTTTAAAGTATTTCACGACCACCCCTCGCTAAAATTAAAAAAAAAATTTTTTACAATTTTTAAAGTATTTCACGACCACCCCTCGCTAAAATTTTGAAAAAAATTTTTTACAATTTTTTAAAGTATTTCACGACCACCCCTCGCTAAAATTTTGCAAAAAATTTTTTACAATTTTTTTAAAGTATTTCACGACCACCCCTCGCTAAAATTTTGCAAAAAATTTTTCCAATTTTTTAAAATTTTTCACGACCACCCCTCGCTAAAATTTTGAAAAAAATTTTTTACAATTTTTTAAAGTATTTCACGACCACCCCTCGCTAAAATTTTGCAAAAAATTTTTTACAATTTTTTAAAATTTTTCACGACCACCCCTCGCTAAAATTTAAAAAAAAAATTTTTCCAATTTTTTAAAATTTTTCACGACCACCCCTCGCTAAAATTTTGCAAAAAATTTTTTACAATTTTTTAAAGTATTTTACGACCACCCCTCGCTAAAATTAAAAAAAAAATTTTTCCAATTTTTTAAAATTTTTCACGACCACCCCTCGCTAAAATTTTGCAAAAAATTTTTTACAATTTTTTAAAGTATTTCACGACCACCCCTCGCTAAAATTAAAAAAAAAATTTTTCCAATTTTTTAAAATTTTTCACGACCACCCCTCGCTAAAATTTTGCAAAAAATTTTTTACAATTTTTTAAAGTATTTCACGACCACCCCTCGCTAAAATTTTGAAAAAAATTTTTTACAATTTTTTAAAGTATTTCACGACCACCCCTCGCTAAAATTTTGAAAAAAATTTTTTACAATTTTTTAAAGTATTTCACGACCACCCCTCGCTAAAATTTTGCAAAAAATTTTTTACAATTTTTTAAAGTATTTCACGACCACCCCTCGCTAAAATTTTGCAAAAAATTTTTCCAATTTTTTAAAATTTTTCACGACCACCCCTCGCTAAAATTTTGAAAAAAATTTTTTACAATTTTTTAAAGTATTTCACGACCACCCCTCGCTAAAATTTTGCAAAAAATTTTTTACAATTTTTTAAAGTATTTCACGACCACCCCTCGCTAAAATTTTGAAAAAAATTTTTTACAATTTTTTAAAGTATTTCACGACCACCCCTCGCTAAAATTTTGAAAAAAAATTTTTTACAATTTTTTAAAGTATTTCACGACCACCCCTCGCTAAAATTTTGAAAAAAATTTTTTACAATTTTTTAAATTATTTCACGACCACCCCTCGCTAAAATTTTGCAAAAAATTTTTTACAATT
The DNA here is from genome assembly GCA_951394055.1 of Villa cingulata. NCBI lineage: Eukaryota > Metazoa > Arthropoda > Insecta > Diptera > Bombyliidae > Villa > Villa cingulata. The sequence continues at coordinate 92,153 of CATOAS010000031.1, read as the reverse complement.
TTTTAAAGTATTTCACGACCACCCCTCGCTAAAATTAAAAAAAAAAATTTTTCCAATTTTTTAAAATTTTTCACGACCACCCCTCGCTAAAATTTTGCAAAAAATTTTTTACAATTTTTTAAAGTATTTCACGACCACCCCTCGCTAAAATTTTTTCCAATTTTTTAAAATTTTTCACGACCACCCCTCGCTAAAATTTTGCAAAAAATTCTTTACAATTTTTTAAAGTATTTCACGACCACCCCTCGCTAAAATTAAAAAAAAAATTTTTCCAATTTTTTAAAATTTTTCACGACCACCCCTCGCTAAAATTTTGCAAAAAATTTTTTACAATTTTTTAAAGTATTTCACGACCACCCCTCGCTAAAATTTTGCAAAAAATTTTTTACAATTTTTTAAAGTATTTCACGACCACCCCTCGCTAAAATTAAAAAAAAAATTTTTTACAATTTTTTAAAGTATTTCACGACCACCCCTCGCTAAAAATTTGAAAAAAATTTTTTACAATTTTTTAAAATTTTTCACGACCACCCCTCGCTAAAATTTAAAAAAAAAAATTTTACAATTTTTTAAAATTTTTCACGACCAACCCTCGCTAAAATTTTGCAAAAAATTTTTTACAATTTTTTAAAGTATTTCACGACCACCCCTCGCTAAAATTAAAAAAAAAATTTTTCCAATTTTTTAAAATTTTTCACGACCACCCCTCGCTAAAATTTTGCAAAAAATTTTTTACAATTTTTTAAAGTATTTCACGACCACCCCTCGCTAAAATTTTGAAAAAAATTTTTTACAATTTTTTAAAGTATTTCACGACCACCCCTCGCTAAAATTTTGCAAAAAATTTTTTACAATTTTTTAAAGTATTTCACGACCACCCCTCGCTAAAATTAAAAAAAAAATTTTTTACAATTTTTAAAGTATTTCACGACCACCCCTCGCTAAAATTTTGAAAAAAATTTTTTACAATTTTTTAAAGTATTTCACGACCACCCCTCGCTAAAATTTAAAAAAAAAATTTTTCCAATTTTTTAAAATTTTTCACGACCACCCCTCGCTAAAATTTTGCAAAAAATTTTTTACAATTTTTTAAAGTATTTTACGACCACCCCTCGCTAAAATTAAAAAAAAAATTTTTCCAATTTTTTAAAATTTTTCACGACCACCCCTCGCTAAAATTTTGCAAAAAATTTTTTACAATTTTTTAAAGTATTTCACGACCACCCCTCGCTAAAATTAAAAAAAAAATTTTTCCAATTTTTTAAAATTTTTCACGACCACCCCTCGCTAAAATTTTGCAAAAAATTTTTTACAATTTTTTAAAGTATTTCACGACCACCCCTCGCTAAAATTTTGAAAAAAATTTTTTACAATTTTTTAAAGTATTTCACGACCACCCCTCGCTAAAATTTTGAAAAAAATTTTTTACAATTTTTTAAAGTATTTCACGACCACCCCTCGCTAAAATTTTGCAAAAAATTTTTTACAATTTTTTAAAGTATTTCACGACCACCCCTCGCTAAAATTTTGCAAAAAATTTTTCCAATTTTTTAAAATTTTTCACGACCACCCCTCGCTAAAATTTTGAAAAAAATTTTTTACAATTTTTTAAAGTATTTCACGACCACCCCTCGCTAAAATTTTGCAAAAAATTTTTTACAATTTTTTAAAGTATTTCACGACCACCCCTCGCTAAAATTTTGAAAAAAATTTTTTACAATTTTTTAAAGTATTTCACGACCACCCCTCGCTAAAATTTTGAAAAAAAATTTTTTACAATTTTTTAAAGTATTTCACGACCACCCCTCGCTAAAATTTTGAAAAAAATTTTTTACAATTTTTTAAATTATTTCACGACCACCCCTCGCTAAAATTTTGCAAAAAATTTTTTACAATTTTTTAAAGTATTTCACGACCACCCCTCGCTAAAATTAAAAAAAAAAATTTTTCCAATTTTTTAAAATTTTTCACGACCACCCCTCGCTAAAATTTAAAAAAAAAATTTTTCCAATTTTTTAAAATTTTTCACGACCACCCCTCGCTAAAATTTTGAAAAAAATTTTTTCCAATTTTTTAAAATTTTTCACGACCACCCCTCGCTAAAATTTTGCAAAAAATTTTTTACAATTTTTTAAAGTATTTCACGACCACCCCTCGCTAAAATTTTGAAAAAAATTTTTTACAATTTTTTAAAGTATTTCACGACCACCCCTCGCTAAAATTTTGAAAAAAATTTTTTACAATTTTTTAAAGTATTTCACGACCACCCCTCGCTAAAATTTTGTAAAAAATTTTTTACAATTTTTTAAAGTATTTCACGACCACCCCTCGCTAAAATTTTGCTAAAAATTTTTCACAATTTTTTAATGTATTTCACGACCACCCCTCGCTAAAATTTTGAAAAAAATTTTTTACAATTTTTTAAAGTATTTCACGACCATCCCTCGCTAAAATTTTGCAAAAAATTTTTTACAATTTTTTAAAGTATTTCACGACCACCCCTCGCTAAAATTTTGCAAAAAATTTTTTACAATTTTTTAAAGTATTTCACGACCACCCCTCGCTAAAATTTTTTCCAATTTTTTAAAATTTTTCACGACCACCCCTCGCTAAAATTTAAAAAAAAAATTTTTCCAATTTTTTAAAATTTTTCACGACCACCCCTCGCTAAAATTTTGAAAAAAATTTTTTACAATTTTTTAAAGTATTTCACGACCACCCCTCGCTAAAATTTTGCAAAAAATTTTTTACAATTTTTTAAAGTATTTCACGACCACCCCTTGCTAAAATTTTGCAAAAAATTTTTTACAATTTTTTAAAGTATTTCACGACCACCCCTCGCTAAAATTAAAAAAAAAAATTTTTACAATTTTTTAAAATTTTTCACGACCACCCCTCGCTAAAATTTAAAAAAAAAATTTTTCCAATTTTTTAAAATTTTTCACGACCCCCCACGCTAAAATTTTGCAGAAAATTTTTTACAATTTTTTAAAGTATTTCACGACCACCCCTCGCTAAAATTAAAAAAAAAAATTTTTCCAATTTTTTAAAATTTTTCACGACCCTCCACGCTAAAATTTGAAAAAAATTTTTTAAAATTTTTTATGACCTCACACGCTAAAATTTTGCAAAAAATTGTTTACAATTTGTTAAAATTTTTCACGACCCCCTTCGCTAAAATTTAGAAAAAAATTTTTTAAAATTTTTTAAAATTTTCACGAACCCCCTCGCTGACATTTAGAAAAAAATTTTTTACAATTTTTCACGACCACATTTCGCTAAATTTTGCAAAAAATTTTTTAAAATTTTTCACGACCCTCCACGCTAAAATTTGAAAAAAATTTTTTAAAATTTTTTATGACCCCCCACGCTAAAATTTGAAAAAAATTTTTTACAATTTTTTAAAATTTTTCACGACCACCCCTCGCTTAAATTTTGCAAAAAATTTTTTACAATTTTTTAAAGTATTTCACGACCACCCCTCGCTAAAATTAAAAAAAAAATTTTTCCAATTTTTTAAAATTTTTCACGACCACCCCTCGCTAAAATTTAAAAAAAAAATTTTTCCAATTTTTTAAAATTTTTCACGACCACCCCTCGCTAAAATTTTGAAAAAAATTTTTTACAATTTTTTAAAGTATTTCACGACCACCCCTCGCTAAAATTTAAAAAAAAAATTTTTCCAATTTTTTAAAATTTTTCACGACCACCCCTCGCTAAAATTTTGAAAAAAATTTTTTACAATTTTTTAAAGTATTTCACGACCACCCCTCGCTAAAATTTAAAAAAAAAATTTTTCCAATTTTTTAAAATTTTTCACGACCCTCCACGCTAAAATTTGAAAAAAATTTTTTAAAATTTTTCACGACCCCCCTCGCTAAAATTTAGAAAAAAATTTTTTACAATTTTTCACGACCACATTTCGCTAAAATTTTAAAAAAAAAATTTTCCAATTTTTTAAAATTTTTCACGACCCCCCACGCTAAAATTTGAAAAAAATTTTTTACAATTTTTTAAAATTTTTCACGACCACCCCACGCTAAAATTTAAAAAAAAAATTTTTCCAATTTTTTAAAATTTTTCACGACCCCCCACGTTAAAATTTGAAAAAAATTTTTTACAATTTTTTAAAATTTTTACGACCACCCTTCGCTAAAATTTAAAAAAAAAATTTTTCCAATTTTTTAAAATTTTTCACGACCCCCCACGTTAAAATTTGAAAAAAATTTTTTACAATTTTTTAAAATTTTTACGACCACCCTTCGCTAAAATTTTGAAAAAAATTTTTTACAATTTTTTAAAGTATTTCACGACCACCCCTCGCTAAAATTTAAAAAAAAAATTTTTCCAATTTTTTAAAATTTTCCACGACCACCCCTCGCTAAAATTAAAAAAAAAAAAATTTTCCAATTTTTTAAAATTTTTCACGACCCCCCACGTTAAAATTTTGAAAAAAATTTTTTACAATTTTTTAAAATTTTTCACGACCCCCCACGCTAAAATTTGAAAAAAATTTTTTACAATTTTTTAAAATTTTTCACGACCACCCCACGCTAAAATTTAAAAAAAAAATTTTTCCAATTTTTTAAAATTTTTCACGACCCCCCACGTTAAAATTTGAAAAAAATTTTTTACAATTTTTTAAAGTATTTCACGACCACCCCTCGCTAAAATTAAAAAAAAAAATTTTTCCAATTTTTTAAAATTTTTCACGACCAACCCTCGCTAAAATTTTGCAGAAAATTTTTTACAATTTTTTAAAGTATTTCACGACCACCCCTCGCTAAAATTAAAAAAAAAAATTTTTCCAATTTTTTAAAATTTTTCACGACCACCCCTCGCTAAAATTTTGCAAAAAATTTTTTACAATTTTTTAAAGTATTTCACGACCACCCCTCGCTAAAATTTTGAAAAAAAATTTTTACAATTTTTTAAAGTATTTCACGACCACCCCTCGCTAAAATTTTGAAAAAAATTTTTTACAATTTTTTAAAGTATTTCACGACCACCCCTCGCTAAAATTTTGCAAAAAATTTTTTACAATTTTTTAAAGTATTTCACGACCACCCCTCGCTAAAATTAAAAAAAAAAATTTTTCCAATTTTTTAAAATTTTTCACGACCACCCCTCGCTAAAATTTTGAAAAAAATTTTTTACAATTTTTTAAAGTTTTTCACGACCACCCCTCGCTAAAATTTTGCAAAAAATTTTTTACAATTTTTTAAAGTATTTCACGACCACCCCTCGCTAAAATTAAAAAAAAAAATTTTTACAATTTTTTAAAGTATTTCACGACCACCCCTCGCTAAAATTAAAAAAAAAATTTTTCCAATTTTTTAAAATTTTTCACGACCACCCCTCGCTAAAATTTTGCAAAAAATTTTTTACAATTTTTTAAAGTATTTCACGACCACCCCTCGCTAAAATTAAAAAAAAAAATTTTTCCAATTTTTTAAAATTTTTCACGACCACCCCTCGCTAAAATTTTGCAAAAAATTTTTTACAATTTTTTAAAGTATTTCACGACCACCCCTCGCTAAAATTAAAAAAAAAAATTTTTCCAATTTTTTAAAGTATTTCACGACCACCCCTCGCTAAAATTTTGAAAAAAATTTTTTACAATTTTTTAAAGTATTTCACGACCACCCCTCGCTAAAATTTTGCAAAAAATTTTTCACAATTTTTTAAAGTATTTCACGACCACCCCTCGCTAAAATTTTGAAAAAAATTTTTTACAATTTTTTAAAGTATTTCACGACCACCCCTCGCTAAAATTTTGCAAAAAATTTTTTACAATTTTTTAAAGTATTTCACGACCACCCCTCGCTAAAATTAAAAAAAAAATTTTTCCAATTTTTTAAAATTTTTCACGACCACCCCTCGCTAAAATTTTGCAAAAAATTTTTTACAATTTTTTAAAGTATTTCACGACCACCCCTCGCTAAAATTAAAAAAAAAAATTTTTCCAATTTTTTAAAGTATTTCACGACCACACCTCGCTAAAATTTTGCAAAAAATTTTTTACAATTTTTTAAAGTATTTCACGACCACCCCTCGCTAAAATTAAAAAAAAAAATTTTTCCAATTTTTTAAAATTTTTCACGACCACCCCTCGCTAAAATTTTGCAAAAAATTTTTTACAATTTTTTAAAGTATTTCACGACCACCCCTCGCTAAAATTAAAAAAAAAAATTTTTTACAATTTTTTAAAGTATTTCACGACCACCCCTCGCTAAAATTTTGAAAAAAATTTTTTACAATTTTTTAAAGTATTTCACGACCACCCCTCGCTAAAATTTTGCAAAAAATTTTTTACAATTTTTTAAAGTATTTCACGACCACCCCTCGCTAAAATTAAAAAAAAAATTTTTCCAATTTTTTAAAATTTTTCACGACCACCCCTCGCTAAAATTTTGCAAAAAATTTTTTACAATTTTTTAAAGTATTTCACGACCACCCCTCGCTAAAATTAAAAAAAAAATTTTTACAATTTTTTAAAATTTTTCACGACCACCCCTCGCTAAAATTTTGCAAAAAATTTTTTACAATTTTTTAAAGTATTTCACGACCACCCCTCGCTAAAATTAAAAAAAAAAATTTTTCCAATTTTTTAAAGTATTTCACGACCACACCTCGCTAAAATTTTGCAAAAAATTTTTTACAATTTTTTAAAGTATTTCACGACCACCCCTCGCTAAAATTAAAAAAAAAAATTTTTTACAATTTTTTAAAGTATTTCACGACCACCCCTCGCTAAAATTTTGAAAAAAATTTTTTACAATTTTTTAAAGTATTTCACGACCACCCCTCGCTAAAATTTTGAAAAAAATTTTTTACAATTTTTTAAAGTATTTCACGACCACCCCTCGCTAAAATTTTGCAAAAAATTTTTTACAATTTTTTAAAGTATTTCACGACCACCCCTCGCTAAAATTAAAAAAAAAAATTTTTCCAATTTTTTAAAATTTTTCACGACCACCCCTCGCTAAAATTTTGCAAAAAATTTTTTACAATTTTTTAAAGTATTTCACGACCACCCCTCGCTAAAATTAAAAAAAAAAATTTTTACAATTTTTTAAAGTATTTCACGACCACCCCTCGCTAAAAATTTGAAAAAAATTTTTTACAATTTTTTAAAATTTTTCACGACCACCCCTCGCTAAAATTTAAAAAAAAAAATTTTACAATTTTTTAAAATTTTTCACGACCAACCCTCGCTAAAATTTTGCAAAAAATTTTTTACAATTTTTTAAAGTATTTCACGACCACCCCTCGCTAAAATTAAAAAAAAAATTTTTCCAATTTTTTAAAATTTTTCACGACCACCCCTCGCTAAAATTTTGCAAAAAATTTTTTACAATTTTTTAAAGTATTTCACGACCACCCCTCGCTAAAATTTTGAAAAAAATTTTTTACAATTTTTTAAAGTATTTCACGACCACCCCTCGCTAAAATTTTGCAAAAAATTTTTTACAATTTTTTAAAGTATTTCACGACCACCCCTCGCTAAAATTAAAAAAAAAATTTTTTACAATTTTTAAAGTATTTCACGACCACCCCTCGCTAAAATTTTGAAAAAAATTTTTTACAATTTTTTAAAGTATTTCACGACCACCCCTCGCTAAAATTTAAAAAAAAAATTTTTCCAATTTTTTAAAATTTTTCACGACCACCCCTCGCTAAAATTTTGCAAAAAATTTTTTACAATTTTTTAAAGTATTTTACGACCACCCCTCGCTAAAATTAAAAAAAAAATTTTTCCAATTTTTTAAAATTTTTCACGACCACCCCTCGCTAAAATTTTGCAAAAAATTTTTTACAATTTTTTAAAGTATTTCACGACCACCCCTCGCTAAAATTAAAAAAAAAATTTTTCCAATTTTTTAAAATTTTTCACGACCACCCCTCGCTAAAATTTTGCAAAAAATTTTTTACAATTTTTTAAAGTATTTCACGACCACCCCTCGCTAAAATTTTGAAAAAAATTTTTTACAATTTTTTAAAGTATTTCACGACCACCCCTCGCTAAAATTTTGAAAAAAATTTTTTACAATTTTTTAAAGTATTTCACGACCACCCCTCGCTAAAATTTTGCAAAAAATTTTTTACAATTTTTTAAAGTATTTCACGACCACCCCTCGCTAAAATTTTGCAAAAAATTTTTCCAATTTTTTAAAATTTTTCACGACCACCCCTCGCTAAAATTTTGAAAAAAATTTTTTACAATTTTTTAAAGTATTTCACGACCACCCCTCGCTAAAATTTTGCAAAAAATTTTTTACAATTTTTTAAAGTATTTCACGACCACCCCTCGCTAAAATTTTGAAAAAAATTTTTTACAATTTTTTAAAGTATTTCACGACCACCCCTCGCTAAAATTTTGAAAAAAAATTTTTTACAATTTTTTAAAGTATTTCACGACCACCCCTCGCTAAAATTTTGAAAAAAATTTTTTACAATTTTTTAAATTATTTCACGACCACCCCTCGCTAAAATTTTGCAAAAAATTTTTTACAATTTTTTAAAGTATTTCACGACCACCCCTCGCTAAAATTAAAAAAAAAAATTTTTCCAATTTTTTAAAATTTTTCACGACCACCCCTCGCTAAAATTTAAAAAAAAAATTTTTCCAATTTTTTAAAATTTTTCACGACCACCCCTCGCTAAAATTTTGAAAAAAATTTTTTCCAATTTTTTAAAATTTTTCACGACCACCCCTCGCTAAAATTTTGCAAAAAATTTTTTACAATTTTTTAAAGTATTTCACGACCACCCCTCGCTAAAATTTTGAAAAAAATTTTTTACAATTTTTTAAAGTATTTCACGACCACCCCTCGCTAAAATTTTGAAAAAAATTTTTTACAATTTTTTAAAGTATTTCACGACCACCCCTCGCTAAAATTTTGTAAAAAATTTTTTACAATTTTTTAAAGTATTTCACGACCACCCCTCGCTAAAATTTTGCTAAAAATTTTTCACAATTTTTTAATGTATTTCACGACCACCCCTCGCTAAAATTTTGAAAAAAATTTTTTACAATTTTTTAAAGTATTTCACGACCATCCCTCGCTAAAATTTTGCAAAAAATTTTTTACAATTTTTTAAAGTATTTCACGACCACCCCTCGCTAAAATTTTGCAAAAAATTTTTTACAATTTTTTAAAGTATTTCACGACCACCCCTCGCTAAAATTTTTTCCAATTTTTTAAAATTTTTCACGACCACCCCTCGCTAAAATTTAAAAAAAAAATTTTTCCAATTTTTTAAAATTTTTCACGACCACCCCTCGCTAAAATTTTGAAAAAAATTTTTTACAATTTTTTAAAGTATTTCACGACCACCCCTCGCTAAAATTTTGCAAAAAATTTTTTACAATTTTTTAAAGTATTTCACGACCACCCCTTGCTAAAATTTTGCAAAAAATTTTTTACAATTTTTTAAAGTATTTCACGACCACCCCTCGCTAAAATTAAAAAAAAAAATTTTTACAATTTTTTAAAATTTTTCACGACCACCCCTCGCTAAAATTTAAAAAAAAAATTTTTCCAATTTTTTAAAATTTTTCACGACCCCCCACGCTAAAATTTTGCAGAAAATTTTTTACAATTTTTTAAAGTATTTCACGACCACCCCTCGCTAAAATTAAAAAAAAAAATTTTTCCAATTTTTTAAAATTTTTCACGACCCTCCACGCTAAAATTTGAAAAAAATTTTTTAAAATTTTTTATGACCTCACACGCTAAAATTTTGCAAAAAATTGTTTACAATTTGTTAAAATTTTTCACGACCCCCTTCGCTAAAATTTAGAAAAAAATTTTTTAAAATTTTTTAAAATTTTCACGAACCCCCTCGCTGACATTTAGAAAAAAATTTTTTACAATTTTTCACGACCACATTTCGCTAAATTTTGCAAAAAATTTTTTAAAATTTTTCACGACCCTCCACGCTAAAATTTGAAAAAAATTTTTTAAAATTTTTTATGACCCCCCACGCTAAAATTTGAAAAAAATTTTTTACAATTTTTTAAAATTTTTCACGACCACCCCTCGCTTAAATTTTGCAAAAAATTTTTTACAATTTTTTAAAGTATTTCACGACCACCCCTCGCTAAAATTAAAAAAAAAATTTTTCCAATTTTTTAAAATTTTTCACGACCACCCCTCGCTAAAATTTAAAAAAAAAATTTTTCCAATTTTTTAAAATTTTTCACGACCACCCCTCGCTAAAATTTTGAAAAAAATTTTTTACAATTTTTTAAAGTATTTCACGACCACCCCTCGCTAAAATTTAAAAAAAAAATTTTTCCAATTTTTTAAAATTTTTCACGACCACCCCTCGCTAAAATTTTGAAAAAAATTTTTTACAATTTTTTAAAGTATTTCACGACCACCCCTCGCTAAAATTTAAAAAAAAAATTTTTCCAATTTTTTAAAATTTTTCACGACCCTCCACGCTAAAATTTGAAAAAAATTTTTTAAAATTTTTCACGACCCCCCTCGCTAAAATTTAGAAAAAAATTTTTTACAATTTTTCACGACCACATTTCGCTAAAATTTTAAAAAAAAAATTTTCCAATTTTTTAAAATTTTTCACGACCCCCCACGCTAAAATTTGAAAAAAATTTTTTACAATTTTTTAAAATTTTTCACGACCACCCCACGCTAAAATTTAAAAAAAAAATTTTTCCAATTTTTTAAAATTTTTCACGACCCCCCACGTTAAAATTTGAAAAAAATTTTTTACAATTTTTTAAAATTTTTACGACCACCCTTCGCTAAAATTTAAAAAAAAAATTTTTCCAATTTTTTAAAATTTTTCACGACCCCCCACGTTAAAATTTGAAAAAAATTTTTTACAATTTTTTAAAATTTTTACGACCACCCTTCGCTAAAATTTTGAAAAAAATTTTTTACAATTTTTTAAAGTATTTCACGACCACCCCTCGCTAAAATTTAAAAAAAAAATTTTTCCAATTTTTTAAAATTTTCCACGACCACCCCTCGCTAAAATTAAAAAAAAAAAAATTTTCCAATTTTTTAAAATTTTTCACGACCCCCCACGTTAAAATTTTGAAAAAAATTTTTTACAATTTTTTAAAATTTTTCACGACCCCCCACGCTAAAATTTGAAAAAAATTTTTTACAATTTTTTAAAATTTTTCACGACCACCCCACGCTAAAATTTAAAAAAAAAATTTTTCCAATTTTTTAAAATTTTTCACGACCCCCCACGTTAAAATTTGAAAAAAATTTTTTACAATTTTTTAAAGTATTTCACGACCACCCCTCGCTAAAATTAAAAAAAAAAATTTTTCCAATTTTTTAAAATTTTTCACGACCAACCCTCGCTAAAATTTTGCAGAAAATTTTTTACAATTTTTTAAAGTATTTCACGACCACCCCTCGCTAAAATTAAAAAAAAAAATTTTTCCAATTTTTTAAAATTTTTCACGACCACCCCTCGCTAAAATTTTGCAAAAAATTTTTTACAATTTTTTAAAGTATTTCACGACCACCCCTCGCTAAAATTTTGAAAAAAAATTTTTACAATTTTTTAAAGTATTTCACGACCACCCCTCGCTAAAATTTTGAAAAAAATTTTTTACAATTTTTTAAAGTATTTCACGACCACCCCTCGCTAAAATTTTGCAAAAAATTTTTTACAATTTTTTAAAGTATTTCACGACCACCCCTCGCTAAAATTAAAAAAAAAAATTTTTCCAATTTTTTAAAATTTTTCACGACCACCCCTCGCTAAAATTTTGAAAAAAATTTTTTACAATTTTTTAAAGTTTTTCACGACCACCCCTCGCTAAAATTTTGCAAAAAATTTTTTACAATTTTTTAAAGTATTTCACGACCACCCCTCGCTAAAATTAAAAAAAAAAATTTTTACAATTTTTTAAAGTATTTCACGACCACCCCTCGCTAAAATTAAAAAAAAAATTTTTCCAATTTTTTAAAATTTTTCACGACCACCCCTCGCTAAAATTTTGCAAAAAATTTTTTACAATTTTTTAAAGTATTTCACGACCACCCCTCGCTAAAATTAAAAAAAAAAATTTTTCCAATTTTTTAAAATTTTTCACGACCACCCCTCGCTAAAATTTTGCAAAAAATTTTTTACAATTTTTTAAAGTATTTCACGACCACCCCTCGCTAAAATTAAAAAAAAAAATTTTTCCAATTTTTTAAAGTATTTCACGACCACCCCTCGCTAAAATTTTGAAAAAAATTTTTTACAATTTTTTAAAGTATTTCACGACCACCCCTCGCTAAAATTTTGCAAAAAATTTTTCACAATTTTTTAAAGTATTTCACGACCACCCCTCGCTAAAATTTTGAAAAAAATTTTTTACAATTTTTTAAAGTATTTCACGACCACCCCTCGCTAAAATTTTGCAAAAAATTTTTTACAATTTTTTAAAGTATTTCACGACCACCCCTCGCTAAAATTAAAAAAAAAATTTTTCCAATTTTTTAAAATTTTTCACGACCACCCCTCGCTAAAATTTTGCAAAAAATTTTTTACAATTTTTTAAAGTATTTCACGACCACCCCTCGCTAAAATTAAAAAAAAAAATTTTTCCAATTTTTTAAAGTATTTCACGACCACACCTCGCTAAAATTTTGCAAAAAATTTTTTACAATTTTTTAAAGTATTTCACGACCACCCCTCGCTAAAATTAAAAAAAAAAATTTTTCCAATTTTTTAAAATTTTTCACGACCACCCCTCGCTAAAATTTTGCAAAAAATTTTTTACAATTTTTTAAAGTATTTCACGACCACCCCTCGCTAAAATTAAAAAAAAAAATTTTTTACAATTTTTTAAAGTATTTCACGACCACCCCTCGCTAAAATTTTGAAAAAAATTTTTTACAATTTTTTAAAGTATTTCACGACCACCCCTCGCTAAAATTTTGCAAAAAATTTTTTACAATTTTTTAAAGTATTTCACGACCACCCCTCGCTAAAATTAAAAAAAAAATTTTTCCAATTTTTTAAAATTTTTCACGACCACCCCTCGCTAAAATTTTGCAAAAAATTTTTTACAATTTTTTAAAGTATTTCACGACCACCCCTCGCTAAAATTAAAAAAAAAATTTTTACAATTTTTTAAAATTTTTCACGACCACCCCTCGCTAAAATTTTGCAAAAAATTTTTTACAATTTTTTAAAGTATTTCACGACCACCCCTCGCTAAAATTAAAAAAAAAAATTTTTCCAATTTTTTAAAGTATTTCACGACCACACCTCGCTAAAATTTTGCAAAAAATTTTTTACAATTTTTTAAAGTATTTCACGACCACCCCTCGCTAAAATTAAAAAAAAAAATTTTTTACAATTTTTTAAAGTATTTCACGACCACCCCTCGCTAAAATTTTGAAAAAAATTTTTTACAATTTTTTAAAGTATTTCACGACCACCCCTCGCTAAAATTTTGAAAAAAATTTTTTACAATTTTTTAAAGTATTTCACGACCACCCCTCGCTAAAATTTTGCAAAAAATTTTTTACAATTTTTTAAAGTATTTCACGACCACCCCTCGCTAAAATTAAAAAAAAAAATTTTTCCAATTTTTTAAAATTTTTCACGACCACCCCTCGCTAAAATTTTGCAAAAAATTTTTTACAATTTTTTAAAGTATTTCACGACCACCCCTCGCTAAAATTAAAAAAAAAAATTTTTCCAATTTTTTAAAATTTTTCACGACCAACCCTCGCTAAAATTTTGCAGAAAATTTTTTACAATTTTTTAAAATTTTTCACGACCACCCCTCGCTAAAATTAAAAAAAAAAATTTTTCCAATTTTTTAAAATTTTTCACGACCACCCCTCGCTAAAATTTTGCAAAAAATTTTTTACAATTTTTTAAAGTATTTCACGACCACCCCTCGCTAAAATTTTGAAAAAAATTTTTTACAATTTTTTAAAGTATTTCACGACCACCCCTCGCTAAAATTTTGAAAAAAATTTTTTACAATTTTTTAAAGTATTTCACGACCACCCCTCGCTAAAATTTTGCAAAAAATTTTTTACAATTTTTTAAAGTATTTCACGACCACCCCTCGCTAAAATTAAAAAAAAAAATTTTTCCAATTTTTTAAAATTTTTCACGACCACCCCTCGCTAAAATTTTGAAAAAAATTTTTTACAATTTTTTAAAGTATTTCACGACCACCCCTCGCTAAAATTTTGAAAAAAATTTTTTACAATTTTTTAAAGTATTTCACGACCACCCCTCGCTAAAATTTTGAAAAAAATTTTTTTTCAATTTTTTAAAGTATTTCACGACCACCCCTCGCTAAAATTTTGAAAAAAATTTTTTACAATTTTTTAAAGTATTTCACGACCACCCCTCGCTAAAATTTTGCAAAAAATTTTTTACAATTTTTTAAAGTATTTCACGACCACCCCTCGCTAAAATTTTGCAAAAAATTTTTTACAATTTTTTAAAGTATTTCACGACCACCCCTCGCTAAAATTAAAAAAAAAAATTTTTCCAATTTTTTAAAATTTTTCACGACCACCCCTCGCTAAAATTTTGCAAAAAATTTTTTACAATTTTTTAAAGTATTTCACGACCACCCCTTGCTAAAATTTTGAAAAAAATTTTTTACAATTTTTTAAAGTATTTCACGACCACCCCTCGCTAAAATTTTGAAAAAAATTTTTTAAAATTTTTTAAAGTATTTCACGACCACCCCTCGCTAAAATTTTGAAAAAAATTTTTTACAATTTTTTAAAGTATTTCACGACCACCCCTCGCTAAAATTTTGCAAAAAATTTTTCACAATTTTTTAAAGTATTTCACGACCACCCCTCGCTAAAATTTTGAAAAAAATTTTTTACAATTTTTTAAAGTATTTCACGACCACCCCTCGCTAAAATTTTGCAAAAAATTTTTTACAATTTTTTAAAGTATTTCACGACCACCCCTCGCTAAAATTTTGCAAAAAATTTTTTACAATTTTTTAAAATTTTTCACGACCACCCCTCGCTAAAATTTTGCAAAAAATTTTTTACAATTTTTTAAAGTATTTCACGACCACCCCTCGCTAAAATTTTGCAAAAAATTTTTTACAATTTTTTAAAGTATTTCACGACCACCCCTCGCTAAAATTAAAAAAAAAATTTTTTACAATTTTTTAAAGTATTTCACGACCACCCCTCGCTAAAATTTTGAAAAAAATTTTTTACAATTTTTTAAAATTTTTCACGACCACCCCTCGCTAAAATTTAAAAAAAAAAATTTTCCAATTTTTTAAAATTTTTCACGACCACCCCTCGCTAAAATTTTGCAGAAAATTTTTTACAATTTTTTAAAGTATTTCACGACCACCCCTCGCTAAAATTAAAAAAAAAATTTTTCCAATTTTTTAAAATTTTTCACGACCACCCCTCGCTAAAATTTTGCAAAAAATTTTTTACAATTTTTTAAAGTATTTCACGACCACCCCTCGCTAAAATTTTGAAAAAAATTTTTTACAATTTTTTAAAGTATTTCACGACCACCCCTCGCTAAAATTTTGCAAAAAATTTTTTACAATTTTTTAAAGTATTTCACGACCACCCCTCGCTAAAATTAAAAAAAAAATTTTTTACAATTTTTAAAGTATTTCACGACCACCCCTCGCTAAAATTTTGAAAAAAATTTTTTACAATTTTTTAAAATTTTTCACGACCACCCCTCGCTAAAATTTAAAAAAAAAATTTTTCCAATTTTTTAAAATTTTTCACGACCACCCCTCGCTAAAATTTTGCAAAAAATTTTTTACAATTTTTTAAAGTATTTTACGACCACCCCTCGCTAAAATTAAAAAAAAAATTTTTCCAATTTTTTAAAATTTTTCACGACCACCCCTCGCTAAAATTTTGCAAAAAATTTTTTACAATTTTTTAAAGTATTTCACGACCACCCCTCGCTAAAATTTTGAAAAAAATTTTTCCAATTTTTTAAAATTTTTCACGACCACCCCTCGCTAAAATTTTGAAAAAAATTTTTTACAATTTTTTAAAGTATTTCACGACCACCCCTCGCTAAAATTTTGCAAAAAATTTTTTACAATTTTTTAAAGTATTTCACGACCACCCCTCGCTAAAATTAAAAAAAAAAATTTTTCCAATTTTTTAAAATTTTTCACGACCACCCCTCGCTAAAATTTTGCAAAAAATTTTTTACAATTTTTTAAAGTATTTCACGACCACCCCTCGCTAAAATTAAAAAAAAAAATTTTTTACAATTTTTTAAAGTATTTCACGACCACCCCTCGCTAAAATTTTGAAAAAAATTTTTTACAATTTTTTAAAATTTTTCACGACCACCCCTCGCTAAAATTTTGAAAAAAATTTTTTACAATTTTTTAAAGTATTTCACGTCCACCCCTCGCAAAAATTTTGAAAAAAATTTTTTACAATTTTTTAAAGTATTTCACGACCACCCCTCGCTAAAATTTTGCAAAAAATTTTTTACAATTTTTTAAAGTATTTCACGACCACCCCTCGCTAAAATTTTGAAAAAAATTTTTTACAATTTTTTAAAGTATTTCACGACCACCCCTCGCTAAAATTTTGCAAAAAATTTTTTACAATTTTTTAAAGTATTTCACGACCACCCCTCGCTAAAATTTTGAAAAAAATTTTTTACAATTTTTTAAAGTATTTCACGACCACCCCTCGCTAAAATTTTGAAAAAAATTTTTTACAATTTTTTAAATTATTTCACGACCACCCCTCGCTAAAATTTTGCAAAAAATTTTTTACAATTTTTTAAAGTATTTCACGACCACCCCTCGCTAAAATTAAAAAAAAAAATTTTTCCAATTTTTTAAAATTTTTCACGACCACCCCTCGCTAAAATTTAAAAAAAAAATTTTTCCAATTTTTTAAAATTTTTCACGACCACCCCTCGCTAAAATTTTGAAAAAAATTTTTTCCAATTTTTTAAAATTTTTCACGACCACCCCTCGCTAAAATTTTGCAAAAAATTTTTTACAATTTTTTAAAGTATTTCACGACCACCCCTCGCTAAAATTTTGAAAAAAATTTTTTACAATTTTTTAAAGTATTTCACGACCACCCCTCGCTAAAATTTTGAAAAAAATTTTTTACAATTTTTTAAAGTATTTCACGACCACCCCTCGCTAAAATTTTGAAAAAAATTTTTTACAATTTTTTAAAGTATTTCAAGACCACCCCTCGCTAAAATTTTGAAAAAAATTTTTTACAATTTTTTAAAGTATTTCACGACCACCCCTCGCTAAAATTTTGCAAAAAATTTTTTACAATTTTTTAAAGTATTTCACGACCACCCCTCGCTAAAATTTTGCTAAAAATTTTTCACAATTTTTTAATGTATTTCACGACCACCCCTCGCTAAAATTTTGAAAAAAATTTTTTACAATTTTTTAAAGTATTTCACGACCATCCCTCGCTAAAATTTTGCAAAAAATTTTTTACAATTTTTTAAAGTATTTCACGACCACCCCTCGCTAAAATTTTGCAAAAAATTTTTTACAATTTTTTAAAGTATTTCACGACCACCCCTCGCTAAAATTTTTTCCAATTTTTTAAAATTTTTCACGACCACCCCTCGCTAAAATTTAAAAAAAAATTTTTTACAATTTTGTAAAGTATTTCACGACCACCCCTTGCTAAAATTTTGCAAAAAATTTTTTACAATTTTTTAAAGTATTTCACGACCACCCCTCGCTAAAATTAAAAAAAAAAATTTTTACAATTTTTTAAAATTTTTCACGACCACCCCTCGCTAAAATTTAAAAAAAAAATTTTTCCAATTTTTTAAAATTTTTCACGACCCCCCACGCTAAAATTTGAAAAAAATTTTTTACAATTTTTTAAAGTATTTCACGACCACCCCTCGCTAAAATTTAAAAAAAAAATTTTTCCAATTTTTTAAAATTTTTCACGACCCTCCACGCTAAAATTTGAAAAAAATTTTTTAAAATTTTTTATGACCCCACACGCTAAAATTTTGCAAAAAATTGTTTACAATTTGTTAAAATTTTTCACGACCCCCTTCGCTAAAATTTAGAAAAAAATTTTTTAAAATTTTTTAAAATTTTCACGAACCCCCTCGCTGACATTTAGAAAAAAATTTTTTACAATTTTTCACGACCACATTTCGCTAAATTTTGCAAAAAATTTTTTAAAATTTTTCACGACCCTCCACGCTAAAATTTGAAAAAAATTTTTTAAAATTTTTTATGACCCCCCACGCTAAAATTAAAAAAAAAATTTTTCCAATTTTTTAAAATTTTTCACGACCACCCCTCGCTAAAATTTAAAAAAAAAATTTTTCCAATTTTTTAAAATTTTTCACGACCACCCCTCGCTAAAATTTTGAAAAAAATTTTTTACAATTTTTTAAAGTATTTCACGACCACCCCTCGCTAAAATTTAAAAAAAAAATTTTTCCAATTTTTTAAAATTTTTCACGACCACCCCTCGCTAAAATTTTGAAAAAAATTTTTTACAATTTTTTAAAGTATTTCACGACCACCCCTCGCTAAAATTTAAAAAAAAAATTTTTCCAATTTTTTAAAATTTTTCACGACCCTCCACGCTAAAATTTGAAAAAAATTTTTTAAAATTTTTCACGACCCCCCTCGCTAAAATTTAGAAAAAAATTTTTTACAATTTTTCACGACCACATTTCGCTAAAATTTTGCAAAAAATTTTTTAAAATTTTTCACGACAACCCTGGCTAAAATTTTGCAAAAATTTTTCTAAAATTTTTCACGACCCCCCTCGCTAAAATTTTGAAAAAAATTTTTTACAATTTTTTAAAATTTTTCACGACCCCCCACGCTAAAATTTGAAAAAAATTTTCTAACATTTTTTAAAATTTTTCACGACCACCCCTCGCTAAAATTAAAAAAAAAAAATTTTTCCAATTTTTTAAAATTTTTCACGACCCCCCACGTTAAAATTTGAAAAAAATTTTTTACAATTTTTTAAATTTTTCACGACCACCCCTCGCTAAAATTTTGCAAAAAATTTTTTACAATTTTTTAAAGTATTTCACGACCACCCCTCGCTAAAAATTTGAAAAAAATTTTTTACAATTTTTTAAAATTTTTCACGACCACCCCTCGCTAAAATTTTGCAAAAAATTTTTTACAATTTTTTAAAGTATTTCACGACCACCCCTCGCTAAAATTAAAAAAAAAAATTTTTCCAATTTTTTAAAATTTTTCACGACCCCCCTCGCTAAAATTTTAAAAAAAAAATTTTCCAATTTTTTAAAATTTTTCACGACCCCCCACGCTAAAATTTGAAAAAAATTTTTTACAATTTTTTAAAATTTTTCACGACCACCCCACGCTAAAATTTAAAAAAAAAATTTTTCCAATTTTTTAAAATTTTTCACGACCCCCCACGTTAAAATTTGAAAAAAATTTTTTACAATTTTTTAAAATTTTTACGACCACCCTTCGCTAAAATTTTGAAAAAAATTTTTTACAATTTTTTAAAGTATTTCACGACCACCCCTCGCTAAAATTTAAAAAAAAAATTTTTCCAATTTTTTAAAATTTTCCACGACCACCCCTCGCTAAAATTTTGCAAAAAATTTTTTACAATTTTTTAAAGTATTTCACGACCACCCCTCGCTAAAATTAAAAAAAAAAATTTTTCCAATTTTTTAAAATTTTTCACGTCCACCCCTCGCTAAAATTTTGAAAAAAATTTTTTACAATTTTTTAAAGTATTTCACGACCACCCCTCGCTAAAATTTAAAAAAAAAATTTTTCCAATTTTTTAAAATTTTTCACGACCCCCCACGCTAAAATTTGAAAAAAAGTTTTTAAAATTTTTTAAATTTTTCACGACCACCCCTCGCTAAAATTTTGCAAAAAATTTTTTACAATTTTTTAAAGTATTTCACGACCACCCCTCGCTAAAATTAAAAAAAAAAATTTTTACAATTTTTTAAAATTTTTCACGACCACCCCTCGCTAAAATTTAAAAAAAAAATTTTTCCAATTTTTTAAAATTTTTCACGACCACCCCTCGCTAAAATTTAAAAAAAAAATTTTTCCAATTTTTTAAAATTTTTCACGACCACCCCTCGCTAAAATTTTGAAAAAAATTTTTTCCAATTTTTTAAAATTTTTCACGACCACCCCTCGCTAAAATTTTGCAAAAAATTTTTTACAATTTTTTAAAGTATTTCACGACCACCCCTCGCTAAAATTTTGAAAAAAATTTTTTACAATTTTTTAAAGTATTTCACGACCACCCCTCGCTAAAATTTTGAAAAAAATTTTTTACAATTTTTTAAAGTATTTCACGACCACCCCTCGCTAAAATTTTGAAAAAAATTTTTTACAATTTTTTAAAGTATTTCACGACCACCCCTCGCTAAAATTTTGCAAAAAATTTTTTACAATTTTTTAAAGTATTTCACGACCACCCCTCGCTAAAATTTTGCTAAAAATTTTTCACAATTTTTTAATGTATTTCACGACCACCCCTCGCTAAAATTTTGCAAAAAATTTTTTACAATTTTTTAAAGTATTTCACGACCACCCCTCGCTAAAATTTTGCAAAAAATTTTTTACAATTTTTTAAAGTATTTCACGACCACCCCTTGCTAAAATTTTGCAAAAAATTTTTTACAATTTTTTAAAGTATTTCACGACCACCCCTCGCTAAAATTAAAAAAAAAAATTTTTACAATTTTTTAAAATTTTTCACGACCACCCCTCGCTAAAATTTAAAAAAAAAATTTTTCCAATTTTTTAAAATTTTTCACGACCACCCCTCGCTAAAATTTTGAAAAAAATTTTTTACAATTTTTTAAAGTATTTCACGACCACCCCTTGCTAAAATTTTGCAAAAAATTTTTTACAATTTTTTAAAGTATTTCACGACCACCCCTCGCTAAAATTAAAAAAAAAAATTTTTACAATTTTTTAAAATTTTTCACGACCACCCCTCGCTAAAATTTAAAAAAAAAATTTTTCCAATTTTTTAAAATTTTTCACGACCCCCCACGCTAAAATTTGAAAAAAAATTTTTACAATTTTTTAAAGTATTTCACGACCACCCCTCGCTAAAATTTAAAAAAAAAATTTTTCCAATTTTTTAAAATTTTTCACGACCCTCCACGCTAAAATTTGAAAAAAATTTTTTAAAATTTTTTATGACCCCACACGCTAAAATTTTGCAAAAAATTGTTTACAATTTGTTAAAATTTTTCACGACCCCCCTCGCTAAAATTTAGAAAAAAATTTTTTAAATTTTTTACAATTTTTTAAAGTATTTCACGACCACCCCTCGCTAAAATTTTGAAAAAAATTTTTTACAATTTTTTAAAGTATTTCACGACCACCCCTCGCTAAAATTTTGAAAAAAATTTTTTACAATTTTTTAAAGTATTTCACGACCACCCCTCGCTAAAATTTTGAAAAAAATTTTTTACAATTTTTTAAAGTATTTCACGACCACCCCTCGCTAAAATTTTGCAAAAAATTTTTTACAATTTTTTAAAGTATTTCACGACCACCCCTCGCTAAAATTTTTTCCAATTTTTTAAAATTTTTCACGACCACCCCTCGCTAAAATTTAAAAAAAAAATTTTTCCAATTTTTTAAAATTTTTCACGACCACCCCTCGCTAAAATTTTGAAAAAAATTTTTTACAATTTTTTAAAGTATTTCACGACCACCCCTCGCTAAAATTTTGCTAAAAATTTTTCACAATTTTTTAATGTATTTCACGACCACCCCTCGCTAAAATTTTGCAAAAAATTTTTTACAATTTTTTAAAGTATTTCACGACCACCCCTCGCTAAAATTTTTTCCAATTTTTTAAAATTTTTCACGACCACCCCTCGCTAAAATTTAAAAAAAAAATTTTTCCAATTTTTTAAAATTTTTCACGACCACCCCTCGCTAAAATTTTGAAAAAAATTTTTTACAATTTTTTAAAGTATTTCACGACCACCCCTCGCTAAAATTTTGCTAAAAATTTTTCACAATTTTTTAATGTATTTCACGACCACCCCTCGCTAAAATTTTGCAAAAAATTTTTTACAATTTTTTAAAGTATTTCACGACCACCCCTCGCTAAAATTTTTTCCAATTTTTTAAAATTTTTCACGACCACCCCTCGCTAAAATTTAAAAAAAAAATTTTTCCAATTTTTTAAAATTTTTCACGACCACCCCTCGCTAAAATTTTGAAAAAAATTTTTTACAATTTTTTAAAGTATTTCACGACCACCCCTCGCTAAAATTTTGCAAAAAATTTTTTACAATTTTTTAAAGTATTTCACGACCACCCCTTGCTAAAATTTTGCAAAAAATTTTTTACAATTTTTTAAAGTATTTCACGACCACCCCTCGCTAAAATTAAAAAAAAAAATTTTTACAATTTTTTAAAATTTTTCACGACCACCCCTCGCTAAAATTTAAAAAAAAAATTTTTCCAATTTTTTAAAATTTTTCACGACCCCCCACGCTAAAATTTGAAAAAAAATTTTTACAATTTTTTAAAGTATTTCACGACCACCCCTCGCTAAAATTTAAAAAAAAAATTTTTCCAATTTTTTAAAATTTTTCACGACCCTCCACGCTAAAATTTGAAAAAAATTTTTTAAAATTTTTTATGACCCCACACGCTAAAATTTTGCAAAAAATTGTTTACAATTTGTTAAAATTTTTCACGACCCCCCTCGCTAAAATTTAGAAAAAAATTTTTTAAAATTTTTTAAAATTTTCACGAACCCCCTCGCTGACATTTAGAAAAAAATTTTTTACAATTTTTCACGACCACATTTCGCTAAATTTTGCAAAAAATTTATTAAAATTTTTCACGACAACCCTCGCTAAAATTTTGCAAAAATTTTTCTAAAATTTTTCACGACCCCCCTCGCTAAAATTTTGAAAAAAATTTTTTACAATTTTTTAAAATTTTTCACGACCCCCCACGCTAAAATTTGAAAAAAATTTTTTACAATTTTTTAAAATTTTTCACGACCACCCCTCGCTAAAATTTAAAAAAAAAATTTTTCCAATTTTTTAAAATTTTTCACGACCCCCCACGTTAAAATTTGAAAAAAATTTTTTACAATTTTTTAAATTTTTCTCGACCACCCCTCGCTAAAATTTAAAAAAAAAATTTTTCCAATTTTTTAAAATTTTTCACGACCCCCCACGCTAAAATTTGAAAAAAATTTTTTAAAATTTTTTATGATCCCACACGCTAAAATTTTGCAAAAAATTGTTTACAATTTTTTAAAATTTTTCACGACCCCCCACGCTAAAATTTGAAAAAAATTTTTTACAATTTTTTAAAATTTTTCACGACCACCCCTCGCTAAAATTTAAAAAAAAAATTTTTACAATTTTTTAAAATTTTTCACGACCACCCCTCGCTTAAATTTTGCAAAAAATTTTTTACAATTTTTTAAAGTATTTCACGACCACCCCTCGCTAAAATTAAAAAAAAAATTTTTCCAATTTTTTAAAATTTTTCACGACCACCCCTCGCTAAAATTTAAAAAAAAAATTTTTCCAATTTTTTAAAATTTTTCACGACCACCCCTCGCTAAAATTTTGAAAAAAATTTTTTACAATTTTTTAAAGTATTTCACGACCACCCCTCGCTAAAATTTAAAAGAAAAATTTTTCCAATTTTTTAAAATTTTTCACGACCACCCCTCGCTAAAATTTTGAAAAAAATTTTTTACAATTTTTTAAAGTATTTCACGACCACCCCTCGCTAAAATTTAAAAAAAAAATTTTTCCAATTTTTTA
Source organism: Villa cingulata (assembly GCA_951394055.1). Classification (NCBI taxonomy): domain Eukaryota; kingdom Metazoa; phylum Arthropoda; class Insecta; order Diptera; family Bombyliidae; genus Villa; species Villa cingulata. The sequence continues at coordinate 68,369 of CATOAS010000031.1, read as the reverse complement.
AAATTTTTCACGACCCTCCACGCTAAAATTTGAAAAAAATTTTTTAAAATTTTACACGACCCCCCTCGCTAAAATTTAGAAAAAAATTTTTTAAAATTTTTTAAAATTTTCACGAACCCCCTCGCTGACATTTAGAAAAAAATTTTTTACAATTTTTCACGACCACATTTCGCTAAAATTTTTCACGACAACCCTGGCTAAAATTTTGCAAAAATTTTTCTAAAATTTTTCACGACCCCCCTCGCTAAAATTTTGAAAAAAATTTTTTACAATTTTTTAAAATTTTTCACGACCCCCCACGCTAAAATTTGAAAAAAATTTTCTACAATTTTTTAAAATTTTTCACGACCACCCCTCGCTAAAATTTAAAAAAAAAATTTTTCCAATTTTTTAAAATTTTTCACGACCCCCCACGTTAAAATTTGAAAAAAATTTTTTACAATTTTTTAAATTTTTCACGACCGCCCCTCGCTAAAATTTTGCAAAAAATTTTTTACAATTTTTTAAAGTATTTCACGACCACCCCTCGCTAAAAATTTGAAAAAAATTTTTTACAATTTTTTAAAATTTTTCACGACCACCCCTCGCTAAAATTTTGCAAAAAATTTTTTACAATTTTTTAAAGTATTTCACGACCACCCCTCGCTAAAATTAAAAAAAAAAATTTTTCCAATTTTTTAAAATTTTCCACGACCACCCCTCGCTAAAATTTTGCAAAAAATTTTTTACAATTTTTTAAAGTATTTCACGACCACCCCTCGCTAAAATTAAAAAAAAAAATTTTTCCAATTTTTTAAAATTTTTCACGTCCACCCCTCGCTAAAATTTTGAAAAAAATTTTTTACAATTTTTTAAAGTATTTCACGACCACCCTCGCTAAAATTTTAAAAAAAAAATTTTCCAATTTTTTAAAATTTTTCACGACCCCCCACGCTAAAATTTGAAAAAAATTTTTTACAATTTTTTAAAATTTTTCACGACCACCCCACGCTAAAATTTAAAAAAAAAATTTTTCCAATTTTTTAAAATTTTTCACGACCCCCCACGTTAAAATTTGAAAAAAATTTTTTACAATTTTTTAAAATTTTTACGACCACCCTTCGCTAAAATTTTGAAAAAAATTTTTTACAATTTTTTAAAGTATTTCACGACCACCCCTCGCTAAAATTTAAAAAAAAAATTTTTCCAATTTTTTAAAATTTTCCACGACCACCCCTCGCTAAAATTTTGCAAAAAATTTTTTACAATTTTTTAAAGTATTTCACGACCACCCCTCGCTAAAATTAAAAAAAAAAATTTTTCCAATTTTTTAAAATTTTTCACGTCCACCCCTCGCTAAAATTTTGAAAAAAATTTTTTACAATTTTTTAAAGTATTTCACGACCACCCCTCGCTAAAATTTAAAAAAAAAATTTTTCCAATTTTTTAAAATTTTTCACGACCCCCCACGCTAAAATTTGAAAAAAAGTTTTTAAAATTTTTTAAATTTTTCACGACCACCCCTCGCTAAAATTTTGCAAAAAATTTTTTACAATTTTTTAAAGTATTTCACGACCACCCCTCGCTAAAATTAAAAAAAAAAATTTTTACAATTTTTTAAAATTTTTCACGACCACCCCTCGCTAAAATTTAAAAAAAAAATTTTTCCAATTTTTTAAAATTTTTCACGACCCCCCACGCTAAAATTTGAAAAAAATTTTTTAAAATTTTTTATGATCCCACACGCTAAAATTTTGCAAAAAATTGTTTACAATTTTTTAAAATTTTTCACGACCACCCCTCGCTAAAATTTTGCAAAAAATTTTTTACAATTTTTTAAAGTATTTCACGACCACCCCTCGCTAAAATTAAAAAAAAAAAATTTTCCAATTTTTTAAAATTTTTCACGACCACCCCTCGCTAAAATTTAAAAAAAAAATTTTTCCAATTTTTTAAAATTTTTCACGACCATCCCTCGCTAAAATTTTGAAAAAAATTTTTTACAATTTTTTAAAGTATTTCACGACCACCCCTCGCTAAAATTAAAAAAAAAATTTTTCCAATTTTTTAAAATTTTTCACGACCCCCCACGCTAAAATTTGAAAAAAATTTTTTACAATTTTTTAAAATTTTTCACGACCACCCTTCGCTAAAATTTTGAAAAAAATTTTTTACAATTTTTTAAAGTATTTCACGACCACCCCTCGCTAAAATTTAAAAAAAAAATTTTCCAATTTTTTAAAATTTTTACGACCACCCCTCGCTAAAATTTTGCAAAAAATTTTTTAAAATTTTTCACGACCTCCCCTCGCTAAAATTTTGCAAAAAATTTTTTACAATTTTTTAAAATTTTTCACGACCTCCCCTCGCTAAAATTAAAAAAAAAATTTTTTACAATTTTTTAAAGTATTTCACGATCACCCCTCGCTAAAATTTAAAAAAAAAATTTTTCCAATTTTTTAAAATTTTTCACGACCACCCCTCGCTAAAATTTGAAAAAAATTTTTTACAATTTTTTAAATTTTTAACGACCACCCCTCGCTAAAATTTTGCAAAAAATTTTTTACAATTTTTTAAAGTATTTCACGACCACCCCTCGCTAAAATTTAAAAAAAAAAATTTTCCAATTTTTTAAAATTTTTACGACCACCCTTCGCTAAAATTTTGAAAAAAATTTTTTACAATTTTTTAAAGTATTTCACGACCACCCCTCGCTAAAATTTAAAAAAAAAATTTTTCCAATTTTTTAAAATTTTCCACGACCACCCCTCGCTAAAATTTTGCAAAAAATTTTTTACAATTTTTTAAAGTATTTCACGACCACCCCTCGCTAAAATTAAAAAAAAAAATTTTTCCAATTTTTTAAAATTTTTCACGTCCACCCCTCGCTAAAATTTTGAAAAAAATTTTTTACAATTTTTTAAAGTATTTCACGACCACCCCTCGCTAAAATTTAAAAAAAAAATTTTTCCAATTTTTTAAAATTTTTCACGACCCCCCACGCTAAAATTTGAAAAAAAGTTATTACAATTTTTTAAAATTTTTCAGGACCACCCCTCGCTAAAATTTTGCAAAAAATTTTTTACAATTTTTTAAAGTATTTCACGACCACCCCTCGCTAAAATTTTGAAAAAAATTTTTTACAATTTTTTAAAGTATTTCACGACCACCCCTCGCTAAAATTTTGAAAAAAATTTTTTACAATTTTTTAAAGTATTTCACGACCACCCCTCGCTAAAATTTTGAAAAAAATTTTTTACAATTTTTTAAAGTATTTCACGACCACCCCTCGCTAAAATTTTGAAAAAAATTTTTTACAATTTTTTAAAGTATTTCACGACCACCCCTCGCTAAAATTTTGCAAAAAATTTTTTACAATTTTTTAAAGTATTTCACGACCACCCCTCGCTAAAATTTTGCTAAAAATTTTTCACAATTTTTTAATGTATTTCACGACCACCCCTCGCTAAAATTTTGAAAAAAATTTTTTACAATTTTTTAAAGTATTTCACGACCATCCCTCGCTAAAATTTTGCAAAAAATTTTTTACAATTTTTTAAAGTATTTCACGACCACCCCTCGCTAAAATTTTGCAAAAAATTTTTTACAATTTTTTAAAGTATTTCACGACCACCCCTCGCTAAAATTAAAAAAAAAAATTTTTCCAATTTTTTAAAGTATTTCACGACCACCCCACGTTAAAATTTGAAAAAATTTTTTTACAATTTTTTAAATTTTTCACGACCACCCCTCGCTAAAATTTTGCAAAAAATTTTTTACAATTTTTTAAAGTATTTCACGACCACCCCTCGCTAAAATTTTGAAAAAAATTTTTTACAATTTTTTAAAGTATTTCACGACCACCCCTCGCTAAAATTTTGCAAAAAATTTTTTACAATTTTTTAAAGTATTTCACGACCACCCCTCGCTAAAATTTAAAAAAAAAATTTTTCCAATTTTTTAAAATTTTTCACGACCCCCCACGCTAAAATTTGAAAAAAAGTTTTTACAATTTTTTAAAATTTTTCACGACCACCCTCGCTAAAATTTTGCAGAAAATTTTTTACAATTTTTTAAAGTATTTCACGACCACCACTCGCTAAAATTAAAAAAAAAAATTTTTACAATTTTTTAAAATTTTTCACGACCACCCCTCGCTAAAATTTAAAAAAAAAATTTTTCCAATTTTTTAAAATTTTTCACGACCCCCCACGCTAAAATTTGAAAAAAATTTTTTAAAATTTTTTATGATCCCACACGCTAAAATTTTGCAAAAAATTGTTTACAATTTTTTAAAATTTTTCACGACCACCCCTCGCTAAAATTTTGCAAAAAATTTTTTACAATTTTTTAAAGTATTTCACGACCACCCCTCGCTAAAATTAAAAAAAAAAAATTTTCCAATTTTTTAAAATTTTTCACGACCACCCCTCGCTAAAATTTAAAAAAAAAATTTTTCCAATTTTTTAAAATTTTTCACGACCATCCCTCGCTAAAATTTTGAAAAAAATTTTTTACAATTTTTTAAAGTATTTCACGACCACCCCTCGCTAAAATTAAAAAAAAAATTTTTCCAATTTTTTAAAATTTTTCACGACCCCCCACGCTAAAATTTGAAAAAAATTTTTTACAATTTTTTAAAATTTTTCACGACCACCCTTCGCTAAAATTTTGAAAAAAATTTTTTACAATTTTTTAAAGTATTTCACGACCACCCCTCGCTAAAATTTAAAAAAAAAATTTTCCAATTTTTTAAAATTTTTACGACCACCCCTCGCTAAAATTTTGCAAAAAATTTTTTACAATTTTTTAAAGTATTTCACGACCACCCCTCGCTAAAATTTAAAAAAAAAAATTTTCCAATTTTTTAAAATTTTTCACGACCACCCCTCGCTAAAATTTTGAAAAAAATTTTTTACAATTTTTTAAAGTATTTCACGACCACCCCTCGCTAAAATTAAAAAAAAAATTTTTCCAATTTTTTAAAATTTTTCACGACCCCCCACGCTAAAATTTGAAAAAAATTTTTTACAATTTTTTAAATTTTTAACGACCACCCCTCGCTAAAATTTTGCAAAAAATTTTTTACAATTTTTTAAAGTATTTCACGACCACCCCACGCTAAAATTTTGAAAAAAATTTTTTAGAATTTTTTAAAATTTTTCACGACCACCCCTCGCTAAAATTTTGCAAAAAATTTTTTACAATTTTTTAAAGTATTTCACGACCACCCCTCGCTAAAATTTAAAAAAAAAAATTTTCCAATTTTTTAAAATTTTTACGACCACCCCTCGCTAAAATTTTGCAAAAAATTTTTTACAATTTTTTAAAGTATTTCACGACCACCCCTCGCTAAAATTTTGCAAAAAATTTTTTAAAATTTTTCACGACCTCCCCTCGCTAAAATTTTGCAAAAAATTTTTTACAATTTTTTAAAAGTTTTCACGACCACCCCTCGCTAAAATTAAAAAAAAAATTTTTTACAATTTTTTAAAGTATTTCACGATCACCCCTCGCTAAAATTTAAAAAAAAAATTTTTCCAATTTTTTAAAATTTTTCACGACCACCCCTCGCTAAAATTTTGAAAAAAATTTTTTACAATTTTTTAAAGTATTTCACGACCACCCCTCGCTAAAATTAAAAAAAAAATTTTTCCAATTTTTTAAAATTTTTCACGACCCCCCACGCTAAAATTTGAAAAAAATTTTTTACAATTTTTTAAATTTTTAACGACCACCCCTCGCTAAAATTTTGCAAAAAATTTTTTACAATTTTTTAAAGTATTTCACGACCACCCCACGCTAAAATTTTGAAAAAAATTTTTTAGAATTTTTTAAAATTTTTCACGACCACCCCTCGCTAAAATTTTGCAAAAAATTTTTTACAATTTTTTAAAGTATTTCACGACCACCCCTCGCTAAAATTTAAAAAAAAAAATTTTCCAATTTTTTAAAATTTTTACGACCACCCTTCGCTAAAATTTTGAAAAAAATTTTTTACAATTTTTTAAAGTATTTCACGACCACCCCTCGCTAAAATTTAAAAAAAAAATTTTTCCAATTTTTTAAAATTTTCCACGACCACCCCTCGCTAAAATTTTGCAAAAAATTTTTTACAATTTTTTAAAGTATTTCACGACCACCCCTCGCTAAAATTAAAAAAAAAAATTTTTCCAATTTTTTAAAATTTTTCACGTCCACCCCTCGCTAAAATTTTGAAAAAAATTTTTTACAATTTTTTAAAGTATTTCACGACCACCCCTCGCTAAAATTTAAAAAAAAAATTTTTCCAATTTTTTAAAATTTTTCACGACCCCCCACGCTAAAATTTGAAAAAAAGTTTTTACAATTTTTTAAAATTTTTCACGACCACCCCTCGCTAAAATTTTGCAAAAAATTTTTTACAATTTTTTAAAGTATTTCACGACCACCCCTCGCTAAAATTAAAAAAAAAAATTTTTACAATTTTTTAAAATTTTTCACGACCACCCCTCGCTAAAATTTAAAAAAAAAATTTTTCCAATTTTTTAAAATTTTTCACGACCCCCCACGCTAAAATTTGAAAAAAATTTTTTAAAATTTTTTATGATCCCACACGCTAAAATTTTGCAAAAAATTGTTTACAATTTTTTAAAGTATTTCACGACCACCCCTCGCTAAAATTTTGCAAAAAATTTTTTACAATTTTTTAAAGTATTTCACGACCACCCCTCGCTAAAATTAAAAAAAAAAAATTTTCCAATTTTTTAAAATTTTTCACGACCAGCCCTCGCTAAAATTTAAAAAAAAAAATTTTCCAATTTTTTAAAATTTTTCACGACCACCCCTCGCTAAAATTTTGAAAAAAATTTTTTACAATTTTTTAAAGTATTTCACGACCACCCCTCGCTAAAATTTAAAAAAAAAATTTTTAAAATTTTTTAAAATTTTCACGAACCCCCTCGTTGACATTTAGAAAAAAATTTTTTACAATTTTTCACGAGCACATTTCGCTAAAATTTTGCAAAAAATTTTTTAAAATTTTTCACGACCGCCCCTCGCTAAAATTTTGCAAAAAATTTTTTACAATTTTTTAAAGTATTTCACGACCACCCCTCGCTAAAATTTAAAAAAAAAATTTTTACAATTTTTTAAAATTTTTCACGACCACCCCTCGCTAAAATTAAAAAAAAAATTGTTTACAATTTTTTAAAGTATTTCAAGATCACCCCACGCTAAAATTTAAAAAAAAAATTTTTCCAATTTTTTAAAATTTTTCACGACCACCCCTCGCTAAAATTTTGAAAAAATTTTTTTACAATTTTTTAAAGTATTTCACGACCACCCCTCGCTAAAATTAAAAAAAAAAAATTTTCCAATTTTTTAAAATTTTTCACGACCACCCCTCGCTAAAATTTTGCAAAAAATTTTTTACAATTTTTTAAAGTATTTCACGACCACCCCTCGCTAAAATTTAAAAAAAAAAATTTTCCAATTTTTTAAAATTTTTACGACCACCCTTCGCTAAAATTTTGAAAAAAATTTTTTACAATTTTTTAAAGTATTTCACGACCACCCCTCGCTAAAATTTAAAAAAAAATTTTTCCAATTTTTTAAAATTTTCCACGACCACCCCTCGCTAAAATTTTGAAAAAATTTTTTACAATTTTTTAAAGTATTTCAAGACCACCCCTCGCTAAAATTTAAAAAAAAAATTTTTCCAATTTTTTAAAATTTTTCACGACCCCCCACGCTAAAATTTGAAAAAAAGTTTTTACAATTTTTTAAAATTTTTCACGACCACCCCTCGCTAAAATTTTGCAAAAAATTTTTTACAATTTTTTAAAGTATTTCACGACCACCCCTCGCTAAAATTAAAAAAAAAAATTTTTACAATTTTTTAAAATTTTTCACGACCACCCCTCGCTAAAATTTAAAAAAAAAATTTTTCCAATTTTTTAAAATTTTTCACGACCCCCCACGCTAAAATTTGAAAAAAATTTTTTAAAATTTTTTATGATCCCACACGCTAAAATTTTGCAAAAAATTGTTTACAATTTTTTAAAATTTTTCACGACCACCCCTCGCTAAAATTTTGCAAAAAATTTTTTACAATTTTTTAAAGTATTTCACGACCACCCCTCGCTAAAATTAAAAAAAAAAATTTTTCCAATTTTTTAAAATTTTTCACGACCACCCCTCGCTAAAATTTAAAAAAAAAAATTTTTCTAATTTTTTAAAATTTTTCACGACCACCCCTCTCTAAAATTTTGAAAAAAATTTTTTACAATTTTTTAAAGTATTTCACGACCACCCCTCGCTAAAATTTAAAAAAAAAATTTTTAAAATTTTTTAAAATTTTCACGAACCCCCTCGTTGACATTTAGAAAAAAATTTTTTACAATTTTTTAAAGTATTTCACGACCACCCCTCGCTAAAATTAAAAAAAAAAATTTTTCCAATTTTTTAAAATTTTTCACGACCCCCCACGCTAAAATTTGAAAAAAAGTTTTTACAATTTTTTAAAATTTTTCACGACCACCCCTCGCTAAAATTTTGCAAAAAATTTTTTACAATTTTTTAAAGTATTTCACGACCACCCCTCGCTAAAATTTAAAAAAAAAATTTTTCCAATTTTTTAAAATTTTTCACGACCCCCCACGCTAAAATTTTGAAAAAAATTTTTTACAATTTTTTAAAGTATTTCACGACCACCCCTCGCTAAAATTTAAAAAAAAAATTTTTCCAATTTTTTAAAATTTTTCACGACCACCCCTCGCTAAAATTTAAAAAAAAAATTTTTCCAATTTTTTAAAATTTTTCACGACCACCCTTCGCTAAAATTTTGAAAAAAATTTTTTACAATTTTTTAAAGTATTTCACGACCACCCCTCGCTAAAATTTAAAAAAAAAAATTTTCCAATTTTTTAAAATTTTTACGACCACCCCTCGCTAAAATTTTGCAAAAAATTTTTTACAATTTTTTAAAGTATTTCACGACCACCCCTCGCTAAAATTTAAAAAAAAAAATTTTCCAATTTTTTAAAATTTTTACGACCACCCCTCGCTAAAATTTTGCAAAAAATTTTTTAAAATTTTTCACGACCTCCCCTCGCTAAAATTTTGCAAAAAATTTTTTACAATTTTTTAAAAGTTTTCACGACCACCCCTCGCTAAAATTAAAAAAAAAATTTTTTACAATTTTTTAAAGTATTTCACGATCACCCCTCGCTAAAATTTAAAAAAAAAATTTTTCCAATTTTTTAAAATTTTTCACGACCACCCCTCGCTAAAATTTTGCAAAAAATTTTTTACAATTTTTTAAAGTATTTCACGACCACCCCTCGCTAAAATTTAAAAAAAAAAATTTTCCAATTTTTTAAAATTTTTACGACCACCCCTCGCTAAAATTTTGCAAAAAATTTTTCACAATTTTTTAATGTATTTCACGACCACCCCTCGCTAAAATTTTGAAAAAAATTTTTTACAATTTTTTAAAGTATTTCACGACCATCCCTCGCTAAAATTTTGCAAAAAATTTTTTACAATTTTTTAAAGTATTTCACGACCACCCCTCGCTAAAATTTTGCAAAAAATTTTTTACAATTTTTTAAAGTATTTCACGACCACCCCTCGCTAAAATTTTGCTAAAAATTTTTCACAATTTTTTAATGTATTTCACGACCACCCCTCGCTAAAATTTTGAAAAAAATTTTTTACAATTTTTTAAAGTATTTCACGACCATCCCTCGCTAAAATTTTGCAAAAAATTTTTTACAATTTTTTAAAGTATTTCACGACCACCCCTCGCTAAAATTTTGCAAAAAATTTTTTACAATTTTTTAAAGTATTTCACGACCACCGCTCGCTAAAATTTAAAAAAAAAATTTTTCCAATTTTTTAAAATTTTTCACGACCCCCCACGCTAAAATTTGAAAAAAATTTTTTAAAATTTTTTATGATCCCACACGCTAAAATTTTGCAAAAAATTGTTTACAATTTTTTAAAATTTTTCACGACCACCCTTCGCTAAAATTTTGAAAAAAATTTTTTACAATTTTTTAAAGTATTTCACGACCACCCCTCGCTAAAATTTAAAAAAAAAAATTTTCCAATTTTTTAAAATTTTTACGACCACCCCTCGCTAAAATTTTGCAAAAAATTTTTTACAATTTTTTAAAGTATTTCACGACCACCCCTCGCTAAAATTTAAAAAAAAAATTTTTCCAATTTTTTAAAATTTTTCACGACCACCCTTCGCTAAAATTTTGAAAAAAATTTTTTACAATTTTTTAAAGTATTTCACGACCACCCCTCGCTAAAATTTAAAAAAAAAAATTTTCCAATTTTTTAAAATTTTTACGACCACCCCTCGCTAAAATTTTGCAAAAAATTTTTTACAATTTTTTAAAGTATTTCACGACCACCCCTCGCTAAAATTTAAAAAAAAAAATTTTCCAATTTTTTAAAATTTTTACGACCACCCCTCGCTAAAATTTTGCAAAAAATTTTTTAAAATTTTTCACGACCTCCCCTCGCTAAAATTTTGCAAAAAATTTTTTACAATTTTTTAAAAGTTTTCACGACCACCCCTCGCTAAAATTAAAAAAAAAATTTTTTACAATTTTTTAAAGTATTTCACGATCACCCCTCGCTAAAATTTAAAAAAAAAAATTTTTCCAATTTTTTAAAATTTTTCACGACCACCCCTCGCTAAAATTTTGAAAAAAATTTTTTACAATTTTTTAAAGTATTTCACGACCACCCCTCGCTAAAATTAAAAAAAAAATTTTTCCAATTTTTTAAAATTTTTCACGACCCCCCACGCTAAAATTTGAAAAAAATTTTTTACAATTTTTTAAATTTTTAACGACCACCCCTCGCTAAAATTTTGCAAAAAATTTTTTACAATTTTTTAAAGTATTTCACGACCACCCCACGCTAAAATTTTGAAAAAAATTTTTTAGAATTTTTTAAAATTTTTCACGACCACCCCTCGCTAAAATTTTGCAAAAAATTTTTTACAATTTTTTAAAGTATTTCACGACCACCCCTCGCTAAAATTTAAAAAAAAAAATTTTCCAATTTTTTAAAATTTTTACGACCACCCTTCGCTAAAATTTTGAAAAAAATTTTTTACAATTTTTTAAAGTATTTCACGACCACCCCTCGCTAAAATTTAAAAAAAAAATTTTTCCAATTTTTTAAAATTTTCCACGACCACCCCTCGCTAAAAGTTTGCAAAAAATTTTTTACAATTTTTTAAAGTATTTCACGACCACCCCTCGCTAAAATTAAAAAAAAAAATTTTTCCAATTTTTTAAAGTATTTCACGACCACCCCACGTTAAAATTTGAAAAAATTTTTTTACAATTTTTTAAATTTTTCACGACCACCCCTCGCTAAAATTTTGCAAAAAATTTTTTACAATTTTTTAAAGTATTTCACGACCACCCCTCGCTAAAATTTTGAAAAAAATTTTTTACAATTTTTTAAAGTATTTCACGACCACCCCTCGCTAAAATTTTGCAAAAAATTTTTTACAATTTTTTAAAGTATTTCACGACCACCCCTCGCTAAAATTTAAAAAAAAAATTTTTCCAATTTTTTAAAATTTTTCACGACCCCCCACGCTAAAATTTGAAAAAAAGTTTTTACAATTTTTTAAAATTTTTCACGACCACCCTCGCTAAAATTTTGCAGAAAATTTTTTACAATTTTTTAAAGTATTTCACGACCACCACTCGCTAAAATTAAAAAAAAAAATTTTTACAATTTTTTAAAATTTTTCACGACCACCCCTCGCTAAAATTTAAAAAAAAAATTTTTCCAATTTTTTAAAATTTTTCACGACCCCCCACGCTAAAATTTGAAAAAAATTTTTTAAAATTTTTTATGATCCCACACGCTAAAATTTTGCAAAAAATTGTTTACAATTTTTTAAAATTTTTCACGACCACCCCTCGCTAAAATTTTGCAAAAAATTTTTTACAATTTTTTAAAGTATTTCACGACCACCCCTCGCTAAAATTAAAAAAAAAAAATTTTCCAATTTTTTAAAATTTTTCACGACCACCCCTCGCTAAAATTTAAAAAAAAAATTTTTCCAATTTTTTAAAATTTTTCACGACCATCCCTCGCTAAAATTTTGAAAAAAATTTTTTACAATTTTTTAAAGTATTTCACGACCACCCCTCGCTAAAATTAAAAAAAAAATTTTTCCAATTTTTTAAAATTTTTCACGACCCCCCACGCTAAAATTTGAAAAAAATTTTTTACAATTTTTTAAAATTTTTCACGACCACCCTTCGCTAAAATTTTGAAAAAAATTTTTTACAATTTTTTAAAGTATTTCACGACCACCCCTCGCTAAAATTTAAAAAAAAAATTTTCCAATTTTTTAAAATTTTTACGACCACCCCTCGCTAAAATTTTGCAAAAAATTTTTTACAATTTTTTAAAGTATTTCACGACCACCCCTCGCTAAAATTTAAAAAAAAAAATTTTCCAATTTTTTAAAATTTTTACGACCACCCCTCGCTAAAATTTTGCAAAAAATTTTTTAAAATTTTTCACGACCTCCCCTCGCTAAAATTTTGCAAAAAATTTTTTACAATTTTTTAAAAGTTTTCACGACCACCCCTCGCTAAAATTAAAAAAAAAATTTTTTACAATTTTTTAAAGTATTTCACGATCACCCCTCGCTAAAATTTAAAAAAAAAATTTTTCCAATTTTTTAAAATTTTTCACGACCACCCCTCGCTAAAATTTTGAAAAAAATTTTTTACAATTTTTTAAAGTATTTCACGACCACCCCTCGCTAAAATTAAAAAAAAAATTTTTCCAATTTTTTAAAATTTTTCACGACCCCCCACGCTAAAATTTGAAAAAAATTTTTTACAATTTTTTAAATTTTTAACGACCACCCCTCGCTAAAATTTTGCAAAAAATTTTTTACAATTTTTTAAAGTATTTCACGACCACCCCACGCTAAAATTTTGAAAAAAATTTTTTAGAATTTTTTAAAATTTTTCACGACCACCCCTCGCTAAAATTTTGCAAAAAATTTTTTACAATTTTTTAAAGTATTTCACGACCACCCCTCGCTAAAATTTAAAAAAAAAAATTTTCCAATTTTTTAAAATTTTTACGACCACCCTTCGCTAAAATTTTGAAAAAAATTTTTTACAATTTTTTAAAGTATTTCACGACCACCCCTCGCTAAAATTTAAAAAAAAAATTTTTCCAATTTTTTAAAATTTTCCACGACCACCCCTCGCTAAAATTTTGCAAAAAATTTTTTACAATTTTTTAAAGTATTTCACGACCACCCCTCGCTAAAATTAAAAAAAAAAATTTTTCCAATTTTTTAAAATTTTTCACGTCCACCCCTCGCTAAAATTTTGAAAAAAATTTTTTACAATTTTTTAAAGTATTTCACGACCACCCCTCGCTAAAATTTAAAAAAAAAATTTTTCCAATTTTTTAAAATTTTTCACGACCCCCCACGCTAAAATTTGAAAAAAAGTTTTTACAATTTTTTAAAATTTTTCACGACCACCCCTCGCTAAAATTTTGCAAAAAATTTTTTACAATTTTTTAAAGTATTTCACGACCACCCCTCGCTAAAATTAAAAAAAAAAATTTTTACAATTTTTTAAAATTTTTCACGACCACCCCTCGCTAAAATTTAAAAAAAAAATTTTTCCAATTTTTTAAAATTTTTCACGACCCCCCACGCTAAAATTTGAAAAAAATTTTTTAAAATTTTTTATGATCCCACACGCTAAAATTTTGCAAAAAATTTTTTACAATTTTTTAAAGTATTTCACGACCACCCCACGCTAAAATTTTGAAAAAAATTTTTTAGAATTTTTTAAAATTTTTCACGACCACCCCTCGCTAAAATTTTGCAAAAAATTTTTTACAATTTTTTAAAGTATTTCACGACCACCCCTCGCTAAAATTTAAAAAAAAAAATTTTCCAATTTTTTAAAATTTTTACGACCACCCTTCGCTAAAATTTTGAAAAAAATTTTTTACAATTTTTTAAAGTATTTCACGACCACCCCTCGCTAAAATTTAAAAAAAAAATTTTTCCAATTTTTTAAAATTTTCCACGACCACCCCTCGCTAAAATTTTGCAAAAAATTTTTTACAATTTTTTAAAGTATTTCACGACCACCCCTCGCTAAAATTAAAAAAAAAAATTTTTCCAATTTTTTAAAATTTTTCACGTCCACCCCTCGCTAAAATTTTGAAAAAAATTTTTTACAATTTTTTAAAGTATTTCACGACCACCCCTCGCTAAAATTTAAAAAAAAAATTTTTCCAATTTTTTAAAATTTTTCACGACCCCCCACGCTAAAATTTGAAAAAAAGTTTTTACAATTTTTTAAAATTTTTCACGACCACCCCTCGCTAAAATTTTGCAAAAAATTTTTTACAATTTTTTAAAGTATTTCACGACCACCCCTCGCTAAAATTTAAAAAAAAAATTTTTCCAATTTTTTAAAATTTTTCACGACCCCCCACGCTAAAATTTTGAAAAAAATTTTTTACAATTTTTTAAAGTATTTCACGACCACCCCTCGCTAAAATTTAAAAAAAAAATTTTTCCAATTTTTTAAAATTTTTCACGACCACCCCTCGCTAAAATTTAAAAAAAAAATTTTTCCAATTTTTTAAAATTTTTCACGACCACCCTTCGCTAAAATTTTGAAAAAAATTTTTTACAATTTTTTAAAGTATTTCACGACCACCCCTCGCTAAAATTTAAAAAAAAAAATTTTCCAATTTTTTAAAATTTTTACGACCACCCCTCGCTAAAATTTTGCAAAAAATTTTTTACAATTTTTTAAAGTATTTCACGACCACCCCTCGCTAAAATTTAAAAAAAAAAATTTTCCAATTTTTTAAAATTTTTACGACCACCCCTCGCTAAAATTTTGCAAAAAATTTTTTAAAATTTTTCACGACCTCCCCTCGCTAAAATTTTGCAAAAAATTTTTTACAATTTTTTAAAAGTTTTCACGACCACCCCTCGCTAAAATTAAAAAAAAAATTTTTTACAATTTTTTAAAGTATTTCACGATCACCCCTCGCTAAAATTTAAAAAAAAAATTTTTCCAATTTTTTAAAATTTTTCACGACCACCCCTCGCTAAAATTTTGCAAAAAATTTTTTACAATTTTTTAAAGTATTTCACGACCACCCCTCGCTAAAATTTAAAAAAAAAAATTTTCCAATTTTTTAAAATTTTTACGACCACCCCTCGCTAAAATTTTGCAAAAAATTTTTCACAATTTTTTAATGTATTTCACGACCACCCCTCGCTAAAATTTTGAAAAAAATTTTTTACAATTTTTTAAAGTATTTCACGACCATCCCTCGCTAAAATTTTGCAAAAAATTTTTTACAATTTTTTAAAGTATTTCACGACCACCCCTCGCTAAAATTTTGCAAAAAATTTTTTACAATTTTTTAAAGTATTTCACGACCACCCCTCGCTAAAATTTTGCTAAAAATTTTTCACAATTTTTTAATGTATTTCACGACCACCCCTCGCTAAAATTTTGAAAAAAATTTTTTACAATTTTTTAAAGTATTTCACGACCACCCCTCGCTAAAATTTAAAAAAAAAATTTTTAAAATTTTTTAAAATTTTCACGAACCCCCTCGTTGACATTTAGAAAAAAATTTTTTACAATTTTTTAAAGTATTTCACGACCACCCCTCGCTAAAATTTAAAAAAAAAATTTTTCCAATTTTTTAAAATTTTTCACGACCCCCCACGCTAAAATTTGAAAAAAAGTTTTTACAATTTTTTAAAATTTTTCACGACCACCCCTCGCTAAAATTTTGCAAAAAATTTTTTACAATTTTTTAAAGTATTTCACGACCACCCCTCGCTAAAATTTAAAAAAAAAATTTTTCCAATTTTTTAAAATTTTTCACGACCCCCCACGCTAAAATTTTGAAAAAAATTTTTTACAATTTTTTAAAGTATTTCACGACCACCCCTCGCTAAAATTTAAAAAAAAAATTTTTCCAATTTTTTAAAATTTTTCACGACCACCCCTCGCTAAAATTTAAAAAAAAAATTTTTCCAATTTTTTAAAATTTTTCACGACCACCCTTCGCTAAAATTTTGAAAAAAATTTTTTACAATTTTTTAAAGTATTTCACGACCACCCCTCGCTAAAATTTAAAAAAAAAAATTTTCCAATTTTTTAAAATTTTTACGACCACCCCTCGCTAAAATTTTGCAAAAAATTTTTTACAATTTTTTAAAGTATTTCACGACCACCCCTCGCTAAAATTTAAAAAAAAAAATTTTCCAATTTTTTAAAATTTTTACGACCACCCCTCGCTAAAATTTTGCAAAAAATTTTTTAAAATTTTTCACGACCTCCCCTCGCTAAAATTTTGCAAAAAATTTTTTACAATTTTTTAAAAGTTTTCACGACCACCCCTCGCTAAAATTAAAAAAAAAATTTTTTACAATTTTTTAAAGTATTTCACGATCACCCCTCGCTAAAATTTAAAAAAAAAATTTTTCCAATTTTTTAAAATTTTTCACGACCACCCCTCGCTAAAATTTTGCAAAAAATTTTTTACAATTTTTTAAAGTATTTCACGACCACCCCTCGCTAAAATTTAAAAAAAAAAATTTTCCAATTTTTTAAAATTTTTACGACCACCCCTCGCTAAAATTTTGCAAAAAATTTTTCACAATTTTTTAATGTATTTCACGACCACCCCTCGCTAAAATTTTGAAAAAAATTTTTTACAATTTTTTAAAGTATTTCACGACCATCCCTCGCTAAAATTTTGCAAAAAATTTTTTACAATTTTTTAAAGTATTTCACGACCACCCCTCGCTAAAATTTTGCAAAAAATTTTTTACAATTTTTTAAAGTATTTCACGACCACCCCTCGCTAAAATTTTGCTAAAAATTTTTCACAATTTTTTAATGTATTTCACGACCACCCCTCGCTAAAATTTTGAAAAAAATTTTTTACAATTTTTTAAAGTATTTCACGACCATCCCTCGCTAAAATTTTGCAAAAAATTTTTTACAATTTTTTAAAGTATTTCACGACCACCCCTCGCTAAAATTTTGCAAAAAATTTTTTACAATTTTTTAAAGTATTTCACGACCACCGCTCGCTAAAATTTAAAAAAAAAATTTTTCCAATTTTTTAAAATTTTTCACGACCCCCCACGCTAAAATTTGAAAAAAATTTTTTAAAATTTTTTATGATCCCACACGCTAAAATTTTGCAAAAAATTGTTTACAATTTTTTAAAATTTTTCACGACCACCCTTCGCTAAAATTTTGAAAAAAATTTTTTACAATTTTTTAAAGTATTTCACGACCACCCCTCGCTAAAATTTAAAAAAAAAAATTTTCCAATTTTTTAAAATTTTTACGACCACCCCTCGCTAAAATTTTGCAAAAAATTTTTTACAATTTTTTAAAGTATTTCACGACCACCCCTCGCTAAAATTTAAAAAAAAAATTTTTCCAATTTTTTAAAATTTTTCACGACCACCCTTCGCTAAAATTTTGAAAAAAATTTTTTACAATTTTTTAAAGTATTTCACGACCACCCCTCGCTAAAATTTAAAAAAAAAAATTTTCCAATTTTTTAAAATTTTTACGACCACCCCTCGCTAAAATTTTGCAAAAAATTTTTTACAATTTTTTAAAGTATTTCACGACCACCCCTCGCTAAAATTTAAAAAAAAAAATTTTCCAATTTTTTAAAATTTTTACGACCACCCCTCGCTAAAATTTTGCAAAAAATTTTTTAAAATTTTTCACGACCTCCCCTCGCTAAAATTTTGCAAAAAATTTTTTACAATTTTTTAAAAGTTTTCACGACCACCCCTCGCTAAAATTAAAAAAAAAATTTTTTACAATTTTTTAAAGTATTTCACGATCACCCCTCGCTAAAATTTAAAAAAAAAAATTTTTCCAATTTTTTAAAATTTTTCACGACCACCCCTCGCTAAAATTTTGAAAAAAATTTTTTACAATTTTTTAAAGTATTTCACGACCACCCCTCGCTAAAATTAAAAAAAAAATTTTTCCAATTTTTTAAAATTTTTCACGACCCCCCACGCTAAAATTTGAAAAAAATTTTTTACAATTTTTTAAATTTTTAACGACCACCCCTCGCTAAAATTTTGCAAAAAATTTTTTACAATTTTTTAAAGTATTTCACGACCACCCCACGCTAAAATTTTGAAAAAAATTTTTTAGAATTTTTTAAAATTTTTCACGACCACCCCTCGCTAAAATTTTGCAAAAAATTTTTTACAATTTTTTAAAGTATTTCACGACCACCCCTCGCTAAAATTTAAAAAAAAAAATTTTCCAATTTTTTAAAATTTTTACGACCACCCTTCGCTAAAATTTTGAAAAAAATTTTTTACAATTTTTTAAAGTATTTCACGACCACCCCTCGCTAAAATTTAAAAAAAAAATTTTTCCAATTTTTTAAAATTTTCCACGACCACCCCTCGCTAAAAGTTTGCAAAAAATTTTTTACAATTTTTTAAAGTATTTCACGACCACCCCTCGCTAAAATTAAAAAAAAAAATTTTTCCAATTTTTTAAAGTATTTCACGACCACCCCACGTTAAAATTTGAAAAAATTTTTTTACAATTTTTTAAATTTTTCACGACCACCCCTCGCTAAAATTTTGCAAAAAATTTTTTACAATTTTTTAAAGTATTTCACGACCACCCCTCGCTAAAATTTTGAAAAAAATTTTTTACAATTTTTTAAAGTATTTCACGACCACCCCTCGCTAAAATTTTGCAAAAAATTTTTTACAATTTTTTAAAGTATTTCACGACCACCCCTCGCTAAAATTTAAAAAAAAAATTTTTCCAATTTTTTAAAATTTTTCACGACCCCCCACGCTAAAATTTGAAAAAAAGTTTTTACAATTTTTTAAAATTTTTCACGACCACCCTCGCTAAAATTTTGCAGAAAATTTTTTACAATTTTTTAAAGTATTTCACGACCACCACTCGCTAAAATTAAAAAAAAAAATTTTTACAATTTTTTAAAATTTTTCACGACCACCCCTCGCTAAAATTTAAAAAAAAAATTTTTCCAATTTTTTAAAATTTTTCACGACCCCCCACGCTAAAATTTGAAAAAAATTTTTTAAAATTTTTTATGATCCCACACGCTAAAATTTTGCAAAAAATTGTTTACAATTTTTTAAAATTTTTCACGACCACCCCTCGCTAAAATTTTGCAAAAAATTTTTTACAATTTTTTAAAGTATTTCACGACCACCCCTCGCTAAAATTAAAAAAAAAAAATTTTCCAATTTTTTAAAATTTTTCACGACCACCCCTCGCTAAAATTTAAAAAAAAAATTTTTCCAATTTTTTAAAATTTTTCACGACCATCCCTCGCTAAAATTTTGAAAAAAATTTTTTACAATTTTTTAAAGTATTTCACGACCACCCCTCGCTAAAATTAAAAAAAAAATTTTTCCAATTTTTTAAAATTTTTCACGACCCCCCACGCTAAAATTTGAAAAAAATTTTTTACAATTTTTTAAAATTTTTCACGACCACCCTTCGCTAAAATTTTGAAAAAAATTTTTTACAATTTTTTAAAGTATTTCACGACCACCCCTCGCTAAAATTTAAAAAAAAAATTTTCCAATTTTTTAAAATTTTTACGACCACCCCTCGCTAAAATTTTGCAAAAAATTTTTTACAATTTTTTAAAGTATTTCACGACCACCCCTCGCTAAAATTTAAAAAAAAAAATTTTCCAATTTTTTAAAATTTTTACGACCACCCCTCGCTAAAATTTTGCAAAAAATTTTTTAAAATTTTTCACGACCTCCCCTCGCTAAAATTTTGCAAAAAATTTTTTACAATTTTTTAAAAGTTTTCACGACCACCCCTCGCTAAAATTAAAAAAAAAATTTTTTACAATTTTTTAAAGTATTTCACGATCACCCCTCGCTAAAATTTAAAAAAAAAATTTTTCCAATTTTTTAAAATTTTTCACGACCACCCCTCGCTAAAATTTTGAAAAAAATTTTTTACAATTTTTTAAAGTATTTCACGACCACCCCTCGCTAAAATTAAAAAAAAAATTTTTCCAATTTTTTAAAATTTTTCACGACCCCCCACGCTAAAATTTGAAAAAAATTTTTTACAATTTTTTAAATTTTTAACGACCACCCCTCGCTAAAATTTTGCAAAAAATTTTTTACAATTTTTTAAAGTATTTCACGACCACCCCACGCTAAAATTTTGAAAAAAATTTTTTAGAATTTTTTAAAATTTTTCACGACCACCCCTCGCTAAAATTTTGCAAAAAATTTTTTACAATTTTTTAAAGTATTTCACGACCACCCCTCGCTAAAATTTAAAAAAAAAAATTTTCCAATTTTTTAAAATTTTTACGACCACCCTTCGCTAAAATTTTGAAAAAAATTTTTTACAATTTTTTAAAGTATTTCACGACCACCCCTCGCTAAAATTTAAAAAAAAAATTTTTCCAATTTTTTAAAATTTTCCACGACCACCCCTCGCTAAAATTTTGCAAAAAATTTTTTACAATTTTTTAAAGTATTTCACGACCACCCCTCGCTAAAATTAAAAAAAAAAATTTTTCCAATTTTTTAAAATTTTTCACGTCCACCCCTCGCTAAAATTTTGAAAAAAATTTTTTACAATTTTTTAAAGTATTTCACGACCACCCCTCGCTAAAATTTAAAAAAAAAATTTTTCCAATTTTTTAAAATTTTTCACGACCCCCCACGCTAAAATTTGAAAAAAAGTTTTTACAATTTTTTAAAATTTTTCACGACCACCCCTCGCTAAAATTTTGCAAAAAATTTTTTACAATTTTTTAAAGTATTTCACGACCACCCCTCGCTAAAATTAAAAAAAAAAATTTTTACAATTTTTTAAAATTTTTCACGACCACCCCTCGCTAAAATTTAAAAAAAAAATTTTTCCAATTTTTTAAAATTTTTCACGACCCCCCACGCTAAAATTTGAAAAAAATTTTTTAAAATTTTTTATGATCCCACACGCTAAAATTTTGCAAAAAATTGTTTACAATTTTTTAAAGTATTTCACGACCACCCCTCGCTAAAATTTTGCAAAAAATTTTTTACAATTTTTTAAAGTATTTCACGACCACCCCTCGCTAAAATTAAAAAAAAAAAATTTTCCAATTTTTTAAAATTTTTCACGACCACCCCTCGCTAAAATTTAAAAAAAAAAATTTTCCAATTTTTTAAAATTTTTCACGACCACCCCTCGCTAAAATTTTGAAAAAAATTTTTTACAATTTTTTAAAGTATTTCACGACCACCCCTCGCTAAAATTTAAAAAAAAAATTTTTAAAATTTTTTAAAATTTTCACGAACCCCCTCGTTGACATTTAGAAAAAAATTTTTTACAATTTTTCACGAGCACATTTCGCTAAAATTTTGCAAAAAATTTTTTAAAATTTTTCACGACCGCCCCTCGCTAAAATTTTGCAAAAAATTTTTTACAATTTTTTAAAGTATTTCACGACCACCCCTCGCTAAAATTTAAAAAAAAAATTTTTACAATTTTTTAAAATTTTTCACGACCACCCCTCGCTAAAATTAAAAAAAAAATTGTTTACAATTTTTTAAAGTATTTCAAGATCACCCCACGCTAAAATTTAAAAAAAAAATTTTTCCAATTTTTTAAAATTTTTCACGACCACCCCTCGCTAAAATTTTGAAAAAATTTTTTTACAATTTTTTAAAGTATTTCACGACCACCCCTCGCTAAAATTAAAAAAAAAAAATTTTCCAATTTTTTAAAATTTTTCACGACCACCCCTCGCTAAAATTTTGCAAAAAATTTTTTACAATTTTTTAAAGTATTTCACGACCACCCCTCGCTAAAATTTAAAAAAAAAAATTTTCCAATTTTTTAAAATTTTTACGACCACCCTTCGCTAAAATTTTGAAAAAAATTTTTTACAATTTTTTAAAGTATTTCACGACCACCCCTCGCTAAAATTTAAAAAAAAATTTTTCCAATTTTTTAAAATTTTCCACGACCACCCCTCGCTAAAATTTTGAAAAAATTTTTTACAATTTTTTAAAGTATTTCAAGACCACCCCTCGCTAAAATTTAAAAAAAAAATTTTTCCAATTTTTTAAAATTTTTCACGACCCCCCACGCTAAAATTTGAAAAAAAGTTTTTACAATTTTTTAAAATTTTTCACGACCACCCCTCGCTAAAATTTTGCAAAAAATTTTTTACAATTTTTTAAAGTATTTCACGACCACCCCTCGCTAAAATTAAAAAAAAAAATTTTTACAATTTTTTAAAATTTTTCACGACCACCCCTCGCTAAAATTTAAAAAAAAAATTTTTCCAATTTTTTAAAATTTTTCACGACCCCCCACGCTAAAATTTGAAAAAAATTTTTTAAAATTTTTTATGATCCCACACGCTAAAATTTTGCAAAAAATTGTTTACAATTTTTTAAAATTTTTCACGACCACCCCTCGCTAAAATTTTGCAAAAAATTTTTTACAATTTTTTAAAGTATTTCACGACCACCCCTCGCTAAAATTTAAAAAAAAAATTTTTCCAATTTTTTAAAATTTTTCACGACCACCCCTCGCTAAAATTTTGAAAAAAATTTTTTACAATTTTTTAAAGTATTTCACGACCACCCCTCGCTAAAATTAAAAAAAAAATTTTTCCAATTTTTTAAAATTTTTCACGACCCCCCACGCTAAAATTTGAAAAAAATTTTTTACAATTTTTTAAATTTTTAACGACCACCCCTCGCTAAAATTTTGCAAAAAATTTTTTACAATTTTTTAAAGTATTTCACGACCACCCCACGCTAAAATTTTGAAAAAAATTTTTTAGAATTTTTTAAAATTTTTCACGACCACCCCTCGCTAAAATTTTGCAAAAAATTTTTTACAATTTTTTAAAGTATTTCACGACCACCCCTCGCTAAAATTTAAAAAAAAAAATTTTCCAATTTTTTAAAATTTTTACGACCACCCTTCGCTAAAATTTTGAAAAAAATTTTTTACAATTTTTTAAAGTATTTCACGACCACCCCTCGCTAAAATTTAAAAAAAAAATTTTTCCAATTTTTTAAAATTTTCCACGACCACCCCTCGCTAAAATTTTGCAAAAAATTTTTTACAATTTTTTAAAGTATTTCACGACCACCCCTCGCTAAAATTAAAAAAAAAAATTTTTCCAATTTTTTAAAATTTTTCACGTCCACCCCTCGCTAAAATTTTGAAAAAAATTTTTTACAATTTTTTAAAGTATTTCACGACCACCCCTCGCTAAAATTTAAAAAAAAAATTTTTCCAATTTTTTAAAATTTTTCACGACCCCCCACGCTAAAATTTGAAAAAAAGTTTTTACAATTTTTTAAAATTTTTCACGACCACCCCTCGCTAAAATTTTGCAAAAAATTTTTTACAATTTTTTAAAGTATTTCACGACCACCCCTCGCTAAAATTAAAAAAAAAAATTTTTACAATTTTTTAAAATTTTTCACGACCACCCCTCGCTAAAATTTAAAAAAAAAATTTTTCCAATTTTTTAAAATTTTTCACGACCCCCCACGCTAAAATTTGAAAAAAATTTTTTAAAATTTTTTATGATCCCACACGCTAAAATTTTGCAAAAAATTGTTTACAATTTTTTAAAGTATTTCACGACCACCCCTCGCTAAAATTTTGCAAAAAATTTTTTACAATTTTTTAAAGTATTTCACGACCACCCCTCGCTAAAATTAAAAAAAAAAAATTTTCCAATTTTTTAAAATTTTTCACGACCACCCCTCGCTAAAATTTAAAAAAAAAAATTTTCCAATTTTTTAAAATTTTTCACGACCACCCCTCGCTAAAATTTTGAAAAAAATTTTTTACAATTTTTTAAAGTATTTCACGACCACCCCTCGCTAAAATTTAAAAAAAAAATTTTTAAAATTTTTTAAAATTTTCACGAACCCCCTCGTTGACATTTAGAAAAAAATTTTTTACAATTTTTCACGAGCACATTTCGCTAAAATTTTGCAAAAAATTTTTTAAAATTTTTCACGACCGCCCCTCGCTAAAATTTTGCAAAAAATTTTTTACAATTTTTTAAAGTATTTCACGACCACCCCTCGCTAAAATTTAAAAAAAAAATTTTTACAATTTTTTA
Organism: Villa cingulata; assembly: GCA_951394055.1. Classification (NCBI taxonomy): domain Eukaryota; kingdom Metazoa; phylum Arthropoda; class Insecta; order Diptera; family Bombyliidae; genus Villa; species Villa cingulata. Next base: position 44,177 of record CATOAS010000031.1, on the reverse strand, counting down.
AAATTTTTCACGACCACCCCTCGCTAAAATTAAAAAAAAAATTGTTTACAATTTTTTAAAGTATTTCAAGATCACCCCACGCTAAAATTTAAAAAAAAAATTTTTCCAATTTTTTAAAATTTTTCACGACCACCCCTCGCTAAAATTTTGAAAAAATTTTTTTACAATTTTTTAAAGTATTTCACGACCACCCCTCGCTAAAATTAAAAAAAAAAAATTTTCCAATTTTTTAAAATTTTTCACGACCACCCCTCGCTAAAATTTTGCAAAAAATTTTTTACAATTTTTTAAAGTATTTCACGACCACCCCTCGCTAAAATTTAAAAAAAAAAATTTTCCAATTTTTTAAAATTTTTACGACCACCCTTCGCTAAAATTTTGAAAAAAATTTTTTACAATTTTTTAAAGTATTTCACGACCACCCCTCGCTAAAATTTAAAAAAAAATTTTTCCAATTTTTTAAAATTTTCCACGACCACCCCTCGCTAAAATTTTGAAAAAATTTTTTACAATTTTTTAAAGTATTTCAAGACCACCCCTCGCTAAAATTTAAAAAAAAAATTTTTCCAATTTTTTAAAATTTTTCACGACCCCCCACGCTAAAATTTGAAAAAAAGTTTTTACAATTTTTTAAAATTTTTCACGACCACCCCTCGCTAAAATTTTGCAAAAAATTTTTTACAATTTTTTAAAGTATTTCACGACCACCCCTCGCTAAAATTAAAAAAAAAAATTTTTACAATTTTTTAAAATTTTTCACGACCACCCCTCGCTAAAATTTAAAAAAAAAATTTTTCCAATTTTTTAAAATTTTTCACGACCCCCCACGCTAAAATTTGAAAAAAATTTTTTAAAATTTTTTATGATCCCACACGCTAAAATTTTGCAAAAAATTGTTTACAATTTTTTAAAATTTTTCACGACCACCCCTCGCTAAAATTTTGCAAAAAATTTTTTACAATTTTTTAAAGTATTTCACGACCACCCCTCGCTAAAATTAAAAAAAAAAATTTTTCCAATTTTTTAAAATTTTTCACGACCACCCCTCGCTAAAATTTAAAAAAAAAAATTTTTCTAATTTTTTAAAATTTTTCACGACCACCCCTCTCTAAAATTTTGAAAAAAATTTTTTACAATTTTTTAAAGTATTTCACGACCACCCCTCGCTAAAATTTAAAAAAAAAATTTTTAAAATTTTTTAAAATTTTCACGAACCCCCTCGTTGACATTTAGAAAAAAATTTTTTACAATTTTTTAAAGTATTTCACGACCACCCCTCGCTAAAATTAAAAAAAAAAATTTTTCCAATTTTTTAAAATTTTTCACGACCCCCCACGCTAAAATTTGAAAAAAAGTTTTTACAATTTTTTAAAATTTTTCACGACCACCCCTCGCTAAAATTTTGCAAAAAATTTTTTACAATTTTTTAAAGTATTTCACGACCACCCCTCGCTAAAATTTAAAAAAAAAATTTTTCCAATTTTTTAAAATTTTTCACGACCCCCCACGCTAAAATTTTGAAAAAAATTTTTTACAATTTTTTAAAGTATTTCACGACCACCCCTCGCTAAAATTTAAAAAAAAAATTTTTCCAATTTTTTAAAATTTTTCACGACCACCCCTCGCTAAAATTTAAAAAAAAAATTTTTCCAATTTTTTAAAATTTTTCACGACCACCCTTCGCTAAAATTTTGAAAAAAATTTTTTACAATTTTTTAAAGTATTTCACGACCACCCCTCGCTAAAATTTAAAAAAAAAAATTTTCCAATTTTTTAAAATTTTTACGACCACCCCTCGCTAAAATTTTGCAAAAAATTTTTTACAATTTTTTAAAGTATTTCACGACCACCCCTCGCTAAAATTTAAAAAAAAAAATTTTCCAATTTTTTAAAATTTTTACGACCACCCCTCGCTAAAATTTTGCAAAAAATTTTTTAAAATTTTTCACGACCTCCCCTCGCTAAAATTTTGCAAAAAATTTTTTACAATTTTTTAAAAGTTTTCACGACAACCCCTCGCTAAAATTAAAAAAAAAATTTTTTACAATTTTTTAAAGTATTTCACGATCACCCCTCGCTAAAATTTAAAAAAAAAATTTTTCCAATTTTTTAAAATTTTTCACGACCACCCCTCGCTAAAATTTTGCAAAAAATTTTTTACAATTTTTTAAAGTATTTCACGACCACCCCTCGCTAAAATTTAAAAAAAAAAATTTTCCAATTTTTTAAAATTTTTACGACCACCCCTCGCTAAAATTTTGCAAAAAATTTTTCACAATTTTTTAATGTATTTCACGACCACCCCTCGCTAAAATTTTGAAAAAAATTTTTTACAATTTTTTAAAGTATTTCACGACCATCCCTCGCTAAAATTTTGCAAAAAATTTTTTACAATTTTTTAAAGTATTTCACGACCACCCCTCGCTAAAATTTTGCAAAAAATTTTTTACAATTTTTTAAAGTATTTCACGACCACCCCTCGCTAAAATTTTGCTAAAAATTTTTCACAATTTTTTAATGTATTTCACGACCACCCCTCGCTAAAATTTTGAAAAAAATTTTTTACAATTTTTTAAAGTATTTCACGACCATCCCTCGCTAAAATTTTGCAAAAAATTTTTTACAATTTTTTAAAGTATTTCACGACCACCCCTCGCTAAAATTTTGCAAAAAATTTTTTACAATTTTTTAAAGTATTTCACGACCACCCCTCGCTAAAATTTAAAAAAAAAATTTTTCCAATTTTTTAAAATTTTTCACGACCCCCCACGCTAAAATTTGAAAAAAATTTTTTAAAATTTTTTATGATCCCACACGCTAAAATTTTGCAAAAAATTGTTTACAATTTTTTAAAATTTTTCACTACCACCCCTCGCTAAAATTTTGCAAAAAATTTTTTACAATTTTTTAAAGTATTTCACGACCACCCCTCGCTAAAATTAAAAAAAAAAAATTTTCCAATTTTTTAAAATTTTTCACGACCACCCCTCGCTAAAATTTAAAAAAAAAATTTTTCCAATTTTTTAAAATATTTCACGACCACCCTTCGCTAAAATTTTGAAAAAAATTTTTTACAATTTTTTAAAGTATTTCACGACCACCCCTCGCTAAAATTTAAAAAAAAAAATTTTCCAATTTTTTAAAATTTTTACGACCACCCCTCGCTAAAATTTTGCAAAAAATTTTTTACAATTTTTTAAAGTATTTCACGACCACCCCTCGCTAAAATTTAAAAAAAAAAATTTTCCAATTTTTTAAAATTTTTACGACCACCCCTCGCTAAAATTTTGCAAAAAATTTTTTAAAATTTTTCACGACCTCCCCTCGCTAAAATTTTGCAAAAAATTTTTTACAATTTTTTAAAAGTTTTCACGACCACCCCTCGCTAAAATTAAAAAAAAAATTTTTTACAATTTTTTAAAGTATTTCACGATCACCCCTCGCTAAAATTTAAAAAAAAAAATTTTTCCAATTTTTTAAAATTTTTCACGACCACCCCTCGCTAAAATTTTGAAAAAAATTTTTTACAATTTTTTAAAGTATTTCACGACCACCCCTCGCTAAAATTAAAAAAAAAATTTTTCCAATTTTTTAAAATTTTTCACGACCCCCCACGCTAAAATTTGAAAAAAATTTTTTACAATTTTTTAAATTTTTAACGACCACCCCTCGCTAAAATTTTGCAAAAAATTTTTTACAATTTTTTAAAGTATTTCACGACCACCCCACGCTAAAATTTTGAAAAAAATTTTTTAGAATTTTTTAAAATTTTTCACGACCACCCCTCGCTAAAATTTTGCAAAAAATTTTTTACAATTTTTTAAAGTATTTCACGACCACCCCTCGCTAAAATTTAAAAAAAAAAATTTTCCAATTTTTTAAAATTTTTACGACCACCCTTCGCTAAAATTTTGAAAAAAATTTTTTACAATTTTTTAAAGTATTTCACGACCACCCCTCGCTAAAATTTAAAAAAAAAATTTTTCCAATTTTTTAAAATTTTCCACGACCACCCCTCGCTAAAAGTTTGCAAAAAATTTTTTACAATTTTTTAAAGTATTTCACGACCACCCCTCGCTAAAATTAAAAAAAAAAATTTTTCCAATTTTTTAAAATTTTTCACGTCCACCCCTCGCTAAAATTTTGAAAAAAATTTTTTACAATTTTTTAAAGTATTTCACGACCACCCCTCGCTAAAATTTAAAAAAAAAATTTTTCCAATTTTTTAAAATTTTTCACGACCCCCCACGCTAAAATTTGAAAAAAAGTTTTTACAATTTTTTAAAATTTTTCACGACCACCCCTCGCTAAAATTTTGCAAAAAATTTTTTACAATTTTTTAAAGTATTTCACGACCACCCCTCGCTAAAATTAAAAAAAAAAATTTTTACAATTTTTTAAAATTTTTCACGACCACCCCTCGCTAAAATTTAAAAAAAAAATTTTTCCAATTTTTTAAAATTTTTCACGACCCCCCACGCTAAAATTTGAAAAAAATTTTTTAAAATTTTTTATGATCCCACACGCTAAAATTTTGCAAAAAATTGTTTACAATTTTTTAAAATTTTTCACGACCACCCCTCGCTAAAATTTTGCAAAAAATTTTTTACAATTTTTTAAAGTATTTCACGACCACCCCTCGCTAAAATTTTGCTAAAAATTTTTCACAATTTTTTAATGTATTTCACGACCACCCCTCGCTAAAATTTTGAAAAAAATTTTTTACAATTTTTTAAAGTATTTCACGACCATCCCTCGCTAAAATTAAAAAAAAAATTGTTTACAATTTTTTAAAGTATTTCAAGATCACCCCACGCTAAAATTTAAAAAAAAAATTTTTCCAATTTTTTAAAATTTTTCACGACCACCCCTCGCTAAAATTTTGAAAAAATTTTTTTACAATTTTTTAAAGTATTTCACGACCACCCCTCGCTAAAATTAAAAAAAAAAAATTTTCCAATTTTTTAAAATTTTTCACGACCACCCCTCGCTAAAATTTTGCAAAAAATTTTTTACAATTTTTTAAAGTATTTCACGACCACCCCTCGCTAAAATTTAAAAAAAAAAATTTTCCAATTTTTTAAAATTTTTACGACCACCCTTCGCTAAAATTTTGAAAAAAATTTTTTACAATTTTTTAAAGTATTTCACGACCACCCCACGCTAAAATTTTGAAAAAAATTTTTTAGAATTTTTTAAAATTTTTCACGACCAGCCCTCGCTAAAATTTTGCAAAAAATTTTTTACAATTTTTTAAAGTATTTCACGACCACCCCTCGCTAAAATTTAAAAAAAAAAATTTTCCAATTTTTTAAAATTTTTACGACCACCCTTCGCTAAAATTTTGAAAAAAATTTTTTACAATTTTTTAAAGTATTTCACGACCACCCCTCGCTAAAATTTAGAAAAAAATTTTTTACAATTTTTCACGAGCACATTTCGCTAAAATTTTGCAAAAAATTTTTTAAAATTTTTCACGACCGCCCCTCGCTAAAATTTTGCAAAAAATTTTTTACAATTTTTTAAAGTATTTCACGACCACCCCTCGCTAAAATTTAAAAAAAAAATTTTTACAATTTTTTAAAATTTTTCACGACCACCCCTCGCTAAAATTAAAAAAAAAATTGTTTACAATTTTTTAAAGTATTTCAAGATCACCCCACGCTAAAATTTAAAAAAAAAATTTTTCCAATTTTTTAAAATTTTTCACGACCACCCCTCGCTAAAATTTTGAAAAAATTTTTTTACAATTTTTTAAAGTATTTCACGACCACCCCTCGCTAAAATTAAAAAAAAAAAATTTTCCAATTTTTTAAAATTTTTCACGACCACCCCTCGCTAAAATTTTGCAAAAAATTTTTTACAATTTTTTAAAGTATTTCACGACCACCCCTCGCTAAAATTTAAAAAAAAAAATTTTCCAATTTTTTAAAATTTTTACGACCACCCTTCGCTAAAATTTTGAAAAAAATTTTTTACAATTTTTTAAAGTATTTCACGACCACCCCTCGCTAAAATTTAAAAAAAAATTTTTCCAATTTTTTAAAATTTTCCACGACCACCCCTCGCTAAAATTTTGAAAAAATTTTTTACAATTTTTTAAAGTATTTCAAGACCACCCCTCGCTAAAATTTAAAAAAAAAATTTTTCCAATTTTTTAAAATTTTTCACGACCCCCCACGCTAAAATTTGAAAAAAAGTTTTTACAATTTTTTAAAATTTTTCACGACCACCCCTCGCTAAAATTTTGCAAAAAATTTTTTACAATTTTTTAAAGTATTTCACGACCACCCCTCGCTAAAATTAAAAAAAAAAATTTTTACAATTTTTTAAAATTTTTCACGACCACCCCTCGCTAAAATTTAAAAAAAAAATTTTTCCAATTTTTTAAAATTTTTCACGACCCCCCACGCTAAAATTTGAAAAAAATTTTTTAAAATTTTTTATGATCCCACACGCTAAAATTTTGCAAAAAATTGTTTACAATTTTTTAAAATTTTTCACGACCACCCCTCGCTAAAATTTTGCAAAAAATTTTTTACAATTTTTTAAAGTATTTCACGACCACCCCTCGCTAAAATTAAAAAAAAAAATTTTTCCAATTTTTTAAAATTTTTCACGACCACCCCTCGCTAAAATTTAAAAAAAAAAATTTTTCTAATTTTTTAAAATTTTTCACGACCACCCCTCTCTAAAATTTTGAAAAAAATTTTTTACAATTTTTTAAAGTATTTCACGACCACCCCTCGCTAAAATTTAAAAAAAAAATTTTTAAAATTTTTTAAAATTTTCACGAACCCCCTCGTTGACATTTAGAAAAAAATTTTTTACAATTTTTTAAAGTATTTCACGACCACCCCTCGCTAAAATTAAAAAAAAAAATTTTTCCAATTTTTTAAAATTTTTCACGACCCCCCACGCTAAAATTTGAAAAAAAGTTTTTACAATTTTTTAAAATTTTTCACGACCACCCCTCGCTAAAATTTTGCAAAAAATTTTTTACAATTTTTTAAAGTATTTCACGACCACCCCTCGCTAAAATTTAAAAAAAAAATTTTTCCAATTTTTTAAAATTTTTCACGACCCCCCACGCTAAAATTTTGAAAAAAATTTTTTACAATTTTTTAAAGTATTTCACGACCACCCCTCGCTAAAATTTAAAAAAAAAATTTTTCCAATTTTTTAAAATTTTTCACGACCACCCCTCGCTAAAATTTAAAAAAAAAATTTTTCCAATTTTTTAAAATTTTTCACGACCACCCTTCGCTAAAATTTTGAAAAAAATTTTTTACAATTTTTTAAAGTATTTCACGACCACCCCTCGCTAAAATTTAAAAAAAAAAATTTTCCAATTTTTTAAAATTTTTACGACCACCCCTCGCTAAAATTTTGCAAAAAATTTTTTACAATTTTTTAAAGTATTTCACGACCACCCCTCGCTAAAATTTAAAAAAAAAAATTTTCCAATTTTTTAAAATTTTTACGACCACCCCTCGCTAAAATTTTGCAAAAAATTTTTTAAAATTTTTCACGACCTCCCCTCGCTAAAATTTTGCAAAAAATTTTTTACAATTTTTTAAAAGTTTTCACGACCACCCCTCGCTAAAATTAAAAAAAAAATTTTTTACAATTTTTTAAAGTATTTCACGATCACCCCTCGCTAAAATTTAAAAAAAAAATTTTTCCAATTTTTTAAAATTTTTCACGACCACCCCTCGCTAAAATTTTGCAAAAAATTTTTTACAATTTTTTAAAGTATTTCACGACCACCCCTCGCTAAAATTTAAAAAAAAAAATTTTCCAATTTTTTAAAATTTTTACGACCACCCCTCGCTAAAATTTTGCAAAAAATTTTTCACAATTTTTTAATGTATTTCACGACCACCCCTCGCTAAAATTTTGAAAAAAATTTTTTACAATTTTTTAAAGTATTTCACGACCATCCCTCGCTAAAATTTTGCAAAAAATTTTTTACAATTTTTTAAAGTATTTCACGACCACCCCTCGCTAAAATTTTGCAAAAAATTTTTTACAATTTTTTAAAGTATTTCACGACCACCCCTCGCTAAAATTTTGCTAAAAATTTTTCACAATTTTTTAATGTATTTCACGACCACCCCTCGCTAAAATTTTGAAAAAAATTTTTTACAATTTTTTAAAGTATTTCACGACCATCCCTCGCTAAAATTTTGCAAAAAATTTTTTACAATTTTTTAAAGTATTTCACGACCACCCCTCGCTAAAATTTTGCAAAAAATTTTTTACAATTTTTTAAAGTATTTCACGACCACCCCTCGCTAAAATTTAAAAAAAAAATTTTTCCAATTTTTTAAAATTTTTCACGACCCCCCACGCTAAAATTTGAAAAAAATTTTTTAAAATTTTTTATGATCCCACACGCTAAAATTTTGCAAAAAATTGTTTACAATTTTTTAAAATTTTTCACTACCACCCCTCGCTAAAATTTTGCAAAAAATTTTTTACAATTTTTTAAAGTATTTCACGACCACCCCTCGCTAAAATTAAAAAAAAAAAATTTTCCAATTTTTTAAAATTTTTCACGACCACCCCTCGCTAAAATTTAAAAAAAAAATTTTTCCAATTTTTTAAAATTTTTCACGACCACCCTTCGCTAAAATTTTGAAAAAAATTTTTTACAATTTTTTAAAGTATTTCACGACCACCCCTCGCTAAAATTTAAAAAAAAAAATTTTCCAATTTTTTAAAATTTTTACGACCACCCCTCGCTAAAATTTTGCAAAAAATTTTTTACAATTTTTTAAAGTATTTCACGACCACCCCTCGCTAAAATTTAAAAAAAAAAATTTTCCAATTTTTTAAAATTTTTACGACCACCCCTCGCTAAAATTTTGCAAAAAATTTTTTAAAATTTTTCACGACCTCCCCTCGCTAAAATTTTGCAAAAAATTTTTTACAATTTTTTAAAAGTTTTCACGACCACCCCTCGCTAAAATTAAAAAAAAAATTTTTTACAATTTTTTAAAGTATTTCACGATCACCCCTCGCTAAAATTTAAAAAAAAAAATTTTTCCAATTTTTTAAAATTTTTCACGACCACCCCTCGCTAAAATTTTGAAAAAAATTTTTTACAATTTTTTAAAGTATTTCACGACCACCCCTCGCTAAAATTAAAAAAAAAATTTTTCCAATTTTTTAAAATTTTTCACGACCCCCCACGCTAAAATTTGAAAAAAATTTTTTACAATTTTTTAAATTTTTAACGACCACCCCTCGCTAAAATTTTGCAAAAAATTTTTTACAATTTTTTAAAGTATTTCACGACCACCCCACGCTAAAATTTTGAAAAAAATTTTTTAGAATTTTTTAAAATTTTTCACGACCACCCCTCGCTAAAATTTTGCAAAAAATTTTTTACAATTTTTTAAAGTATTTCACGACCACCCCTCGCTAAAATTTAAAAAAAAAAATTTTCCAATTTTTTAAAATTTTTACGACCACCCTTCGCTAAAATTTTGAAAAAAATTTTTTACAATTTTTTAAAGTATTTCACGACCACCCCTCGCTAAAATTTAAAAAAAAAATTTTTCCAATTTTTTAAAATTTTCCACGACCACCCCTCGCTAAAAGTTTGCAAAAAATTTTTTACAATTTTTTAAAGTATTTCACGACCACCCCTCGCTAAAATTAAAAAAAAAAATTTTTCCAATTTTTTAAAATTTTTCACGTCCACCCCTCGCTAAAATTTTGAAAAAAATTTTTTACAATTTTTTAAAGTATTTCACGACCACCCCTCGCTAAAATTTAAAAAAAAAATTTTTCCAATTTTTTAAAATTTTTCACGACCCCCCACGCTAAAATTTGAAAAAAAGTTTTTACAATTTTTTAAAGTATTTCACGACCACCCCTCGCTAAAATTAAAATAAAAAATTTTTCCAATTTTTTAAAATTTTTCACGACCACCCCTCGCTAAAATTTTGAAAAAAATTTTTTACAATTTTTTAAAGTATTTCACGACCACCCCTCGCTAAAATTTTGAAAAAAATTTTTTACAATTTTTTAAAGTATTTCACGACCACCCCTCGCTAAAATTTAAAAAAAAAATTTTTCCAATTTTTTAAAATTTTTCACGACCCTCCACGCTAAAATTTGAAAAAAATTTTTTAAAATTTTTTATGACCACATTTCGCTAAAATTTTGCAAAAAATTTTTTAAAATTTTTCACGACAACCCTGGCTAAAATTTTGCAAAAATTTTTCTAAAATTTTTCACGACCCCCCTCGCTAAAAGTTTGAAAAAAATTTTTTACAATTTTTTAAAATTTTTCACGACCCCCCACGCTAAAATTTGAAAAAAATTTTCTACAATTTTTTAAAATTTTTCACGACCACCCCTCGCTAAAATTTAAAAAAAAAATTTTTCCAATTTTTTAAAATTTTTCACGACCACCCCTCGCTAAAATTTAAAAAAAAAATTTTTCCAATTTTTTAAAATTTTTCACGACCACCCCTCGCTAAAATTTTGAAAAAAATTTTTTACAATTTTTTAAAGTATTTCACGACCACCCCTCGCTAAAATTTAAAAAAAAAATTTTTCCAATTTTTTAAAATTTTTCACGACCACCCCTCGCTAAAATTTTGAAAAAAATTTTTTACAATTTTTTAAAGTATTTCACGACCACCCCTCGCTAAAATTTAAAAAAAAAATTTTTCCAATTTTTTAAAATTTTTCACGAACCTCCACGCTAAAATTTGAAAAAAATTTTTTAAAATTTTTCACGACCCACCTCGCTAAAATTTAGAAAAAAATTTTTTAAAATTTTTTAAAATTTTCACGAACCCCCTCGCTGACATTTAGAAAAAAATTTTTTACAATTTTTCACGACCACATTTCGCTAAAATTTTGCAAAAAATTTTTTAAAATTTTTCACGACAACCCTGGCTAAAATTTTGCAAAAATTTTTCTAAAATTTTTCACGACCCCCCTCGCTAAAATTTTGAAAAAAATTTTTTACAATTTTTTAAAGTATTTCACGACCACCCCTCGCTTAAATTTTGCAAAAAATTTTTTACAATTTTTTAAAGTATTTCACGACCACCCCTCGCTAAAATTAAAAAAAAAATTTTTCCAATTTTTTAAAATTTTTCACGACCACCCCTCGCTAAAATTTAAAAAAAAAATTTTTCCAATTTTTTAAAATTTTTCACGACCACCCCTCGCTAAAATTTTGAAAAAAATTTTTTACAATTTTTTAAAGTATTTCACGACCACCCCTCGCTAAAATTTAAAAAAAAAATTTTTCCAATTTTTTAAAATTTTTCACGACCCTCCACGCTAAAATTTGAAAAAAATTTTTTAAAATTTTTCACGACCCCCCTCGCTAAAATTTAGAAAAAAATTTTTTAAAATTTTTTAAAATTTTCACGAACCCCCTCGCTGACATTTAGAAAAAAATTTTTTACAATTTTTCACGACCACATTTCGCTAAAATTTTGCAAAAAATTTTTTAATATTTTTCACGACAACCCTGGCTAAAATTTTGCAAAAATTTTTCTAAAATTTTTCACGACCCCCCTCGCTAAAATTTTGAAAAAAATTTTTTACAATTTTTAAAATTTTTCACGACCCCCCACGCTAAAATTTGAAAAAAATTTTCTACAATTTTTTAAAATTTTTCACGACCACCCCTCGCTAAAATTTAAAAAAAAAATTTTTACAATTTTTTAAAGTATTTCACGACCACCCCTCGCTAAAATTTTGAAAAAAATTTTTTACAATTTTTTAAAGTATTTCACGACCACCCCTCGCTAAAATTTTGAAAAAAATTTTTTACAATTTTTTAAAATTTTTCACGACCACCCCTCGCTAAAATTTTGCAAAAAATTTTTTACAATTTTTTAAAGTATTTTACGACCACCCCTCGCTAAAATTAAAAAAAAAAATTTTTCCAATTTTTTAAAATTTTTCACGACCCCCCTCGCTAAAATTTTAAAAAAAAAATTTTCCAATTTTTTAAAATTTTTCACGACCCCCCACGCTAAAATTTGAAAAAAATTTTTTACAATTTTTTAAAATTTTTCACGACCACCCCTCGCTAAAATTTAAAAAAAAAATTTTTCCAATTTTTTAAAATTTTCCACGACCACCCCTCGCTAAAATTTTGCAAAAAATTTTTTACAATTTTTTAAAGTATTTCACGACCACCCCTCGCTAAAATTAAAAAAAAAAATTTTTCCAATTTTTTAAAATTTTTCACGACCCCCCACGGTAAAATTTGAAAAAAAGTTTTTACAATTTTTTAAAATTTTTCACGACCACCCCTCGCTAAAATTTTGCAAAAAATTTTTTACAATTTTTTAAAGTATTTCACGACCACCCCTCGCTAAAATTAAAAAAAAAAAATTTTCCAATTTTTTAAAATTTTTCACGACCCCCCACGCTAAAATTTGAAAAAAAGTTTTTACAATTTTTTAAAATTTTTCACGACCACCCCTCGCTAAAATTTTGCAAAAAATTTTTTACAATTTTTTAAAGTATTTCACGACCACCCCTCGCTAAAATTAAAAAAAAAAAATTTTCCAATTTTTTAAAATTTTTCACGACCACCCCTCGCTAAAATTTAAAAAAAAAATTTTTCCAATTTTTTAAAATTTTTCACGACCATCCCTCGCTAAAATTTAAAAAAAAAAATTTTCCAATTTTTTAAAATTTTTACGACCACCCCTCGCTAAAATTTTGCAAAAAATTTTTTACAATTTTTTAAAGTATTTCACGACCACCCCTCGCTAAAATTTTGAAAAAAATTTTTTAGAATTTTTTAAAATTTTTCACGACCACCCCTCGCTAAAATTTTGCAAAAAATTTTTTACAATTTTTTAAAGTATTTCACGACCACCCCTCGCTAAAATTTAAAAAAAAAAATTTTCCAATTTTTTAAAATTTTTACGACCACCCTTCGCTAAAATTTAAAAAAAAAATTTTTCCAATTTTTTAAAATTTTCCACGACCACCCCTCGCTAAAATTTTGCAAAAAATTTTTTACAATTTTTTAAAGTATTTCACGACCACCCCTCGCTAAAATTAAAAAAAAAAATTTTTCCAATTTTTTAAAATTTTTCACGACCCCCCACGCTAAAATTTGAAAAAAAGTTTTTACAATTTTTTAAAATTTTTCACGACCACCCCTCGCTAAAATTTTGCAAAAAATTTTTTACAATTTTTTAAAGTATTTCACGACCACCCCTCGCTAAAATTAAAAAAAAAAAATTTTCCAATTTTTTAAAATTTTTCACGACCCCCCACGCTAAAATTTGAAAAAAAGTTTTTACAATTTTTTAAAATTTTTCACGACCACCCCTCGCTAAAATTTTGCAAAAAATTTTTTACAATTTTTTAAAGTATTTCACGACCACCCCTCGCTAAAATTAAAAAAAAAAAATTTTCCAATTTTTTAAAATTTTTCACGACCACCCCTCGCTAAAATTTAAAAAAAAAATTTTTCCAATTTTTTAAAATTTTTCACGACCATCCCTCGCTAAAATTTAAAAAAAAAAATTTTCCAATTTTTTAAAATTTTTACGACCACCCCTCGCTAAAATTTTGCAAAAAATTTTTTAAAATTTTTCACGACCTCCCCTCGCTAAAATTTTGCAAAAAATTTTTTACAATTTTTTAAAAGTTTTCACGACCACCCCTCGCTAAAATTAAAAAAAAATTTTTTACAATTTTTTAAAGTATTTCACGATCACCCCTCTCTAAAATTTAAAAAAAAAATTTTTCCAATTTTTTAAAATTTTTCACGACCACCCCTCGCTAAAATTTTGAAAAAAATTTTTTACAATTTTTTAAAGTATTTCACGACCACCCCTCGCTAAAATTAAAAAAAAAATTTTTCCAATTTTTTAAAATTTTTCACGACCCCCCACGCTAAAATTTGAAAAAAATTTTTTACAATTTTTTAAATTTTTAACGACCACCCCTCGCTAAAATTTTGCAAAAAATTTTTTACAATTTTTTAAAGTATTTCACGACCACCCCACGCTAAAATTTTGAAAAAAATTTTTTAGAATTTTTTAAAATTTTTCACGACCACCCCTCGCTAAAATTTTGCAAAAAATTTTTTACAATTTTTTAAAGTATTTCACGACCACCCCTCGCTAAAATTTAAAAAAAAAAATTTTCCAATTTTTTAAAATTTTTACGACCACCCTTCGCTAAAATTTTGAAAAAAATTTTTTACAATTTTTTAAAGTATTTCACGACCACCCCTCGCTAAAATTTAAAAAAAAAATTTTTCCAATTTTTTAAAATTTTCCACGACCACCCCTCGCTAAAATTTTGCAAAAAATTTTTTACAATTTTTTAAAGTATTTCACGACCACCCCTCGCTAAAATTAAAAAAAAAAATTTTTCCAATTTTTTAAAATTTTTCACGTCCACCCCTCGCTAAAATTTTGAAAAAAATTTTTTACAATTTTTTAAAGTATTTCACGACCACCCCTCGCTAAAATTTAAAAAAAAAATTTTTCCAATTTTTTAAAATTTTTCACGACCCCCCACGCTAAAATTTGAAAAAAAGTTTTTACAATTTTTTAAAATTTTTCACGACCACCCCTCGCTAAAATTTTGCAAAAAATTTTTTACAATTTTTTAAAGTATTTCACGACCACCCCTCGCTAAAATTAAAAAAAAAAATTTTTACAATTTTTTAAAATTTTTCACGACCACCCCTCGCTAAAATTTAAAAAAAAAATTTTTCCAATTTTTTAAAATTTTTCACGACCCCCCACGCTAAAATTTGAAAAAAATTTTTTAAAATTTTTTATGATCCCACACGCTAAAATTTTGCAAAAAATTGTTTACAATTTTTTAAAATTTTTCACGACCACCCCTCGCTAAAATTTTGCAAAAAATTTTTTACAATTTTTTAAAGTATTTCACGACCACCCCTCGCTAAAATTAAAAAAAAAAAATTTTCCAATTTTTTAAAATTTTTCACGACCACCCCTCGCTAAAATTTAAAAAAAAAATTTTTTACAATTTTTTAAAGTATTTCACGACCACCCCTCGCTAAAATTTAAAAAAAAAATTTTTAAAATTTTTTAAAATTTTCACGAACCCCCTCGTTGACATTTAGAAAAAAATTTTTTACAATTTTTCACGAGCACATTTCGCTAAAATTTTGCAAAAAATTTTTTAAAATTTTTCACGACCGCCCCTCGCTAAAATTTTGCAAAAAATTTTTTACAATTTTTTAAAGTATTTCACGACCACCCCTCGCTAAAATTTAAAAAAAAAATTTTTACAATTTTTTAAAATTTTTCACGACCACCCCTCGCTAAAATTAAAAAAAAAATTGTTTACAATTTTTTAAAGTATTTCAAGATCACCCCACGCTAAAATTTAAAAAAAAATTTTTCCAATTTTTTAAAATTTTTCACGACCACCCCTCGCTAAAATTTTGAAAAAATTTTTTTACAATTTTTTAAAGTATTTCACGACCACCCCTCGCTAAAATTTAAAAAAAATTTTTTCCAATTTTTTAAAATTTTCCACGACCACCCCTCGCTAAAATTTTGCAAAAAATTTTTTACAATTTTTTAAAGTATTTCAAGACCACCCCTCGCTAAAATTTAAAAAAAAAATTTTTCCAATTTTTTAAAATTTTTCACGACCCCCCACGCTAAAATTTGAAAAAAAGTTTTTACAATTTTTTAAAATTTTTCACGACCACCCCTCGCTAAAATTTTGCAAAAAATTTTTTACAATTTTTTAAAGTATTTCACGACCACCCCTCGCTAAAATTAAAAAAAAAAATTTTTACAATTTTTTAAAATTTTTCACGACCACCCCTCGCTAAAATTTAAAAAAAAAATTTTTCCAATTTTTTAAAATTTTTCACGACCCCCCACGCTAAAATTTGAAAAAAATTTTTTAAAATTTTTTATGATCCCACACGCTAAAATTTTGCAAAAAATTGTTTACAATTTTTTAAAATTTTTCACGACCACCCCTCGCTAAAATTTTGCAAAAAATTTTTTACAATTTTTTAAAGTATTTCACGACCACCCCTCGCTAAAATTAAAAAAAAAAATTTTTCCAATTTTTTAAAATTTTTCACGACCACCCCTCGCTAAAATTTAAAAAAAAAAATTTTTCTAATTTTTTAAAATTTTTCACGACCACCCCTCTCTAAAATTTTGAAAAAAATTTTTTACAATTTTTTAAAGTATTTCACGACCACCCCTCGCTAAAATTTAAAAAAAAAATTTTTAAAATTTTTTAAAATTTTCACGAACCCCCTCGTTGACATTTAGAAAAAAATTTTTTACAATTTTTTAAAGTATTTCACGACCACCCCTCGCTAAAATTAAAAAAAAAAATTTTTCCAATTTTTTAAAATTTTTCACGACCCCCCACGCTAAAATTTGAAAAAAAGTTTTTACAATTTTTTAAAATTTTTCACGACCACCCCTCGCTAAAATTTTGCAAAAAATTTTTTACAATTTTTTAAAGTATTTCACGACCACCCCTCGCTAAAATTTAAAAAAAAAATTTTTCCAATTTTTTAAAATTTTTCACGACCCCCCACGCTAAAATTTGAAAAAAATTTTTTAAAATTTTTTATGATCCCACACGCTAAAATTTTGCAAAAAATTGTTTACAATTTTTTAAAATTTTTCACGACCACCCCTCGCTAAAATTTTGCAAAAAATTTTTTACAATTTTTTAAAGTATTTCACGACCACCCCTCGCTAAAATTAAAAAAAAAAAATTTTCCAATTTTTTAAAATTTTTCACGACCACCCCTCGCTAAAATTTAAAAAAAAAATTTTTCCAATTTTTTAAAATTTTTCACGACCATCCCTCGCTAAAATTTTGAAAAAAATTTTTTACAATTTTTTAAAGTATTTCACGACCACCCCTCGCTAAAATTAAAAAAAAAATTTTTCCAATTTTTTAAAATTTTTCACGACCCCCCACGCTAAAATTTGAAAAAAATTTTTTACAATTTTTTAAAATTTTTCACGACCACCCTTCGCTAAAATTTTGAAAAAAATTTTTTACAATTTTTTAAAGTATTTCACGACCACCCCTCGCTAAAATTTAAAAAAAAAAATTTTCCAATTTTTTAAAATTTTTACGACCACCCCTCGCTAAAATTTTGCAAAAAATTTTTTACAATTTTTTAAAGTATTTCACGACCACCCCTCGCTAAAATTTAAAAAAAAAAATTTTCCAATTTTTTAAAATTTTTACGACCACCCCTCGCTAAAATTTTGCAAAAAATTTTTTACAATTTTTTAAAATTTTTCACGACCACCCTTCGCTAAAATTTTGAAAAAAATTTTTTACAATTTTTTAAAGTATTTCACGACCACCCCTCGCTAAAATTTAAAAAAAAAAATTTTCCAATTTTTTAAAATTTTTACGACCACCCCTCGCTAAAATTTTGCAAAAAATTTTTTACAATTTTTTAAAGTATTTCACGACCACCCCTCGCTAAAATTTAAAAAAAAAAATTTTCCAATTTTTTAAAATTTTTACGACCACCCCTCGCTAAAATTTTGCAAAAAATTTTTTAAAATTTTTCACGACCACCCCTCGCTAAAATTAAAAAAAAAATTTTTTACAATTTTTTAAAGTATTTCACGATCACCCCTCGCTAAAATTTAAAAAAAAAATTTTTCCAATTTTTTAAAATTTTTCACGACCACCCCTCGCTAAAATTTTGAAAAAAATTTTTTACAATTTTTTAAAGTATTTCACGACCACCCCTCGCTAAAATTAAAAAAAAAATTTTTACAATTTTTTAAAATTTTTCACGACCACCCCTCGCTAAAATTTAAAAAAAAAATTTTTCCAATTTTTTAAAATTTTTCACGACCCCCCACGCTAAAATTTGAAAAAAATTTTTTAAAATTTTTTATGATCCCACACGCTAAAATTTTGCAAAAAATTGTTTACAATTTTTTAAAATTTTTCACGACCACCCCTCGCTAAAATTTTGCAAAAAATTTTTTACAATTTTTTAAAGTATTTCACGACCACCCCTCGCTAAAATTAAAAAAAAAAAATTTTCCAATTTTTTAAAATTTTTCACGACCCCCCACGCTAAAATTTGAAAAAAAGTTTTTACAATTTTTTAAAGTATTTCACGACCACCCCTCGCTAAAATTTAAAAAAAAAAATTTTCCAATTTTTTAAAATTTTTACGACCACCCCTCGCTAAAATTTTGCAAAAAATTTTTTACAATTTTTTAAAGTATTTCACGACCACCCCTCGCTAAAATTTAAAAAAAAAAATTTTCCAATTTTTTAAAATTTTTACGACCACCCCTCGCTAAAATTTTGCAAAAAATTTTTTACAATTTTTTAAAATTTTTCACGACCACCCTTCGCTAAAATTTTGAAAAAAATTTTTTACAATTTTTTAAAGTATTTCACGACCACCCCTCGCTAAAATTTAAAAAAAAAAATTTTCCAATTTTTTAAAATTTTTACGACCACCCCTCGCTAAAATTTTGCAAAAAATTTTTTACAATTTTTTAAAGTATTTCACGACCACCCCTCGCTAAAATTTAAAAAAAAAAAATTTCCAATTTTTTAAAATTTTTACGACCACCCCTCGCTAAAATTTTGCAAAAAATTTTTTAAAATTTTTCACGACCACCCCTCGCTAAAATTAAAAAAAAAATTTTTTACAATTTTTTAAAGTATTTCACGATCACCCCTCGCTAAAATTTAAAAAAAAAATTTTTCCAATTTTTTAAAATTTTTCACGACCACCCCTCGCTAAAATTTTGAAAAAAATTTTTTACAATTTTTTAAAGTATTTCACGACCACCCCTCGCTAAAATTAAAAAAAAAATTTTTACAATTTTTTAAAATTTTTTACGACCACCCCTCGCTAAAATTTAAAAAAAAAATTTTTCCAATTTTTTAAAATTTTTCACGACCCCCCACGCTAAAATTTGAAAAAAATTTTTTAAAATTTTTTATGATCCCACACGCTAAAATTTTGCAAAAAATTGTTTACAATTTTTTAAAATTTTTCACGACCACCCCTCGCTAAAATTTTGCAAAAAATTTTTTACAATTTTTTAAAGTATTTCACGACCACCCCTCGCTAAAATTAAAAAAAAAAAATTTTCCAATTTTTTAAAATTTTTCACGACCCCCCACGCTAAAATTTGAAAAAAAGTTTTTACAATTTTTTAAAATTTTTGTTATTAATTTAGTTTTATTTCAATAAAGGTTACATTCCGACTGACTTATAATTCTTATAGTAATATATAATATAGTTGATAATGATTTAGAAAAATGACAATAGTGGGAAAAAGAGAAAAAAATATAGATTAGAAGATATGTAGATGAACATGATACATAATTCAATAACATACTCCTCCATTCATCTACATTTCTTCTATTACAATTTCTAAAATAATTCTTTAATACATAATTCATTTAAACAAAAATAGAATTTATTTGCTATGAGTGGCTTCGTTAATATATCTGCAGGCATATGGTTGGTGTCTATAAATTTTAACTTAATAATATCGTCATCATATGAAGTCAAATTGGCATTTTCTTCAGAATCTTTCTTCAATACATAAAATAAGCCATTCCTCTTCACTGCACGTAGGATGACCTGATTTTTCTTATTTTTCACGATTGCACTATCTTTAAAGAAAACAACTGAATGGTTATTGTCTGTTACTTTACTTACTGATATTAAATTAGAACGCAGATCGGGCACGTAAAGGGCATCTTTTAGCTTAATTAAGTTTTTACTTCCAGTATTTAAACAAGCTATTCCTTTTCCTTTTATGATTGTAGTATCTCCGTTCGCTAAGTTTATTTTACCTTGGTTAATTTTTTGTAATTCTAGAAATGTACTCGAATTTTTGATAAGATGTGATGTCGCTCCGCTATCAATTATCCATTCGTCTGTGTCTGTTTGTGTTTGAGATACCGCAAATAATATTTCTTCCGCATATGATGTATTAGCATGATATTTGTCTTTTGTTCTACAATTTGCTGCCTTATGACCATATTTATTGCACTTATAACACTTGATTTTTCTTCTGGAATGCTTAGTTTGATGGACATTTTCCTTTTTTTGTTCGGCAATTAATGCATTAGATGATGGTGACGGTGGCGATTGATTTAACCTAGCATTATATTCTTCGATAACTTTTATTTTTAAAGAAGATAAAGGTGGTAAGTCATCTCGTGATTCTATCGCTATACGAAAGTTTTCAAATTTTGCCGGTAAACTGTACAATAGCAAAATCGATAGTAGATCGTCATCAATGGAAATTTCAATTGATTTCAACTTATTTACGATGTCAAAAAAATCGGACACGTGTTTTTCAATGTCATCATCATTCGATGCCTTTGTTAATATTAACTTTTTTAACAAAGCCGCTTTTCTCGTCGGAATTTTTGCGTCATAGGTATCTCGTAATTTGTCCCATAATTCTTTTGATGTTTGGCAATCTTTGACGTCCTTTAGTAGTACCGGACTAATAGAAAGAATCAAATCTGCTATTGCTTTTTGATCCATTTTAATCCAATGCTCTTGTTTTTCTTCTGGTTTTCTGAGGTTACCAGATACATAGTCCCAGAAATCGTTTTTTATTAACAATGCCTTCATCTGGATTTTCCAGGTATCGTAATTTTCACTAGTCAACACATCCACTTTTATTAAATTTTGGCTCGACATGTTGTATTTTAATTTTACTATTTTTCACTAAAAAATTTTGATTTTAACAAAAAAAATTTTAATTCCACCGAAAAATTTACACTTTATTTAATTTTATTTTAATAATTTCTAATTTTTAATATCACCGATCACACAGATCTTAAGCGATTTCAAAAAAATGTTTTTTTTTTTTTTTATTCTTCTTAAAAAAAATTTTTTATCAAAAAACACCAGCACGTGCCTGGGCCCATAACCATTGTTATTAATTTAGTTTTATTTCAATAAAGGTTACATTCCGACTGACTTATAATTCTTATAGTAATATATAATATAGTTGATAATGATTTAGAAAAATGACAATAGTGGGAAAAAGAGAAAAAAATATAGATTAGAAGATATGTAGATGAACATGATACATAATTCAATAACAATTTTTCACGACCACCCCTCGCTAAAATTTTGCAAAAAATTTTTTACAATTTTTTAAAGTATTTCACGACCACCCCTCGCTAAAATTAAAAAAAAAAATTTTTACAATTTTTTAAAATTTTTCACGACCACCCCTCGCTAAAATTTAAAAAAAAAATTTTTCCAATTTTTTAAAATTTTTCACGACCCCCCACGCTAAAATTTGAAAAAAATTTTTTAAAATTTTTTATGATCCCACACGCTAAAATTTTGCAAAAAATTGTTTACAATTTTTTAAAATTTTTCACGACCACCCCTCGCTAAAATTTTGCAAAAAATTTTTTACAATTTTTTAAAGTATTTCACGACCACCCCTCGCTAAAATTAAAAAAAAAAAATTTTCCAATTTTTTAAAATTTTTCACGACCACCCCTCGCTAAAATTTAAAAAAAAAATTTTTTACAATTTTTTAAAGTATTTCACGACCACCCCTCGCTAAAATTTAAAAAAAAAATTTTTAAAATTTTTTAAAATTTTCACGAACCCCCTCGTTGACATTTAGAAAAAAATTTTTTACAATTTTTCACGAGCACATTTCGCTAAAATTTTGCAAAAAATTTTTTAAAATTTTTCACGACCGCCCCTCGCTAAAATTTTGCAAAAAATTTTTTACAATTTTTTAAAGTATTTCACGACCACCCCTCGCTAAAATTTAAAAAAAAAATTTTTACAATTTTTTAAAATTTTTCACGACCACCCCTCGCTAAAATTAAAAAAAAAATTGTTTACAATTTTTTAAAGTATTTCAAGATCACCCCACGCTAAAATTTAAAAAAAAATTTTTCCAATTTTTTAAAATTTTTCACGACCACCCCTCGCTAAAATTTTGAAAAAATTTTTTTACAATTTTTTAAAGTATTTCACGACCACCCCTCGCTAAAATTTAAAAAAAATTTTTTCCAATTTTTTAAAATTTTCCACGACCACCCCTCGCTAAAATTTTGCAAAAAATTTTTTACAATTTTTTAAAGTATTTCAAGACCACCCCTCGCTAAAATTTAAAAAAAAAATTTTTCCAATTTTTTAAAATTTTTCACGACCCCCCACGCTAAAATTTGAAAAAAAGTTTTTACAATTTTTTAAAATTTTTCACGACCACCCCTCGCTAAAATTTTGCAAAAAATTTTTTACAATTTTTTAAAGTATTTCACGACCACCCCTCGCTAAAATTAAAAAAAAAAATTTTTACAATTTTTTAAAATTTTTCACGACCACCCCTCGCTAAAATTTAAAAAAAAAATTTTTCCAATTTTTTAAAATTTTTCACGACCCCCCACGCTAAAATTTGAAAAAAATTTTTTAAAATTTTTTATGATCCCACACGCTAAAATTTTGCAAAAAATTGTTTACAATTTTTTAAAATTTTTCACGACCACCCCTCGCTAAAATTTTGCAAAAAATTTTTTACAATTTTTTAAAGTATTTCACGACCACCCCTCGCTAAAATTAAAAAAAAAAATTTTTCCAATTTTTTAAAATTTTTCACGACCACCCCTCGCTAAAATTTAAAAAAAAAAATTTTTCTAATTTTTTAAAATTTTTCACGACCACCCCTCTCTAAAATTTTGAAAAAAATTTTTTACAATTTTTTAAAGTATTTCACGACCACCCCTCGCTAAAATTTAAAAAAAAAATTTTTAAAATTTTTTAAAATTTTCACGAACCCCCTCGTTGACATTTAGAAAAAAATTTTTTACAATTTTTTAAAGTATTTCACGACCACCCCTCGCTAAAATTAAAAAAAAAAATTTTTCCAATTTTTTAAAATTTTTCACGACCCCCCACGCTAAAATTTGAAAAAAAGTTTTTACAATTTTTTAAAATTTTTCACGACCACCCCTCGCTAAAATTTTGCAAAAAATTTTTTACAATTTTTTAAAGTATTTCACGACCACCCCTCGCTAAAATTTAAAAAAAAAATTTTTCCAATTTTTTAAAATTTTTCACGACCCCCCACGCTAAAATTTGAAAAAAATTTTTTAAAATTTTTTATGATCCCACACGCTAAAATTTTGCAAAAAATTGTTTACAATTTTTTAAAATTTTTCACGACCACCCCTCGCTAAAATTTTGCAAAAAATTTTTTACAATTTTTTAAAGTATTTCACGACCACCCCTCGCTAAAATTAAAAAAAAAAAATTTTCCAATTTTTTAAAATTTTTCACGACCACCCCTCGCTAAAATTTAAAAAAAAAATTTTTCCAATTTTTTAAAATTTTTCACGACCATCCCTCGCTAAAATTTTGAAAAAAATTTTTTACAATTTTTTAAAGTATTTCACGACCACCCCTCGCTAAAATTAAAAAAAAAATTTTTCCAATTTTTTAAAATTTTTCACGACCCCCCACGCTAAAATTTGAAAAAAATTTTTTACAATTTTTTAAAATTTTTCACGACCACCCTTCGCTAAAATTTTGAAAAAAATTTTTTACAATTTTTTAAAGTATTTCACGACCACCCCTCGCTAAAATTTAAAAAAAAAAATTTTCCAATTTTTTAAAATTTTTACGACCACCCCTCGCTAAAATTTTGCAAAAAATTTTTTACAATTTTTTAAAGTATTTCACGACCACCCCTCGATAAAATTTAAAAAAAAAAATTTTCCAATTTTTTAAAATTTTTACGACCACCCCTCGCTAAAATTTTGCAAAAAATTTTTTACAATTTTTTAAAATTTTTCACGACCACCCTTCGCTAAAATTTTGAAAAAAATTTTTTACAATTTTTTAAAGTATTTCACGACCACCCCTCGCTAAAATTTAAAAAAAAAAATTTTCCAATTTTTTAAAATTTTTACGACCACCCCTCGCTAAAATTTTGCAAAAAATTTTTTACAATTTTTTAAAGTATTTCACGACCACCCCTCGCTAAAATTTAAAAAAAAAAATTTTCCAATTTTTTAAAATTTTTACGACCACCCCTCGCTAAAATTTTGCAAAAAATTTTTTAAAATTTTTCACGACCTCCCCTCGCTAAAATTTTGCAAAAAATTTTCTACAATTTTTTAAAAGTTTTCACGACCACCCCTCGCTAAAATTAAAAAAAAAATTTTTTACAATTTTTTAAAGTATTTCACGATCACCCCTCGCTAAAATTTAAAAAAAAAATTTTTCCAATTTTTTAAAATTTTTCACGACCACCCCTCGCTAAAATTTTGAAAAAAATTTTTTACAATTTTTTAAAGTATTTCACGACCACCCCTCGCTAAAATTAAAAAAAAAATTTTTCCAATTTTTTAAAATTTTTCACGACCCTCCACGCTAAAATTTGAAAAAAATTTTTTACAATTTTTTAAATTTTTAACGACCACCCCTCGCTAAAATTTTGCAAAAAATTTTTTACAATTTTTTAAAGTATTTCACGACCACCCCACGCTAAAATTTTGAAAAAAATTTTTTAGAATTTTTTAAAATTTTTCACGACCACCCCTCGCTAAAATTTTGCAAAAAATTTTTTACAATTTTTTAAAGTATTTCACGACCACCCCTCGCTAAAATTTAAAAAAAAAAATTTTCCAATTTTTTAAAATTTTTACGACCACCCTTCGCTAAAATTTTGAAAAAAATTTTTTACAATTTTTTAAAGTATTTCACGACCACCCCTCGCTAAAATTTAAAAAAAAAAATTTTCCAATTTTTTAAAATTTTCCACGACCACCCCTCGCTAAAATTTTGCAAAAAATTTTTTACAATTTTTTAAAGTATTTCACGACCACCCCTCGCTAAAATTAAAAAAAAAAATTTTTCCAATTTTTTAAAATTTTTCACGTCCACCCCTCGCTAAAATTTTGAAAAAAATTTTTTACAATTTTTTAAAGTATTTCACGACCACCCCTCGCTAAAATTTAAAAAAAAAATTTTTCCAATTTTTTAAAATTTTTCACGACCCCCCTCGCTAAAATTTGAAAAAAAGTTTTTACAATTTTTTAAAATTTTTCCCGACCACCCTCGCTAAAATTTTGCAAAAAATTTTTTACAATTTTTTAAAGTATTTCACGACCACCCCTCGCTAAAATTAAAAAAAAAAATTTTTACAATTTTTTAAAATTTTTCACGACCACCCCTCGCTAAAATTTAAAAAAAAAATTTTTCCAATTTTTTAAAATTTTTCACGACCCCCCACGCTAAAATTTGAAAAAAATTTTTTAAATTTTTTATGATCCCACACGCTAAAATTTTGCAAAAAATTGTTTACAATTTTTTAAAATTTTTCACGACCACCCCTCGCTAAAATTTTGCAAAAAATTTTTTACAATTTTTTAAAGTATTTCACGACCACCCCTCGCTAAAATTAAAAAAAAAAAATTTTCCAATTTTTTAAAATTTTTCACGACCACCCCTCGCTAAAATTTAAAAAAAAAAATTTTTCTAATTTTTTAAAATTTTTCATGACCACCCCTCTCTAAAATTTTGAAAAAAATTTTTTACAATTTTTTAAAGTATTTCACGACCACCCCTCGCTAAAATTTAAAAAAAAAATTTTTAAAATTTTTTAAAATTTTCACGAACCCCCTCGTTGACATTTAGAAAAAAATTTTTTACAATTTTTTAAAGTATTTCACGACCACCCCTCGCTAAAATTAAAAAAAAAAATTTTTACAATTTTTTAAAATTTTTCACGACCACCCCTCGCTAAAATTTAAAAAAAAAATTTTTCCAATTTTTTAAAATTTTTCACGACCCCCCACGCTAAAATTTGAAAAAAATTTTTTAAAATTTTTTATGATCCCACACGCTAAAATTTTGCAAAAAATTGTTTACAATTTTTTAAAATTTTTCACGACCACCCCTCGCTAAAATTTTGCAAAAAATTTTTTACAATTTTTTAAAGTATTTCACGACCACCCCTCGCTAAAATTAAAAAAAAAAATTTTTCCAATTTTTTAAAATTTTCCACGACCACCCCTCGCTAAAATTTTGCAAAAAATTTTTTACAATTTTTTAAAGTATTTCAAGACCACCCCTCGCTAAAATTTAAAAAAAAAATTTTTAAAATTTTTTAAAATTTTCACGAACCCCCTCGTTGACATTTAGAAAAAAATTTTTTACAATTTTTTAAAGTATTTCACGACCACCCCTCGCTAAAATTAAAAAAAAAAATTTTTACAATTTTTTAAAATTTTTCACGACCACCCCTCGCTAAAATTTAAAAAAAAAATTTTTCCAATTTTTTAAAATTTTTCACGACCACCCCTCGCTAAAATTTTGAAAAAAATTTTTTACAATTTTTTAAAGTATTTCACGACCACCCCTCGCTAAAATTTAAAAAAAAAATTTTTAAAATTTTTTAAAATTTTCACGAACCCCCTCGTTGACATTTAGAAAAAAATTTTTTACAATTTTTCACGAGCACATTTCGCTAAAATTTTGCAAAAAATTTTTTAAAATTTTTCACGACCGCCCCTCGCTAAAATTTTGCAAAAAATTTTTTACAATTTTTTAAAGTATTTCACGACCACCCCTCGCTAAAATTTAAAAAAAAAATTTTTACAATTTTTTAAAATTTTTCACGACCACCCCTCGCTAAAATTAAAAAAAAAATTGTTTACAATTTTTTAAAGTATTTCACGACCACCCCTCGCTAAAATTTTGAAAAAATTTTTTTACAATTTTTTAAAGTATTTCACGACCACCCCTCGCTAAAATTAAAAAAAAAAAATTTTCCAATTTTTTAAAATTTTTCACGACCACCCCTCGCTAAAATTTTGCAAAAAATTTTTTACAATTTTTTAAAGTATTTCACGACCACCCCTCGCTAAAATTTAAAAAAAAAAATTTTCCAATTTTTTAAAATTTTTACGACCACCCTTCGCTAAAATTTTGAAAAAATTTTTTTACAATTTTTTAAAGTATTTCACGACCACCCCTCGCTAAAATTTAAAAAAAAATTTTTCCAATTTTTTAAAATTTTCCACGACCACCCCTCGCTAAAATTTTGCAAAAAATTTTTTACAATTTTTTAAAGTATTTCAAGACCACCCCTCGCTAAAATTTAAAAAAAAAATTTTTCCAATTTTTTAAAATTTTTCACGACCCCCCACGCTAAAATTTGAAAAAAAGTTTTTACAATTTTTTAAAATTTTTCACGACCGCCCCTCGCTAAAATTTTGCAAAAAATTTTTTACAATTTTTTAAAGTATTTCACGACCACCCCTCGCTAAAATTAAAAAAAAAAATTTTTACAATTTTTTAAAATTTTTCACGACCACCCCTCGCTAAAATTTAAAAAAAAAATTTTTCCAATTTTTTAAAATTTTTCACGACCCCCCACGCTAAAATTTGAAAAAAATTTTTTAAAATTTTTTATGATCCCACACGCTAAAATTTTGCAAAAAATTGTTTACAATTTTTTAAAATTTTTCACGACCACCCCTCGCTAAAATTTTGCAAAAAATTTTTTACAATTTTTTAAAGTATTTCACGACCACCCCTCGCTAAAATTAAAAAAAAAAATTTTTCCAATTTTTTAAAATTTTTCACGACCACCCCTCGCTAAAATTTAAAAAAAAAAATTTTTCTAATTTTTTAAAATTTTTCATGACCACCCCTCTCTAAAATTTTGAAAAAAATTTTTTACAATTTTTTAAAGTATTTCACGACCACCCCTCGCTAAAATTTAAAAAAAAAATTTTTAAAATTTTTTAAAATTTTCACGAACCCCCTCGTTGACATTTAGAAAAAAATTTTTTACAATTTTTCACGAGCACATTTCGCTAAAATTTTGCAAAAAATTTTTTTAAATTTTTCACGACCACCCCTCGCTAAAATTTTGCAAAAAATTTTTTACAATTTTTTAAAGTATTTCACGACCACCCCTCGCTAAAATTTAAAAAAAAAATTTTTACAATTTTTTAAAATTTTTCACGACCACCCCTCGCTAAAATTTAAAAAAAAAATTTTTCCAATTTTTTAAAATTTTTCACGACCCTCCACGCTAAAATTTGAAAAAAATTTTTTAAAATTTTTTATGACCCCACACGCTAAAATTTTGCAAAAAATTGTTTACAATTTTTTAAAATTCTCACGACCCCCCTCGCTAAAATTTAGAAAAAAATTTTTTAAAATTTTTTAAAATTTTCACGAACCCCCTCGCTGACATTTAGAAAAAAATTTTTTACAATTTTTCACGACCACATTTCGCTAAAATTTTGAAAAAAATTTTTTACAATTTTTTAAAGTAATTCACGACCACCCCTCGCTAAAATTAAAAAAAAAAATTTTTCCAATTTTTTAAAATTTTTCACGACCACTCCTCGCTAAAATTTTGAAAAAGATTTTTTACAATTTTTTAAAATTTTTCACGACCCCCCACGCTAAAATTTGAAAAAAATTTTTTAAAATTTTTTATGATCCCACACGCTAAAATTTTGCAAAAAATTGTTTACAATTTTTTAAAATTTTTCACGACAACCCTGGCTAAAATTTTGCAAAAATTTTTCTAAAATTTTTCACGACCCCCCTCGCTAAAATTTTGAAAAAAATTTTTTACAATTTTTTAAAATTTTTCATGACCCCCCACGCTAAAATTTGAAAAAAATTTTTTACAATTTTTTAAAATTTTTCACGACCACCCCTCGCTAAAATTTAAAAAAAAAATTTTTCCAATTTTTTAAAATTTTTCACGACCCCCCACGTTAAAATTTGAAAAAAATTTTTTACAAAATTTTTAAATTTTTCACGACCACCCCTCGCTAAAATTTTGCAAAAAATTTTTTACAATTTTTTAAAGTATTTCACGACCACCCCTCGCTAAAATTTAAAAAAAAAATTTTTCCAATTTTTTAAAATTTTTCACGACCACCCCTCGCTAAAATTTTGAAAAAAATTTTTTACAATTTTTTAAAGTAATTCACGACCACCCCTCGCTAAAATTAAAAAAAAAAATTTTTCCAATTTTTTAAAATTTTTCACGACCACTCCTCGCTAAAATTTTGAAAAAGATTTTTTACAATTTTTTAAAGTATTTCACGACCAACCCTCGCTAAAATTAAAAAAAAAAAATTTTCCAATTTTTTAAAATTTTTCACGACCACCCCTCGCTAAAATTTTGAAAAATCTGACACATTTTTTTCATTTTTCTGCCAAACTTAGGCGACAGGAGCCCTACAAATACTTTTAATTTGTCTGCCAAACTTGGGCGACAGCAATCTGACACATTTATTTTCATTTGTCTGCCAAACTTGGGCGACAGGAACCCTACAAATACTTTTAATTTGTCTGCCAAACTTTGGCGACAGAAATGTGACACATTTTTGTCATTTTTCTGCCAAACTTGAGCGACAGGAGCCCTACAAATACTTTTAATTTGTCTGCCAAACTTGAGCGACAGAAATCTGACACATTTATTTTCATTTGTCTGCCAAACTTGGGCGACAGGAGCCCTACAAACACTTTTAATTTGTCTGCCAAACTTGGGCGACAAAAATCTGACACATTTTTTTCAATTTTCTGCCAATCTTGGGCGACAGGAGCCCTACAAATACTTTTAATTTGTCTGCCAAACTTGGGCGACAGAAATCTGACACATTTATTTTCATTTTTCTGCCAAACTTGGGCGACAGGAGCCCTACAAATACTTTTAATTTGTGTACCAAACTTGGGCGACAGAAATCTGACACATTTATTTCATTTTTCTGCCAAACTTGGGCGACAGGAGCACTACAAACACTTTTAATTTGTCTGCCAAACTTTGGCGACAGAAATGTGACACATTTTTGTCATTTTTCTGCCAAACTTGAGCGACAGGAGCCCTACAAATACTTTTAATTTGTCTGCCAAACTTGAGCGACAGAAATCTGACACATTTTTTTCAATTTTCTGCCAAACTTGGGCGACAGGAGCCCTACAAATACTTTTAATTTGTCTGCCAAACTTGGGCGACAGCAATCTGACACATTTTTTTCATTTTTCTGTCAAACTTGGGCGACAGAAATCTGACACATTTATTTTCATTTGTCTGCCAAACTTGGGCGATAGGAACCCTACAAATACTTTTAATTTGTCTGCCAAACTTGGGCGACATAAATCTGCACATTTTTTTCATTTTTCAGCCAAACTTGGGCAACAGGAGCCCTACAAATACTTTTAATTTGTCTGCCAAACTTGGGCGACAGAAATCTGACACATTTATTTCATTTTTCTGCCAAACTTGGGCGACAGGAGCCCTACAAATACTTTTACTTTGTCTATCAAACTTGGGCGACATAAATATGACACATTCTTGTCATTTTTCTGCCAAACTAGGGCGACAGGAGCCCTACAAACACTTTTAATTTGTCTGCCAAACTTGGGCGACAGAAATCTGACACATTTATTTCATTTTTCTGCCAAACTTGGGCGACAGGAGCCCTACAAATACTTTTAATTTGTCTGCCAAACTTGAGCGACAGAAATCTGACACATTTATTTTCATTTTTCTGCCAAACTTGGGCGACAGGAGCCCTACAAACACTTTTAATTTGTCTGCCATACTTTGGCGACAGAAATGTGACACATTTTTGTCATTTTTCTGCCAAACTTGGGCGACAGGAGCCCTACAAATACTTTTAATTTGTCTGCCAAACTTGGGCGACAGAAATCTGACACATTTATTTTCATTTGTCTGCCAAACTTGGGCGATAGGAACCCTACAAATACTTTTAATTTGTCTGCCAAACTTGAGCGACAGAAATCTGACACATTTTTATCATTTTTCTGCCAAACTTGGGCGACAGGAGCCCTACAAATACTTTTAATTTGTCTGCCAAACTTGGGCGACAGAAATCTGACACATTTATTTTCATTTGTCTGCCAAACTTGGGCGATAGGAACCCTACAAATACTTTTAATTTGTCTGCCAAACTTGAGCGACAGAAATCTGACACATTTTTATCATTTTTCTGCCAAACTTGGGCGACAGGAGCCCTACAAACACTTTTAATTTGTCTGCCATACTTTGGCGACAGAAATGTGACACATTTTTGTCATTTTTCTGCCAAACTTGGGCGACAGGAGCCCTACAAATACTTTTAATTTGTCTGCCAAACTTTGGCGACAGTAATGTGACACATTTTTGTCATTTTTCTGCCAAACTTGGGCGACAGGAGCCCTACAAATACTTTTAATTTGTCTGCCAAACTTGGGCGACAGAAATCTGACACATTTATTTTCATTTGTCTGCCAAACTTGGGCGATAGGAACCCTACAAATACTTTTAATTTGTCTGCCAAACTTGAGCGACAGAAATCTGACACATTTTTATCATTTTTCTGCCAAACTTGGGCGACAGGAGCCCTACAAATACTTTTAATTTGTCTGCCAAACTTGGGCGACAGAAATCTGACACATTTATTTTCATTTGTCTGCCAAACTTGGGCGATAGGAACCCTACAAATACTTTTAATTTGTCTGCCAAACTTGAGCGACAGAAATCTGACACATTTTTATCATTTTTCTGCCAAACTTGGGCGACAGGAGCCCTACAAACACTTTTAATTTGTCTGCCATACTTTGGCGACAGAAATGTGACACATTTTTGTCATTTTTCTGCCAAACTTGGGCGACAGGAGCCCTACAAATACTTTTAATTTGTCTGCCAAACTTGGGCGACAGAAATCTGACACATTTATTTTCATTTGTCTGCCAAACTTGGGCGATAGGAACCCTACAAATACTTTTAATTTGTCTGCCAAACTTGAGCGACAGAAATCTGACACATTTTTATCATTTTTCTGCCAAACTTGGGCGACAGGAGCCCTACAAACACTTTTAATTTGTCTGCCATACTTTGGCGACAGAAATGTGACACATTTTTGTCATTTTTCTGCCAAACTTGGGCGACAGGAGCCCTACAAATACTTTTAATTTGTCTGCCATACTTTGGCGACAGAAATGTGACACATTTTTGTCATTTTTCTGCCAAACTTGGGCGACAGGAGCCCTACAAATACTTTTAATTTGTCTGCCAAACTTGGGCGACAGAAATCTGACACATTTATTTTCATTTGTCTGCCAAACTTGGGCGATAGGAACCCTACAAATACTTTTAATTTGTCTGCCAAACTTGAGCGACAGAAATCTGACACATTTTTATCATTTTTCTGCCAAACTTGGGCGACAGGAGCCCTACAAATACTTTTAATTTGTCTGCCAAACTTGGGCGACAGAAATCTGACACATTTATTTTCATTTGTCTGCCAAACTTGGGCGATAGGAACCCTACAAATACTTTTAATTTGTCTGCCAAACTTGAGCGACAGAAATCTGACACATTTTTATCATTTTTCTGCCAAACTTGGGCGACAGGAGCCCTACAAACACTTTTAATTTGTCGGCCATACTTTGGCGACAGAAATGTGACACATTTTTGTCATTTTTCTGCCAAACTTGGGCGACAGGAGCCCTACAAATACTTTTAATTTGTCTGCCAAACTTTGGCGACAGAAATCTGACACATTTTTATCATTTTTCTGCCAAACTTGGGCGATAGGAACCCTACAAATACTTTTAATTTGTCTGCCAAACTTTGGCGACAGAAATCTGACACATTTTTATCATTTTTCTGCCAAATTTGGGCGATAGGAACCCTACAAACACTTTTAATTTGTCTGCCATACTTTGGCGACAGAAATCTGTCACATTTTTTTCATTTTTCTGCCAAACTTAGGCGACAGCAGCCCTACAAATACTTTTAATTTGTCTGCCAAACTTGGGCGACAGAAATCTGACACATTTATTTTCATTTGTCTGCCAAACTTGGGCGATAGGAACCCTACAAATACTTTTAATTTGTCTGCCAAACTTGAGCGACAGAAATCTGACACATTTTTATCATTTTTCTGCCAAACTTGGGCGACAGGAGCCCTACAAATACTTTTAATTTGTCTGCCAAACTTGGGCGACAGAAATCTGACACATTTATTTTCATTTGTCTGCCAAACTTGGGCGATAGGAACCCTACAAATACTTTTAATTTGTCTGCCAAACTTGAGCGACAGAAATCTGACACATTTTTATCATTTTTCTGCCAAACTTGGGCGACAGGAGCCCTACAAATACTTTTAATTTGTCTGCCAAACTTGGGCGACAGCAATCTGACACATTTTTTTCATTTTTCTGCCAAACTTGAGCGACAGGAGCCCTACAAATACTTTTAATTTGTCTGCCAAACTTGAGCGACAGAAATCTGACACATTTTTATCATTTTTCTGCCAAACTTGGGCGACAGGAGCCCTACAAATACTTTTAATTTGTCTGCCAAACTTGGGCGACAGCAATCTGACACATTTTTTTCATTTTTCTGCCAAACTTGAGCGACAGGAGCCCTACAAATACTTTTAATTTGTCTGCCAAACTTGAGCGACAGAAATCTGACACATTTTTATCATTTTTCTGCCAAACTTGGGCGACAGGAGCCCTACAAACACTTTTAATTTGTCTGCCATACTTTGGCGACAGAAATGTGACACATTTTTGTCATTTTTCTGCCAAACTTGGGCGACAGGAGCCCTACAAATACTTTTAATTTGTCTGCCAAACTTTGGCGACAGTAATGTGACACATTTTTGTCATTTTTCTGCCAAACTTGGGCGACAGGAGCCCTACAAATACTTTTAATTTGTCTAATTCTGCCAAACTTGGGCGATAGGAACCCTACAAATACTTTTAATTTGTCTGCCAAACTTGGGCGACATAAATATGACACATTCTTGTCATTTTTCTGCCAAACTAGGGCGACAGGAGCCCTACAAACACTTTTAATTTGTCTGCCAAACTTGGGCGACAGAAATCTGACACATTTATTTTCATTTGTCTGCCAAACTTGGGCGATAGGAACCCTACAAATACTTTTAATTTGTCTGCCAAACTTGAGCGACAGAAATCTGACACATTTTTATCATTTTTCTGCCAAACTTGGGCGACAGGAGCCCTACAAACACTTTTAATTTGTCTGCCATACTTTGGCGACAGAAATGTGACACATTTTTGTCATTTTTCTGCCAAACTTGGGCGACAGGAGCCCTACAAATACTTTTAATTTGTCTGCCAAACTTTGGCGACAGTAATGTGACACATTTTTGTCATTTTTCTGCCAAACTTGGGCGATAGGAACCCTACAAACACTTTTAATTTGTCTGCCATACTTTGGCGACAGAAATCTGTCACATTTTTTTCATTTTTCTGCCAAACTTAGGCGACAGGAGCCCTACAAATACTTTTAATTTGTCTGCCAAACTTGGGCGACAGAAATCTGACACATTTATTTTCATTTGTTTGCCAAACTTGGGCGATAGGAACTCTACAAATACTTTTAATTTGTCTGCCAAACTTGGGAGACAGAAATCTGACACATTTTTATCATTTTTCTGCCAAACTTGGGCGACAGGAGCCCTACAAACACTTTTAATTTGTCTGCCATACTTTGGCGACAGAAATGTGACACATTTTTGTCATTTTTCTGCCAAACTTGGGCGACAGGAGCCCTACAAATACTTTTAATTTGTCTGCCAAACTTTGGCGACAGTAATGTGACACATTTTTGTCATGTTTCTGTCAAACTTGGGCGACAGAAATCTGACACATTTATTTTCATTTTTCTGCCAAACTTGGGCGACAGGAACCCTACAAACACTTTTAATTTGTCTGCCAAACTTTGGTGACAGAAATCTGACACATTTTTATCATTTTTCTGCCAAACTTGGGCGACAGGAGCCCTACAAACACTTATAATTTGTCTGCCATACTTTGGCCACAGAAATGTGACACATTTTTGTCATTTTTCTGCCAAACTTGGGCGACAGGAGCCCTACAAATACTTTTAATTTGTCTGCCAAACTTGGGCGACAGCAATCTGACACATTTTTTTCATTTTTCTGCCAAACTTGAGCGACAGGAGCCCTACAAATACTTTTAATTTGTCTGCCAAACTTGAGCGACAGAAATCTGACACATTTTTATCATTTTTCTGCCAAACTTGGGCGACAGGAGCCCTACAAACACTTTTAATTTGTCTGCCATACTTTGGCGACAGAAATGTGACACATTTTTGTCATTTTTCTGCCAAACTTGGGCGACAGGAGCCCTACAAATACTTTTAATTTGTCTAATTCTGCCAAACTTGGGCGATAGGAACCCTACAAATACTTTTAATTTGTCTGCCAAACTTGGGCGACATAAATATGACACATTCTTGTCATTTTTCTGCCAAACTAGGGCGACAGGAGCCCTACAAACACTTTTAATTTGTCTGCCAAACTTGGGCGACAGAAATCTGACACATTTATTTTCATTTGTCTGCCAAACTTGGGCGATAGGAACCCTACAAATACTTTTAATTTGTCTGCCAAACTTGAGCGACAGAAATCTGACACATTTTTATCATTTTTCTGCCAAACTTGGGCGACAGGAGCCCTACAAACACTTTTAATTTGTCTGCCATACTTTGGCGACAGAAATGTGACACATTTTTGTCATTTTTCTGCCAAACTTGGGCGACAGGAGCCCTACAAATACTTTTAATTTGTCTGCCAAACTTTGGCGACAGTAATGTGACACATTTTTGTCATTTTTCTGTCAAACTTGGGCGACAGAAATCTGACACATTTATTTTCATTTTTCTGCCAAACTTGGGCGACAAGAACCCTACAAACACTTTTAATTTGTCTGCCAAACTTGGGCGACAGAAATGTGACACATTTTTGTCATTTTTCTGCCAAACTTGAGCGACAGGAGCCCTACAAATACTTTTAATTTGTTTGCCAAACTTGAGCGACAGAAATCTGACACATTTATTTTCATTTGTCTGCCAAACTTGGGCGACAGGAGCCCTACAAACACTTTTAATTTGTCTGCCAAACTTGGGCGACAAAAATCTGACACATTTTTTTCAATTTTCAGCCAATCTTGGGCGATAGGAAACCTACAAATACTTTTAATTTGTCTGCCAAACTTGAGCGACAGAAATCTGACACATTTTTATCATTTTTCTGCCAAACTTGGGCGACAGGAGCCCTACAAACACTTTTAATTTGTCTGCCATACTTTGGCGACAGAAATGTGACACATTTTTGTCATTTTTCTGCCAAACTTGGGCGACAGGAGCCCTACAAATACTTTTAATTTGTCTGCCAAACTTTGGCGACAGTAATGTGACACATTTTTGTCATTTTTCTGCCAAACTTGGGCGACAGGAGCCCTACAAATACTTTTAATTTGTCTAATTCTGCCAAACTTGGGCGATAGGAACCCTACAAATACTTTTAATTTGTCTGCCAAACTTGGGCGACATAAATATGACACATTCTTGTCATTTTTCTGCCAAACTAGGGCGACAGGAGCCCTACAAACACTTTTAATTTGTCTGCCAAACTTTGGCGACAGAAATGTGACACATTTTTGTCATTTTTCTGCCAAACTTGGGCGACAGGAACCCTACAAATACTTTTAATTTGTCTGCCAAACTTGGGCGACACAAATCTGACACATTTATTTTCATTTGTCTGCCAAACTTGGGCGACAGGAACCCTACAAATACTTTTAATTTGTCTGCCAAACTTGGGCGACAGCAATCTGACACATTTTTTTCATTTTTCTGCCAAACTTGAGCGACAGGAGCCCTACAAATACTTTTAATTTGTTTGCCAAACTTAAGCGACAGAAATCTGACACATTTATTTTCATTTGTCTGCCAAACTTGGGCGACAGGAACCCTACAAATACTTTTAATTTGTCTGCCAAACTTGGGCGACAGCAATCTGACACATTTTTTTCATTTTTCTGCCAAACTTGAGCGACAGGAGCCCTACAAATACTTTTAATTTGTTTGCCAAACTTAAGCGACAGAAATCTGACACATTTATTTTCATTTGTCTGCCAAACTTGGGCGACAGGAGCCCTACAAACACTTTTAATTTGTCTGCCAAACTTGGGCGACAGAAATGTGACACATTTTTGTCATTTTTCTGCCAAACTTGAGCGACAGGAGCCCTACAAATACTTTTAATTTGTTTGCCAAACTTGAGCGACAGAAATCTGACACATTTATTTTCATTTGTCTGCCAAACTTGGGCGACAGGAGCCCTACAAACACTTTTAATTTGTCTGCCAAACTTGGGCGACAAAAATCTGACACTTTTTTTTCAATTTTCAGCCAATCTTGGGCGACAGGAGCCCTACAAATACTTTTAATTTGTCTGCCAAACTTGGGCGACAGAAATCTGACACATTTATTTTCATTTTTCAGCCAAACTTGGGCGACAGGAACCCTACAAATACTTTTAATTTGTCTGCCAAACTTGGGCGACAGCAATCTGACACATTTTTTTCATTTTTCTGCCAAACTTGAGCGACAGGAGCCCTACAAATACTTTTAATTTGTCTGCCAAACTTGGGCGACAGAAATCTGACACATTTATTTTCATTTTTCAGCCAAACTTGGGCGACAGGAACCCTACAAATACTTTTAATTTGTCTGCCAAACTTGGGCGACAGCAATCTGACACATTTTTTTCATTTTTCTACCAAACTTGAGCGACAGGAGCCCTACAAATACTTTTAATTTGTTTGCCAAACTTGAGCGACAGAAATCTGACACATTTATTTTCATTTGTCTGCCAAACTTGGGCCACAGGAGCCCTACAAACACTTTTAATTTGTCTGCCAAACTTGGGCGACAGAAATCTGACACATTTATTTTCATTTGTCTGCCAAACTTGGGCGATAGGAACCCTACAAATACTTTTAATTTGTCTGCCAAACTTGAGCGACAGAAATCTGACACATTTTTATCATTTTTCTGACAAACTTGGGCGACAGGAGCCCTACAAACACTTTTAATTTGTCTGCCATACTTTGGCGACAGAAATGTGACACATTTTTGTCATTTTTCTGCCAAACTTGGGCGACAGGAGCCCTACAAATACTTTTAATTTGTCTGCCATACTTTGGCGACAGAAATGTGACACATTTTTGTCATTTTTCTGCCAAACTTGGGCGACAGGAGCCCTACAAATACTTTTAATTTGTCTGCCAAACTTGGGCGACAGAAATCTGACACATTTATTTTCATTTGTCTGCCAAACTTGGGCGATAGGAACCCTACAAATACTTTTAATTTGTCTGCCAAACTTGAGCGACAGAAATCTGACACATTTTTATCATTTTTCTGCCAAACTTGGGCGACAGGAGCCCTACAAATACTTTTAATTTGTCTGCCAAACTTGGGCGACAGAAATCTGACACATTTATTTTCATTTGTCTGCCAAACTTGGGCGATAGGAACCCTACAAATACTTTTAATTTGTCTGCCAAACTTGAGCGACAGAAATCTGACACATTTTTATCATTTTTCTGCCAAACTTGGGCGATAGGAACCCTACAAACACTTTTAATTTGTCTGCCATACTTTGGCGACAGAAATCTGTCACATTTTTTTCATTTTTCTGCCAAACTTAGGCGACAGCAGCCCTACAAATACTTTTAATTTGTCTGCCAAACTTGGGCGACAGAAATCTGACACATTTATTTTCATTTGTCTGCCAAACTTGGGCGATAGGAACCCTACAAATACTTTTAATTTGTCTGCCAAACTTGAGCGA
Organism: Villa cingulata; assembly: GCA_951394055.1. Lineage (NCBI taxonomy): Eukaryota > Metazoa > Arthropoda > Insecta > Diptera > Bombyliidae > Villa > Villa cingulata. The sequence continues at coordinate 5,450 of CATOAS010000031.1, read as the reverse complement.
CAGAAATCTGACACATTTTTATCATTTTTCTGCCAAACTTGGGCGACAGGAGCCCTACAAATACTTTTAATTTGTCTGCCAAACTTGGGCGACAGAAATCTGACACATTTATTTTCATTTGTCTGCCAAACTTGGGCGATAGGAACCCTACAAATACTTTTAATTTGTCTGCCAAACTTGAGCGACAGAAATCTGACACATTTTTATCATTTTTCTGCCAAACTTGGGCGACAGGAGCCCTACAAACACTTTTAATTTGTCTGCCATACTTTGGCGACAGAAATGTGACACATTTTTGTCATTTTTCTGCCAAACTTGGGCGACAGGAGCCCTACAAATACTTTTAATTTGTCTGCCAAACTTTGGCGACAGTAATGTGACACATTTTTGTCATTTTTCTGCCAAACTTGGGCGACAGGAGCCCTACAAATACTTTTAATTTGTCTAATTCTGCCAAACTTGGGCGATAGGAACCCTACAAATACTTTTAATTTGTCTGCCAAACTTGGGCGACATAAATATGACACATTCTTGTCATTTTTCTGCCAAACTAGGGCGACAGGAGCCCTACAAACACTTTTAATTTGTCTGCCAAACTTGGGCGACAGAAATCTGACACATTTATTTTCATTTGTCTGCCAAACTTGGGCGATAGGAACCCTACAAATACTTTTAATTTGTCTGCCAAACTTGAGCGACAGAAATCTGACACATTTTTATCATTTTTCTGCCAAACTTGGGCGACAGGAGCCTTACAAACACTTTTAATTTGTCTGCCATACTTTGGCGACAGAAATGTGACACATTTTTGTCATTTTTCTGCTAAACTTGGGCGACAGGAGCCCTACAAATACTTTTAATTTGTCTGCCAAACTTTGGCGACAGTAATGTGACACATTTTTGTCATTTTTCTGCCAAACTTGGGCGATAGGAACCCTACAAACACTTTTAATTTGTCTGCCATACTTTGGCGACAGAAATCTGTCACATTTTTTTCATTTTTCTGCCAAACTTAGGCGACAGGAGCCCTACAAATACTTTTAATTTGTCTGCCAAACTTGGGCGACAGAAATCTGACACATTTATTTTCATTTGTTTGCCAAACTTGGGCGATAGGAACCCTACAAATACTTTTAATTTGTCTGCCAAACTTGAGAGACAGAAATCTGACACATTTTTATCATTTTTCTGCCAAACTTGGGCGACAGGAGCCCTACAAACACTTTTAATTTGTCTGCCATACTTTGGCGACAGAAATGTGACACATTTTTGTCATTTTTCTGCCAAACTTGGGCGACAGGAGCCCTACAAATACTTTTAATTTGTCTGCCAAACTTTGGCGACAGTAATGTGACACATTTTTGTCATTTTTCTGTCAAACTTGGGCGACAGAAATCTGACACATTTATTTTCATTTTTCTGCCAAACTTGGGCGACAGGAACCCTACAAACACTTTTAATTTGTCTGCCAAACTTTGGCGACAGAAATCTGACACATTTTTATCATTTTTCTGCCAAACTTGGGCGATAGGAACCCTACAAACACTTTTAATTTGTCTGCCATACTTTGGCGACAGAAATCTGTCACATTTTTTTCATTTTTCTGCCAAACTTAGGCGACAGGAGCCCTACAAATACTTTTAATTTGTCTGCCAAACTTGGGCGACAGAAATCTGACACATTTATTTTCATTTGTCTGCCAAACTTGGGCGATAGGAACCCTACAAATACTTTTAATTTGTCTGCCAAACTTGGGCGACATAAATATGACACATTCTTGTCATTTTTCTGCCAAACTAGGGCGACAGGAGCCCTACAAACACTTTCAATTTGTCTGCCAAACTTTGGCGACAGAAATGTGACACATTTTTGTCATTTTTCTGCCAAACTTGGGCGACAGGAGCCCTACAAAAACTTTTAATTTGTCTGCCAAACTTGAGCGACAGAAATCTGACACATTTATTTTCATTTGTCTGCCAAACTTGGGCGACAGGAACCCTACAAATACTTTTAATTTGTCTGCCAAACTTGGGCGACACAAATCTGACACATTTATTTTCATTTGTCTGCCAAACTTGGGCGACAGGAACCCTACAAATACTTTTAATTTGTCTGCCAAACTTGGGCGACAGCAATCTGACACATTTTTTTCATTTTTCTGCCAAACTTGAGCGACAGGAGCCCTACAAATACTTTTAATTTGTTTGCCAAACTTAAGCGACAGAAATCTGACACATTTATTTTCATTTGTCTGCCAAACTTGGGCGACAGGAACCCTACAAATACTTTTAATTTGTCTGCCAAACTTGGGCGACAGCAATCTGACACATTTTTTTCATTTTTCTGCCAAACTTGAGCGACAGGAGCCCTACAAATACTTTTAATTTGTTTGCCAAACTTAAGCGACAGAAATCTGACACATTTATTTTCATTTGTCTGCCAAACTTGGGCGACAGGAGCCCTACAAACACTTTTCATTTGTCTGCCAAACTTGGGCGACAGAAATGTGACACATTTTTGTCATTTTTCTGCCAAACTTGAGCGACAGGAGCCCTACAAATACTTTTAATTTGTTTGCCAAACTTGAGCGACAGAAATCTGACACATTTATTTTCATTTGTCTGCCAAACTTGGGCGACAGGAGCCCTACAAACACTTTTAATTTGTCTGCCAAACTTGGGCGACAAAAATCTGACACATTTTTTTCAATTTTCAGCCAATCTTGGGCGACAGGAGCCCTACAAATACTTTTAATTTGTCTGCCAAACTTGGGCGACAGAAATCTGACACATTTATTTTCATTTTTCAGCCAAACTTGGGCGACAGGAGCCCTACAAACACTTTTAATTTGTCTGCCATACTTTGGCGACAGAAATGTGACACATTTTTGTCATTTTTCTGCCAAACTTGGGCGACAGGAGCCCTACAAATACTTTTAATTTGTCTGCCAAACTTGGGCGACAGCAATCTGACACATTTTTTTCATTTTTCTGCCAAACTTAGGCGACAGGAGCCCTACAAATACTTTTAATTTGTCTGCCAAACTTGGGCGACAGAAATCTGACACATTTATTTTCATTTGTCTGCCAAACTTGGGCGATAGGAACCCTACAAATACTTTTAATTTGTCTGCCAAACATGGGCGACATAAATATGACACATTCTTGTCATTTTTCTGCCAAACTAGGGCGACAGGAGCCCTACAAACACTTTTAATTTGTCTGCCAAACTTGGGCGACAGCAATCTGACACATTTTTTTCATTTTTCTGCCAAACTTGAGCGACAGGAGCCCTACAAATACTTTTAATTTGTTTGCCAAACTTAAGCGACAGAAATCTGACACATTTATTTTCATTTGTCTGCCAAACTTGTGCGACAGGAGCCCTACAAACACTTTTAATTTGTCTGCCATACTTTGGCGACAGAAATGTGACACATTTTTGTCATTTTTCTGCCAAACTTGGGCGACAGGAGCCCTACAAATACTTTTAATTTGTCTGCCAAACTTGGGCGACAGCAATCTGACACATTTTTTTCATTTTTCTGCCAAACTTGAGCGACAGGAGCCCTACAAATACTTTTAATTTGTTTGCCAAACTTAAGCGACAGAAATCTGACACATTTATTTTCATTTGTCTGCCAAACTTGGGCGACAGGAACCCTACAAATACTTTTAATTTGTCTGCCAAACTTGGGCGACAGCAATCTGACACATTTTTTTCATTTTTCTGCCAAACTTGAGCGACAGGAGCCCTACAAATACTTTTAATTTGTTTGCCAAACTTTGGCGACAGAAATGTGACACATTTTTGTCATTTTTCTGCCAAACTTGGGCGACAGGAGCCCTACAAATACTTTTAATTTGTCTGCCAAACTTGGGCGACAGCAATCTGACACATTTTTTTCATTTTTCTGCCAAACTTGAGCGACAGGAGCCCTACAAATACTTTTAATTTGTTTGCCAAACTTTGGCGACAGAAATGTGACACATTTTTGTCATTTTTCTGCCAAACTTGGGCGACAGGAGCCCTACAAAAACTTTTAATTTGTCTGCCAAACTTGAGCGACAGAAATCTGACACATTTATTTTCATTTGTCTGCCAAACTTGGGCGACAGGAACCCTACAAATACTTTTAATTTGTCTGCCAAACTTGGGCGACAGCAATCTGACACATTTTTTTCATTTTTCTGCCAAACTTGAGCGACAGGAGCCCTACAAATACTTTTAATTTGTTTGCCAAACTTAAGCGACAGAAATCTGACACATTTATTTTCATTTGTCTGCCAAACTTGGGCGACAGGAACCCTACAAATACTTTTAATTTGTCTGCCAAACTTGGGCGACAGCAATCTGACACATTTTTTTCATTTTTCTGCCAAACTTGAGCGACAGGAGCCCTACAAATACTTTTAATTTGTTTGCCAAACTTTGGCGACAGAAATGTGACACATTTTTGTCATTTTTCTGCCAAACTTGGGCGACAGGAGCCCTACAAATACTTTTAATTTGTCTGCCATACTTGGGCGACAGCAATCTGACACATTTTTTTCATTTTTCTGCCAAACTTGAGCGACAGGAGCCCTACAAATACTTTTAATTTGTTTGCCAAACTTTGGCGACAGAAATGTGACACATTTTTGTCATTTTTCTGCCAAACTTGGGCGACAGGAGCCCTACAAAAACTTTTAATTTGTCTGCCAAACTTGAGCGACAGAAATCTGACACATTTATTTTCATTTGTCTGCCAAACTTGGGCGACAGGAACCCTACAAATACTTTTAATTTGTCTGCCAAACTTGGGCGACAGCAATCTGACACATTTTTTTCATTTTTCTGCCAAACTTGAGCGACAGGAGCCCTACAAATACTTTTAATTTGTTTGCCAAACTTAAGCGACAGAAATCTGACACATTTATTTTCATTTGTCTGCCAAACTTGGGCGACAGGAACCCTACAAATACTTTTAATTTGTCTGCCAAACTTGGGCGACAGCAATCTGACACATTTTTTTCATTTTTCTGCCAAACTTGAGCGACAGGAGCCCTACAAATACTTTTAATTTGTTTGCCAAACTTAAGCGACAGAAATCTGACACATTTATTTTCATTTGTCTGCCAAACTTGGGCGACAGGAGCCCTACAAACACTTTTAATTTGTCTGCCAAACTTGGGCGACAGAAATGTGACACATTTTTGTCATTTTTCTGCCAAACTTGAGCGACAGGAGCCCTACAAATACTTTTAATTTGTTTGCCAAACTTGAGCGACAGAAATCTGACACATTTATTTTCATTTGTCTGCCAAACTTGGGCGACAGGAGCCCTACAAACACTTTTAATTTGTCTGCCAAACTTGGGCGACAAAAATCTGACACATTTTTTTCAATTTTCAGCCAATCTTGGGCGACAGGAGCCCTACAAATACTTTTAATTTGTCTGCCAAACTTGG